>CM064508.1:42013609-42041109 GCA_032716605.1 Paralithodes platypus
AAAAGACCTCCGTCTACGTACTTGTGAAAACCTGTTATCCTCCGGCAAAATTGCTGGGTTGGAGTGAGTGGAAGGGGTGGACAGTGAATGAGTAGTTGCATGTCTTTTCTCATAATACGTGTTGTCCTCCAGCCTCAACACGCGCGAGCAACCTGGGTGGCTTTCCAACCATCCGACACACTCCCCTTTTATTCAATGTGCATCACACATGTTACATACAAATAACTTCGTTTATTGTTTTTGTTCTTACCCTACTGGTGGAAAGACTAAAAAACAAAAAAATACAAAAAACACTCTCCTCTCGTATTCACACCACTCCTGCCGGGGCCTCACCGCAGTGCGCAATGCCTCCATTCCTGTCGAACTGACGTCCTCATGACACTGGTGGCATTGCCCCGGAGGATATGCCATCCCTATTCTTTTGCTTGAGCCAGAGGGTTTTTCCCCGGCTTTCTCCTGAAACTCCTCTGATTTTAACGGCCTATTTTCATTCAACCATCTTAAGGGTGGTGGGGCCTAAGACTCCCTGAAGTGTCGACTGCCAGTGGGCTTCGAACTGATGAATTCCCGTTCTGGCGATGGCTTGATATTTTCTCCTCCGTCCTCCCTCGCCTTTTTATTTTCTGCTCATCCGGGCGCCGTCTTCCCCTGCTTCGGCGGCGTTTTCTGGCGGCGTTGGTTGTGGAGAAAGTGTCAACACATGTGGCATCCCACACGAGGCACCGGCCCATTCTTTTAAGGGAAAGTTCGTTCATCTCCCCTCTGGCCGTGTATTGGCCGTCTTCTCTGTGAAGTCCTGGTGGTTCCGAGGATTGACGCACACATTAGCACTCTGCAGGGCCCGTTTTTTATGACATTATTCTCTAAGTGCAGAGTGTCTTGGCAGGCGGTCCGCGTTGTAATTACACGACAAGGCAATGGCTGACCTTGAGCATCTCCCATCCTCCCCTCACACTTGCAAGTGTGTGGTTGACAAACTGCCCGCCCCCACTCTCGCGCTGATGGCTACTCCGTAGCGCTTTAGCATCCAAGTGAGTTGTCCACCGAGGTGGGATGGGGATGGCGCTGTAACCACAAGCCACTCTCCGACACGGGCGGCATCGCCTTGGACGCGTGCTTTTGCAACCTTGTCCTGCCATTGGTTTGGAGCTTTTCTTGAGTTTTCTTTCTGTCGCCGAGATGGTATCCCAACCGCTTTCTGCTTGCTCCGTCAGGTACCCTGACGGTCTTCCTCCCTCTACTCCTGTACTTTCCCTTCCAGGTGTTAATCGCTGCTGTTACGTCCCCATTACATCTTGTCATCTCCTGGTTTAGAACTAAAGGATGGACAATACGAGGCTCGTTGGCCTCGCTGAGGGAAGAGATAAAGTCCTGGGAGCTGCAACTCCGAGGCTCTCCGTATGCCCAAGCCCCCGAGGCGGACAGGAAGGTTGAGCTTTTGTGTCCAGGCCCGGTCTTCGTCTTTAAATCTCCACGTTGGTGATGCGGGTCCACTGCTCGTCGTGCATTATGCTGTTCCTAATTCGTGGGAGGCCTCGCCATTGTTCGCGTGTAATTCATCGACTGCGCAGGCGGCTACTTGGAGTTTTGGGATGGCAACAGTTCTTGAGCAGCACGTGCGCCGAGCTGAAGCTGGGCATCGAGGGTGTTATCAGGCTTCGCCCGCCGTACGCTTGAAGCTCCTCCTTTTTAACTTGAAGTGGCTGGGTTCGGGATTGCTGCCAGAGTTAGTGGGGAAGCCAAAAAACCCGCTCATAGATAGGGTCTGGCTGGGCTGCTGCCTTAAGGATCTGTTTCCATCTGGCAATATGTTTCGGACCAGGGCCTGAAGTCCCTCCGTCTTCTCCTTGTTCACGTGTGTGGTCTGAGGAAGACAATGTTCACATCTTGGTTGTCATTTATCACTAGCCCCGGCGTGGGGCTGGCCGATGGGTCATTTATTATGTTATTTAGGTCTGGTTTCAGAACGTTCGCCTACTGACCCACCCAGGGTTGCAACTCTTCCATGTACCACTACATCCGCAGCTCTGACCTTACTTTGTTAGCTGCCTGCATCTCACCCCCTATTGATAAAAGAGCATTCCACCTGTTCCCCACTGCTGTTAACCCGTGGCTTCTGATCGGGTTTTACCGTCGCTCGGCGTCTCCAAAAATCAGCGGATTGAAGGTTTGGAATAAGCCTTGCCAAAGCTATGGCTGGTACAGAGTGGGGATGTGTTCTTGGAAGCTGCACGGAGGAAGACATCCCTGCGAATGCTGTTGAAGGCTGTCTCCGCATCGTCAATCGTTAGAAGCCACTCGCTTTTCTTGGGCTTGGCTGAGGTAAAGGTGCCGGGTCTTGCGTGTTACAGCAGCTACAGCAGCCTTTCACACCCCCCCATGGAGTTCCGTGAAACCTACGTTGAACTGGTCTTAAGTGTTGACCTAGGCCATTCGAGAGTGGTTTCAAACCCACCATTGTGGCAATCGTGCGGCGGACGGTGTCTCCGGCCTACTCTGCTATTGGGCGCACGCCGCCATCTTCTTTTTGCCCAGTGCACAGAGTGATGCCCCACAAAATAGGGGTGTGGCACAGTCGGCGTACTTTCCCCTCTTAAAACCATGTTGATGAATTTGGTGAGGGTTTTCCCAAGACCGTGGCTCCCCATCAGCTCCTGATCCCTGACCCCAGAAGGCCTTTGAGGTGTGCGGGTATCCGTATACCATCTGGGCCCGTCGGCTGCTGCCTGCCTGGGAATCGAAGTGCACTGCGGCCGACCACCCTGCTGCCTTTCCGGTGACAACTAAATGTTGCCGCATCCTTCTGGTCATTTGGGCGTGGGCGGAGGTTTAGGTCCCCTAGGTGATAGGTGGGTGCTTTTCTTGTATGGCTGTCAAACAACCTTCGGTGCCTTGACCAGCAAAACCTTTTCTGAAGAGGACCAACAGTCTGCCGGCCCCTGTTGATCCACTCATCTCTCGCCAGCTTCGCAGCGACCCTCTTACGTAGCTGTTCAGCTTCTCTTTCCTCTGTCCTTCTTCCTGGTTGCTTCCGGGCCCTGTTTGGTTGCTGTTCGTAAGGGTTCCACCAGTTCTTGTTTCCCATCCATACATACTGTGCTACTTGAACGTGGCACTCTGGTGGCTAGTGAAACCTGAAGATGCGTCTTGTATGTTCTGGTTCTTCTTCTGGGTGGTTGTCCCGGAGGGCCCCATAGGAGAAACCCAGGAGCCGTGCCCATGCGAGGGTTGTCTTGAGCTGTAGGTAAACGGGTCCGCCCTTACTGAGGGTTGTCAGGGCCTCGGTGTCGGCGCCTTTAGGAGCGACGGGCCCCGGCTCTGGATCGCTGCTCACCTCTCACTCTCTCCCCTACACTCCTTCCACTCTCCCCTTCCCTCCTCCTCCCGACGCTCTCCCCCACTCCTCCCCCTCCCTCCACCTCTCTCCCCTCCGTCCCCCTCACCTCCCCTCCCCTCTCTTCTTCTCCTCTCCAATCCTCCTCCACACCGTATCCTCCCCCCCTCCCCCTCGTCACTCCCCTCCATCCTCTCATCCTCCTTCCTCACCGCTCCCTCCCCGGTCCTTCTCTCGCTCTCTCCCTCTCCCACTATCGCCCCCGTCTCCACTCATCCGCTCCTCCACTCTCCCCTCTCCATCTTCGTCCTCAGTGGTTTTCTACCGCCCGCATCAGCTCTTCTCTCCCTTCCTCTCTCCCTGTCCTCTCTCCACACCGCATCTCCCCCTCACTCCTCCCTCTCATCTCCCTCCTCTCTTCCGCCTCCTTTTCAATCTCTCTCCACGCTCCCTCTCTTGGCTCGACCCTCCTTCCCTCACCTCTCCTCGCAAATTGGCTACTTCTGCAGACCTCGTGTTCCTCTCACCGGACGTTCCTGCTTCTCTACCACGTATCTATCTCTCCCGTCTCATTCATTCGTCTCTCCACTCTCCCCTCCACCCTCCGTCTTCTCTCACTCTCCCCTCCAATCTAGTCTACTCTCTCTCTCTTTCTTATAGAAATATAGAAATGTCAACTTATTAATTTCTTTGTTTGTTTTGTCTTTCCAGAAGGTAAGCGAGGTAACGAAACAAGCAGTGGTCCTTTCAGATTCCGATGATGAATGTGTAAGTATTTTTAACGTCTTATTATTTTGCTATGTATTTACTTATATATTTATTTATTTCGTTTGTTTTATCTTTGGAAGGAGGAGGGGGGGGGGATGTTTCTTTATCAGTCAGTGTGTTTAAAAGTGGTTAAGTGAAATACTGTTGGCGTTTACATATGTGTGCACTTGTGTTTCTATATGTGTATGAGTGCGTACTGTATGTGTGCGCGTATTTCTCCGTAGTTCAATGTACGGTTGAATGTACAGGCTCTCAATCTATGCCCGAGAGGGAGTAGTTGGAATATATAAGAAAATAAATCCGTGTATCCTTTGTGCTATAATGCAACTTAATGTGTGGGTTGTCTTTACACTTGTGTGTGTGTTTGTGTTTGTGTGTGTGTGTGTGTGTGTGTGTGTGTGTGTGTGAGTGAGAGAGAGAGAGAGAGAGAGAGAGAGTTCCTTCGTCTGTGTGTGTCTGTGTAATATCTGCTTGCGTGCTCCAGGACTCAGTGTGATTACGCATTAAAACAGACAGCTGAACCATTACATTTTTATATTCCTTGTTATTGCGTAATTTCCAGCCATTACACAGTTCCTTCATCTGACGCTAAGAGAGTTATGTTGTTTACGTGCGCGTGTGAGTGTGTGATGATGCTTTGGGTAACTGTTCCTTTTATGATTATCTGTAATTATGAATATATGTTTTCTTGGCAAGTTTTATGCATACAAATTTCACTCGGAAGTAATTTATGTAATCATAGTGTGTACGAGAGCGAGGTGGAGGGACAGAGAGGGAGAGGTAGACCGAAAGAGAGGTGGAAGGATGGAGTGAGGAAGTATATGAACGAAGGCGGTGCTGGTTGGGGGGAGGGGCGTCGACTGACTGGAGACAGAGGTGCATGGGGGCGGTTCGTTCGTGGCCACCCCTTCGGGGATCACGGCGTCAGGCAATAGATAGATAGATAGATAGTTTTATTATGTACAGTAGGTTTGAATGTGCGAGTGTATTTACGTATGTGTGTGTGTGTGTGTGTAACTTTGCCTGCGTTTCAGGGCAATATATATATGGGCTTTGAACACTCACTTCATGCACTCACTTAGACAAGTATATACATTATATCCACATATTATGGAAATACTCTATCGTCCACATATTTGATAAACATGCTCTCCCCCCCCCCCCCCCCCCCACACACACACACACCAGAGCCCTCCCAACCAACAAACAGGAACTAATCACCTGCCCCTCTCCTCTTTACAAACACTGCCAGCAACTGCTCCTCAACACCAATCAACATAAAGCAAGGCACCGTTAACAGCCACAATACCATTTATTTACCTCGCTCGATGATTGGTACGAGAATCGGCAGGAAAAAACGCTAGAGTTTCATTTGACTAAGTACAGTTAGGGGATGGGATGGATCGTGCGAGAGATTATTTGGGGGTGTATATTGTGTGTTTGATTGGGAGAACGAGGTACTTACATATAGTTACATATATACACAGGCTGTACAGACCTTGCGGTCCCTGCTGGGCAGTCCGGACTTAATTTTGAAATATAATTTTCTACAAAGTGAAAGGTAAAGACAGCAAAGCAGAAGGGTCTCTCCCCACCCACCATGAAATTAAGTTGGGGAAATAAGGCCCCCAGCAGAATTAAAACATTTCTACTGGGAAATTCTTAGTAAAGAATGAAGTTGAGAAACTTTGTATGCTACTGATACGTAACCTAACTTAACAACAACAAATGTTTAACCTGTATTACTGCAACCTCCTGGAAATGTTTAACCTGTATTACTGCAACCTCCTGGAAAGGTAGATCGTCAGGATAAATGACCATCACTTCACCTATGACATTCCGTGGGTGTCCTTCCTTAAGGGAGCCCACCTCGCTGTTTTTCTCTTCTCTCCCTCTCGCTTTGGCTTGTATCCATTCGGCCCCATTCAGCCAACTGTTTTAAGACGTGTATCCCCATCCAGGTATCGATTTCTTCCTGGCGAGCGATAGCGAGTCAGTATTGTATGGAGAAATCCGGCTTCGCCGGAGAAATTTTTCTATCGAAAAATGTACAAATTTAGCTTGCTGTCAAAACAAAAACATATATATATGCTGGCTCGCTACCGTTCGCCAGGAAATATTGACACCTGGATGGGGGTGAACGTCTTAAAACAGTTGGCTGAATGGGGCCGAATGGATACAAGCCAAAGAGAGAGGGAGAGAAAGATAAAACAAGCCGGTTACCACCCTTAACCCATTACCTTACCGTATAACCGTAGGCTACACTTCTGATGACTCCCGGTTATATCACACACTCTCACCTGTAACAAAAGAAATTACAGTTTAGGTGCATTGTCATACTAATTAATGGGATATTAATAACATATAGTTATAACGTGGTGTGAAGTGTTACATACGCTCAGTGTATGTAATTATAACGTGTGAAGTGTTACATACGCTCAGTGTATGTAATTATAACGTGTGAAGTGTTACATACGCTCAGTGTATGTAATTATAACGTGTGAAGTGTTACATACGCTCAATGTATGTAATTATAACGTGGTGTGAAGTGTTACATACGCTCAGTGTATGTAATTACTACCAGTACAAATCAGCCCGGGACAGCTTCGTATGTATGAGAATTAATGGCCGTGACTGTACACAAGAGGACTATAAGGCAGTTCCCTCTTCCGCCCAGACACTCTTTACTCCCCCCCCTCTCTCTCTCCTCCCCCCCCCCCCCCCCCCCCCCCCCCCCCCCCCCCCCCCACCCCCCACCCCCCCTCTCTCTCTGGTCTCTTTGATATACGCCTACACTCCTTCACACATCATAGACACGGAGATGAAGGTGGAGGTGTGGGTGGGGGGGGGGTTTGTGTGATATTTCTGTGTGGGTGGGTGTGATGTTTGTGGGGGGGGGGGGGGACGCTTGTTAGTGTGTGGGTATGATTAGGGTGTGAGTGTGTTTGTATGTGTATGTGTGTGTTTTTTGTGTTTTTTTTAATATTCAAACTACTCCCTCTCGGGCATAGGCTGAAAGCCTGTATATTCAACCGCTGTGCATTCAACGGTGAAACCTGTGAGGTCTTGTTCCAGTCTAGGGAGTGAGACATGTGAAGCACTTTGAGCTGCAACTAGCCCCTGCCATCTTGCCTTCGCAGGAATGCACAGGGCCTAGCTGCCCACTCAAGGCTCGAATCACCCACATCTCTGTAGCTGCTTCGCCTTTGCGCTTCACTGTCTCATCCCCTAGACCAGGACCCTCACTCTCAGAACACCACCTATTGAGCAATGAACTCACTAGGCATTGCCCTCCTGTAGCGTATTTTGAATATGGGAATATTCATACAGTGCCATTTAATCAGGGAACAATGAGGGTATTTTTTTGGCGTTTCGGTGGACTTTGTGGTAATGCACTGATGCTAGGTACAGCAAAAATTCCATCCCAATAATATCTTCCCATTGATACATCGGGATTCGAATCCGGGACCGACCCTTGGATTACCAGTTCAGTGTGTGTGTGTGTGTGTGTGTGTGTGTAGTTATGTGTGTGTGACAGAGTAGGTGGATGGGTGTGAGGGATTGTGTATTTATGTTTTATGTGTGAGTCTTTGTGTGTGAAGTTGGATATGTGTGTGTGAGACACTGCGAGTCTGTGTGTGTTTGCATGTGAGTTTGTTTGGGTTTGTATATGAGTGTGTTAATGGGTGTGTTAATGTGTGTGTGTGTGGGGGATGGTTTTGTGCGTGTGTTAGTGATGTGTGTGCGATTTATTCCTTTGACAGAAATATACCTCTTTGCATCGAGGCTAATATATGTATGTATGTATATATGTATGTATGTATATTGTATGTATGTATATAGGCATCATTGGATAAGTGCTTGCTGACGTGTGGGCGTGAATAAACCTCTGCTTTTGAATGTGTTTGAATGCAGGCTTATAGTATTCTTTCAATCAAACTCCCTGGCTGCCTCAGTATAGCCAAGGCCATGAATAAATACGAATCCACCGTATGAATATAACTCCAAACCACAGCTTCCACTATTTTCATATTCTATTTTATATTTTTCATCCTTCCTTCTCTTCTTCTTCTTTCCTTCTCTTCTTCATCTTTCCTTCCTTTCTTCTTCTTTCCTTCTGTTCTTCTTCCTTCCCTCTATTCTTCTTCCTTCCTTCTCTTCATCCTTATCTTATTCGTCCTTACTTATCTTCTTCTTCCTACCTTCTCTTCTTCATCTTTCCTTCTCTTCTTCATCCTTCTATTCTTCTTCCTTACTTCTCTTCTTAATTTTTCCTTCTCTTCTTCCTTCCTTCTGTTTTTTATCCTTCCTTCTCTTCTTCCTTCCTTCTCTTCTTCCTTCCTTCTCTTCTTCCTTCCTTCTCTTCTTCATCCTTCCTTCTCTTCTCCATGCTTCATTTCTCTTCTTTTCTTCTTCCTTCTCTTCTCCATCCTTCCTTCTCTTCTTCATCCTTCCTTCTCTTCTCCATCCTTCCTTCTCTTCTCCATCCTTCCTTCTCTTCTCCATCCTTCCTTCTCTTCTCTTCTTCATCCTTCATTCCCTCTCTTCTTCTTCCTTCCTTATCTTCTGCATCCTTCCTTCTCTTCTCCATCCTTCCTTCTCTTCTCCAGCCTTCCTTTCTCTTCTTCTCTTCTTCCTTCTCTTCTTCATCCTTCATTCCCTCTCTTCTTCTTCCTTCCTTCTCTTCTGCATCCTTCCTTCTCTTCTCCATCCTTCCTTTCTCTTCTTCTCTTCTTCATCCTTCATTCCCTCTCTTCTTCTTCCTTCCTTCTCTTCTTCATCCTTCCTTCTCTTCTTCTTCCTTCCTTCTCTTCTTCATCCTTCCTTTCTCTTCTTCATCCTTCCTTTCTCTTCTTCTCTTCTTCCTTCTCTTCTTCATCCTTCCTTTCTCTTTTTCTCTTCTTCCTTCTCTTCTTCATCCTTCATTCCCTCTCTTCTTCTTCCTTCCTTCTCTTCTTCATCCTTCATTCCCTCTCTTCTTCTTCCTTCCTTCTCTTCATCCTTCCTCTCACTAGTATTTCCTCTGAACCACTGAAGGCGCCTGAAGCGAGGTCTGTGTGTGTGTGTGTGTGTATGTGTGTGTATGTGTGTGTGTGACTAGAGGAAAATGTCCGCGTTTTCTATATGTGGCCCCTCCAGTAACACGACGATTTTTTAGGATATTTTGTGAATCTTTAGACCCTGTTCCTCGACCCCTAGGAAGCTGAGAGGTAAATGATATCTCAATTGACCCTTTTACTCCCACAGGTCCTTCCTAAACGGTTGGAAATCCTCTAGTAATAGCCACACTAAACAATAAAGCATGCGTCGTTATAATACTGAAGAGCTTAGGCTACTGGCATGCATTATTTTAATATACCAGTAATTTACTAATAATAAACACGCACATTCTCCTCTCGCCTAAGACAAGACAACCATATAAGCACACATGTGTAGCGAATATAAACATTATTACTACGATTTCCACACTATAGCTATCTGTATTATGTAGTGACGAATACCACAGCTATTCCAACTGACCACTCACTTGTCACTACCACCACAGTGTTTGATCCCTGATGTTAAGGGGAGGCAGACCGTTTTTCTGGACCCCCTTCTCCCTAATGTTTAGCCCCACTAGTTTTGAGATTATAAGACGTTCGGCCAATTAGTTTGGCGATTTTAACACCTTTCGCCCCATTTCGTTGTCAATTTTAAGACCTTTTGTGCCATTTAGGTGTCGATTATTGCCTGGCGAGCGATAGCGAGCCTGCAATTTTAAGAGGGAGCAGCCTTCGGCCGGGAATTTTTTTTTACCGAAAAATGTACACATTTATCTTGAAGGGGGGTCTAGGGGGTATTTTCTAAGCTTGATGGAGGTCTAGGGAGGAAGCTAAAAGAATATATGAATAAATGAATTAATAGACCAAACGAACGGTCAGTCTCCCCTTAATTCTACTGCCCTTATAAAACTATCACTACCATTACCACCATCGCTATATTTTAACTCTGACAATATATCTACCACCATCACAAGTCACCACTACCGTACCTACCACCCCACCACAACGACTATCACCCCCTACTACCACCACTACCGGAACTAACACAACCGACCACCACCCCCACCACTAAGACAACTAGGACCACTGCAAACTACCACCTCCACCACCACTACAACAACTATTGCCGCTACCACTAACTACCACAACTGCCACTATCACAATTGCCACTACCACAACTATCGCCACTACCACCTCCACCACAACTACCACATCTATCACCACTACCACCAAACCCACAACTACCACCTCCACCACAATTACCACCAACTACCACCTCCACTACCACCTCCACCACCACACCACAACTACCACCCAAGACGGCGCCACCAGTCTCATCAGAACTTCTTGTCGTCAGTGTGGAAGCAATTTGGAGATTTAACATTCAAGAGAGAAGAGACCAGAGTTTATGTGGGGGGAAAGAGGGGGTGGGAGGAAGAGGAGGTGGGGAAGAGAAGGTGGGGGGATGAAGGGAGAGGGAGGAAAGGGGTGGAAGGAAGGGGTGATGGAGGGGAGGGGAAAGTAGGGATGAGGGGGAGAGAAGAGGAAAGAAGAGAAGATAGGAAGAAGGGGTGAGGGGGAAGGAGGGGGGGGGGGGGAGAGGCAAAGAGAGAAGAGGTGGGTGATGAAGGAATTAATGGAGATAGGGTGATGGGGAGGAATGGAAGAGAACAGAAGAAAGGAAGGAATGAAAGGATAAAATAAGATGGAAACCTGTGTGTGATACTTCAAGTCGGCCAAGGATAAGCTTTAGTTTATGAGGAGAGTGAGAGAGAGAGAGAGAGGGAGAGAGAGAGAGAGAGAGAGAGAGAGAGAGAGAGAGAGAGAGAGAGAGAGAAATGACGAGTTTCGATTAATCCTGTTGCATGTAAATATCACTATCCCTTTTAGTTCCCTGTCAATCAACCAGTAGATCATTATAAACAATACATCTCCACCAAGGCTGCCACATCTGTCAAGCAAACAAATATTAACCCTTTTCTGTGCCGCTACGTCTTGTATTGTTGTCTAGCTGTATAGACGATTGTGTGTAGTTTAAGAAGGATCTGTGGTGGTAAAATGGGTTAAGTGCGATAGTTGGAAGTCTTTGAAGTGCTGGAGGCCATTTGTAAACGGCATATAATCGTCTCATAGTCTCCAGAATATGATGAACATTATGTCGCTGGTATAGAAGGGGTTAACACTATCTGGTGCAACGTCTTGGGGCTTATTATGGTATTTTGTTTAATTATTATTGAGGGTTTTATTTTTGTCAGCCATTTTTTAACAATGTGTTTTTAGTTTACCCCGAGACTTAGAAACACGCCTCTCCAAACCCCCTTCAAACTAAAAAAACGTCCCCCAGACCCCCTTCAAGCCAAAGGCCGGTTTCTCCCAAATTGCAGGCTCGCTATCGCTCGCCCAGGAATAATCGACACCTTATTGGGTTGAAGCATCTTATAAACTAATGAGGTGAAACGTCTTAAAATATCCAAACTAATGGAGTAAATCAGGGAGGATCGAAATTGGCCCGCCCTAAACCTAATTGGGTTAAACAGGTAAACAAAAACACTATAAGACGAAGAACGAATATTACCAAAGAAGTGAAAAGAAAATGGTGACCTGTAAGCTGAGAAGTAGCAGGTGTAAGAAGCAGATTCAATATTGCTGGAAACAGGAAATTGGAGTCTATGCTCAATGGGAGAAACATGATGTGATAAAGGGACCGACTGATGATATGTGAGAGCGAAGGAGGAAGTGGAGGAAGAGGAGGAGGAAGAAGCGGAAGAGAAGAAAGTGGAAGAGTAAAATTTGGTGGAAAAAAGAGATGGCGAAGTAAGATGAGAAGGAGAGGAAAGGGAGAAATATATGAAACAGGAAGAGGAGAAGGAGGCTGTAATAGTGGAAAAGGAAAGGATAAATAGGAGGAGGAGACGGCGGCGGCGGCGGCGGCGGCGGCGGCGGCAGCGGCGGCAGCGGCGGCGACGGCGACGGCGACGGAGGAGGAGGAGGAGGCAGTATTACAGAGGAATACAAAGGAGAACAAACTGCAACAGACCTATTGGTCCTTACGGGGCAGTTTGAATATCTAAACTACTAATCTACTGACTACGAAGTAGAGACAAGGATAGCAAAGAAGAAGGCTCCTCCCCACCCACCAATCCCTCCAGCTAATGCTGGCATGGAAACAGTTGGAAAAATACCATGTAGTATGGTAAAACTGACACGGAATTTCGGATAGGACAAGGAGAAAAAGAAGTTGATTTGTAATCTAAGCTAACTCTATTACTACAATTCTGATAGGGAACAGATGTATATGAATATCAATATACATTGCGATATGCGTTGTCATTTCATTGAACGTTATTATTCTGAAATAAATTGTGTTCATTGTGTTCATTGAGGGTTATTTGCCAAGTGCTTATCCAGATGGTTCTTGAATGTTTCCACAGTATTACAGTTGACAATGTTCGAGGAGGAGGAGGAAGTTAAGGAGGGATCGTATTGGTAGTGAAAGAAGGAGTAATGGTGGTGGAAGAGGAGGTGGAGGAAATAAGAGGAGCAAGAGAAAGTGTTGATGATAAATAGGAGGTGGAGGAGAAAATGTTACTGGTGAAACAGAAGAAGTAGAAAGTGGTAATGATATAAGAGAAGGTAGAAGAGAACGAGGAGGAAGAAAAAGTGATAATGGTAGAAGAGGGAGAGGAGGGAGAGAAAATGTTGATGGTGGAAGAAGAGGAGGATTAGAAGGAGGAAGAGAAGAAGGAGGATAAAAAGTAAGAAGAGAAAGTATTGATGGTGGAAGAGATTTTTTTTTTTGTGATGGTGGAAAAGGAGGAAGAGGAAGAGAAAGAGAAGACAGAAAAGGAAGAGAAGGAGGAAGAGGAAGAAGAAGTGAAGGAGGAAGAGGAGGAGGCAGTGGAAACTAAAGGCTGAAGAATAAGTTTGCACATGACTGGAGAAAAGAAAGAGGGAAGGGAGGGGTGCTTTGTTTGAGGATTATAATGGCTAGAGAGAGACAGAGAGAGATATGGAGATGCAGGAGTGAGAGGGAATACATGGGGCAGAAATTGAAGACTAAAATATGGAGAGAGAGAGAGAGAGAGAGAGAGAGAGGGGAGGGGGATGCAAAAGAGAGAGGAGGAAGGGATACATGGGATAAACATTAAAGACACAAATGGAGAAAGAGAGAGAGAGTGTGAGAGAAAAAGGGGTAAATAGGAAATGAAATGAAGACATACATTGAGAGAGAGAGAGAGAGAGAGAGAGAGAATGCGAGAGTGCAACAACAAAGCAAACCAATATAAACCAATAACAGATGACATACCCACTGCAGAAATTAAATTAATAAAACTATAAAACATTCACTATATTATAATAAACATCACACGTAATGATCAACGCAGACAGGATTAACTGGCAGGTAATTGAAGAGAGAACGGGATTGTAGGGATTAATAACTAGTTTCATATTATTTGTTATTTTTACTTACAATTGACGCATTATAGGATTCCCTGATCTATGATATTACACACACACACACACACACACACACACACACACACACACACACACACACACACACACACACACTCACTCACTCACTCTCTCTTTTTCACACTCACTCACTCTCTCACTCTGACACACACACATACTCTCACAGTCACTCACACTCTCTCTCTCTCTCTCTCTCTCTCTCTCTCTCTCTCTCTCTCTCTCTCTCTCACACACACACACAAATGGCCTGCAGTAAGAAACGAACTTGTAGGAAAACTTTAATAGGATGCTTTACGTTTAAATTACATGTAAATTATCTGGCTTCGTAAGTCTGGCATCTGGGCTAGCTTTTTGGTTGCAGACATGTTTTGAGTAGATCATTTTAATATACCTAAAACCCTATAACTGTTGGTATATGCAGGAGAGAGAGAGAGAGAGTGTGTGTGTGTGTGTGTGTGTGTGTGTGTGTGTGTGTGTGTGTGTGTATATACGAACGAGTGTGAGTGTGTGATGTCATAGGTGTGTGTGTGCGTGCGTGCGTGTATGGGTGTGTGTGTGTGTGTGCGTGTGTGTGTGTGTGTGTGTGTGTGTGTGTATGTGTGCGCGTGTGTGTGTGTGTGTGCGTGCGTGTGTGTGTGTGTGCGTGCGTGTGTGTGTACGTGTGAGTTTTGAATTACTGTTTTTATTGGCGTTAATGTACTTAAATTACTAACACAATCTATGGGAATATAGCCCGACATTCAAATTAAGGAATAGTTTCATAAAGGAAGGAATTTCAACTGAATGCCCAAATTATACCAGATATGAAAGGAATTATAATGACAAAAGAGAGCGCTGCGACCACCATTAGCACACAGACACGCTTTAAGGGGGTATGGTTCACTTTTTGGGCGATGTTTGCATGTATTCGTTATTTTTCTAGTTTCCTCCTTAGACCTCCATCAAATTAAAAACAAAAAACATCCATTAGATCCCCCTTTTAGATTAATTTGTACATTTTTCGGTAGAAAAATATTCCGGCCGAAGGCCGGTTCTTCCAACATTACAGGCTCACTATCGTTCGCCAGGGAAAAAATCGACACCTAAATAGCGCGAAAGGTCTAAATATTGACGAAGAAATGGAGCGAAAGGTCTTAAAATCGACTAACTAATGTGGCAAACATCTTAACATCTGAAAACTAATGGGACTAAACATGAGGGAGAAAGTGGTCCAGAAAACCGGCCCATCCCCACTCAACATTATATGATCTTGTGGGTTATTAGGATATTTTGTGTGAATATCAGTCAGGATTTTGCTTGCTTTAGCCATTTTCGAGCAATGTATTTTAGTTTGTCCTTTAGACTAACAAAATCGTTTTCCCAGATTATATTCAAACTAGAAAATGCCTATCCAGACCTCCATTCAAGCTTAATTTGTACATGTTTTGTTTGTTTTCAATAGAAACAACTCCTGGGTGAAGGCCGATTTCTTTTAAGTTACAGGTTCGCTGTCCACAACAAAATCGACACCTGAATGGTGTGAAGCGCCTTTTTATCGCCAGGCTAATTGGGTAAAACTTCTTAAAATGTTCAAGTTAATGGAGCGTAACAAGGGTAGTTCCAAAATTACTGCTATCGGATCAATTAGGGTTAACTATATGATGGTGGAATATTATCAACGAATTACGAAATACACATTTAACCTAAATATATATAATCTGGCAATGAATATATTCTCATATTTATTTTTCCCTTTAAGCCTTTGATGATTTTGTGGTTTGTTTATATACGTTATGGGGAGTATTTACCGTCGGGGGGGGGGGGGGGAGAGAGAGAGAGAGAGAGAGAGAGAGAGAGAGAGAGCGAGAGAGAGAGAGAGAGAGAGCGAGCGAGCGAGCGAGCGAGCGAGCGAGGGGTGTTTGTTTTGTGAGGATTATGAGGGGAGGTGATGAGAGGGAGGGGGAGTGAAGGGAGTAATGAATAAAGGGGAGTGTGAGTAGATGGTAAGAGGGGAGTACAAAGGAGTACAAAGGAAATCAAGCAACAACAGGTCTAGTGCCCCTTCTAGGCTGCTTGTCCTCCAAAATACTGAGGATCAAGTGTCCGAACAGTGGTTTAGAGTGGGTGAGATGGGATGGGGAGTGAGGGAAGTAATGAATAAAGGGGAATGTGAGGAGATGGTGAGAGGTGAGGGGAGTGAGGGGAATAGTGAATACAGGGGAATATGAGAAGATAATTTGAAAAAGGAGAGGGGATAAAAGTGAGAAGGGATATGAGAGGAAGAAGGTGAGTGTGAGGGGTGAACTGTGAAGAGAGAGAGCGAGAGCGAGCGATGAGTGTGTGGGAGGGGTGAAATGTGAAAATAGATAGAGAAAGAGCTAGACATAATAGGGGAAGGGCGAGAGAGAACAGATAAAGTGAAACAAACATACATGCAGTAAAATATATACCATAGTAAGAATCTGAGAGAGAGAGAGAGAGAGAGAGAGAGAGAGAGAGAGAGAGAGAGAGAGAGAGAGTGTATTGAGTGTGAGATGAGGGTAGGGGAGGACTACAGAACGCCAGCCTGCTATATAAGGGTGAGGGGAGAGAGAGAGAGAGAGAGAGAGAGGGAGAGAGAGAATAGTAATGTACAGTATGGTATGAGGAGAGAGTGAGAGGGGGGGGGGGGATGGGGATGGGGGGGACGAGTGTAGTGAGTGAGAGATGATAGGATAGGAACGCTCAAGGGAAAGAGAGAGAGAGAGATAGAGAGAACAGTGATGTATGGTAGGAGGGGAAGGTGTGTGTGTGTGTGTGTGTGAAGATCTGTTTTTGCTTGCATTCCATTTAATTTCTGTGTGTGAGAGAGAGCGAGAGAGAAAGAGAGCATAGTGTAGGGTGTTCTGATATATGGTGTGAGGGGAAGAGAGAGAGAGAGAGAGAGAGAGAGAGAGAGAGAGAGAGAGAGAGAGAGTTACTTGCAAGAAGTTACAAAAAAGATAATATTTCAAAGACTATGTTGTCCACTCCTGAAAATACTCAAAAGTGAAAAGAAATGAGATTGTGTTTAATCCATGTTTTCAGCTGGCGGTAAATTGGCATATTCCCATCTTATTAAACTTTCACAATTTGTTGGTGAAATATGTCGTTAATTATGAAACATTACAGTTAATATGATGGAGATATGTTATATATTGCTGTTTGTCCAATACGTAATACACTGTAGTAAATCCAGTATTTGCTAAGTATGGAATATATAATATAATGTCTTCTAATGTTCCAAGTATAACGGATATTAAATGCGAAAGTGTGTTCACATATGGAGGGGGCACTTATTCAATTCAGTCAAACATACTGTACTCGTTTCAATAATGAACATATTCAGTCTACACCCTACATTATATATATATATATATATGGATAGATAGAGAGAGAGAGAGAGAGTGTATGTGTGTGTGTGTGTGTGTGTATGTGTGTGTGGTGGTGGTGGTGGTGGTGGTGGGGGCCTCGCACCAGGAATCCGGGATGGACAAGCTTCCTCCATTACCAATTTTCGATGGATGAACCCCCTCCCCCCCCCCCTCCCCATCCCCATCCCCATCCCCTCTTACCCTATTATTCCTTCCCCTCACACCCTTCCCTCCCCTCACACCCTTCCCCTCCCCTCCCCTCACACCCTTCCCCTCCCTTCCCTCAACACCCTTCCCTCTCTTCCCCTTCCCTTCCCTTCCCTCCCCTCCCCTCCCCTTCCCTTCCCTCACACCCTTCCCTCCCCTCCCCTCCCCTCCCCTCACACCCTTCCCCTCCCTCCCATCACACCCTTCCCTCCCCTCCCCTTCCCTCCCCTCCCCTTCCCTCCCCTCACACCCTTCCCCTCCCCTAACCCCAACATCACACCCTTCCCCTCCCTTCCCCTCCCCTCCCCTCACACCCTTCCCCTCCCTCCCTCCCCCTCCCCTCCCCCTCCCCTCCCCTCTCCTCCCCCCCCTCCCCTCCCACCCTTCCCTTCCCCTCCCCTCCCCTCACACCCTTCCCCTCCCTCCCCTCACACCCTGGATATATTGCATTATGCTGTGTTCTACTATACGCATTACACTGCATCGCATTGTATTATGTTGTATTGCCTTGATAATATTGTATTGTATTCTGCTATAGTTTGTTATTGTCTATATTATATTGTATTGAATTATAGTACGGTATAGTGTATTGTTTTGTATTGTACTTTATTTAATGTAGTGTATTATATCATATTGTATTGTGTTATATTGTATTATATTGCATTGTATTGTATTATATTATATTATATTGTATTTACATGTGTCCTGTATGCTCTCCCCTCTCGTTCTGGCGCCCGTGTGTTATCAATATCGGGTTTCCTTCCCTCCCTTTCTTTCTCACTATCTCTCTTTTTCTCTCTCACTTTTGACTATCTCTTGCTCACACCCTCACCTTCCCTCCCTCGGTTTTCTTTGTTCTGGCATTCTTTTATTCTAGTTTTTTTTCTAGCTTCGTGTCTGTTTTTGCTTTGTGTCCATTTCTCTTGTATTTGACTTTTGTTTTGTTTTTGTTTTTCTGAGTGTGTGGGTGGATTCAGTAGGCCATGAGGATTTTTTTGTTTTTTAGTACTTGAGTTTTGAATGGAATATTTCTCTCTGTGCCCCTCTCCATCTATCTGTGCCCCTCTCCATCTATCTCTGTGCCCCTCTCCATCTATCTATGTGCCCCTCTCCATCTATATCTGTGCCCCTCTCCATCTATCTCTGTGCCCCTCTCCATCTATCTGTGCCCCTCTCCATCTATCTGTGCCCCTCTCCATCTATCTGTGCCCCTCCCCATCTATCGATCTATCTATTTTATTGAATTATAATTTGCCATATTATTTATTTATATATACAATATATATATATATATACACAGTATATATGTGTGTGTATGTGTGTGTGTGACTATTAATACATCGTTTTCTCCATCCGTCTACTTAACAATATACCTACCTATCTTACCTTCTTTATAATGTTATCTATGTATACTTATCTGCCTTCTAATATGTCTATCTATCCCTCTATCTAACTGTCTAACTATATCTATCTACCTTTTCCACACCCTCCTGAAAGCCGCCTTCTATTTTTGTTCTAGGATTTTATATTCGCTTTGTTCTCTATTACATTAATTTTTGCATCTGTGTTGTAACCCTTCCTCCTCTCTTTGTTTGTGTTTTTGTTTTCATTCCGTGCAGAGGCTGGTATTTTTTGTAATTGTGTGTGTGTATGCAGTAAGTCATGAGAGTGTTTTATAACTTATGTTTGAAATGCTTCGTTCTGTGTGGTATTCTCTCTCTCTCTCTCTCTCTCTCTCTCTCTCTATCTATCTATCTATCTATCTGTCTGTCTGTCTGTCTGTCTGTCTATCTATCTATCTATCTATCTATCTATCTATCTATCTATCTATCTATCTATCTATCTATCTATCTATCTATCTATCTATCTATCTATCTATCTATCTATCTATCTATCTATCTATCTATCTATCTATCTATCTATCTATCTATCTATCTATCTATCTCCAACCAACCAACCAACCAAGTTCCCTCCATACCAACCAACCAATCTACTTCCCTCCCATTCTTCCTCTACTAACCAACTATTCTCCTCACCTACCACCCAACTAACTAACCAACAAACCCTTCAACCTACAGTATTTACCTCCTTCTCACCCAACTAACCAACAAATCTCCCTACCAACCAAGCAACCAACCTCCCTACCAATCAAGCAACCACTCTCCCTCCCTACCAACAAAGCAACCAACCTCCCTCCCCCTTCTCTCCCCATACCTCCCAATTAACGAGCCTACCAACTAGCTCCCTCACACCCTACCAACACATCTATCTATCTACCTTCCATTTACCCTCAAAGTGAACAAGGGGGTCAAGAGTTTAAAAGAGGTCAGAGCAGAAAAGGTCAAAGGTCACACATTCCAGTCCTTCCGTGTTAAGGGTAACCTAGTTTGTGCGGTGGTGGTGGAGGTGGTGGTGGTTGTGGTGTTATGGTGGTGGTGGTGGTGGTATGGTGTTGGTGGTGGTGGTATGGTGATGGTGTTGGTGGTGGTGGTATGGTGTTGGTGGTGGTGGTATGGTGGTGGTGGTATGGTGTTGGTGGTGGTGGTATGGTGTTGGTGATGGTGTTGGTGGTGGTGGTGGTGGTATGGTGTTGGTGGTGGTGGTATGGTGTTGGTGGTGGTGGTGGTGGTATGGTGTTGGTGGTATGGTGTTGGTGGTGGTGGTGGTGGTATGGTTTTGGTGGTGGTGGATATGATGGTTGTGTTGGTGGTGGTGGTATGGTTTTGGTGGTGGTGGATATGATGGTTGTGTTGGTGGTGGTGGTATGGTTTTGGTGGTGGTGGTATGGTTTTGGTGGTGGTGGTGGTGGTATGGTGTTGGTGGTGGTGGTGGTGGTATGGTGGTGGTGGTATGGTGTTGGTGGTGGTGGTGGTGGTATGGTGGTGGTGGTATGGTGTTGGTGGTGGTGGTGTTATGATGGTGTTAGGGTGGTGGTGCTGGTGGTATGGTGTTGGTGGTGGTGCTGGTGGTATGGTGTTGGTGGTGGTGGTGTTATGATGGTGTTAGGGTGGTGGTGCTGGTGGTGGTGCTGGTGGTATGGTGTTGGTGGTGGTGGTGTTATGATGGTGTTAGGGTGGTGGTGGTGGTATGGTGTTGGTGGTGGTGGTATGGTGTGGTGGTGGTGGTGGTGGATGGTGGTGGTGGTGGGGGTGTGGTGGTGGTGGTGGTGCTGGTGGTATGGTGTGGTGGTGTGGTGGTGTTTTGATGGTGTTAGGGTGGTGGTGGTGGTGGTGGTGGTATGGTGTTGGTGGTGGTGGTATGGTGTTATGGTGTTGGTGGTGTTATGATGGTGTTAGGGTGGTGGTGGTGGTGGTATGGTGTTGGTGGTGGTGGTGTTATGATGGTGTTAGGGTGGTGGTGGTGGTGGAGGGATATTATATACAAACAAACTACCGTACAATCACATTTGCATATCCATAAAACCATTGTCTAGCTCATACACGCATACACACATACACACATACAGTATATTGTTTGTACACATGATGTTCTCCAGACACACTCATGCTCATAGTGCAAACACACACATTAAACGAACACACGCACACACCCATAACACCATTGCCAAACTCACACATACACAGACACATACTGTATACACATATAAGTCAATGGACACACCCATGAACGTAACTATAGTTAGTTTAAGACTTAAACTGTAGATGTCCAACCTTACGGCTGCAAGTGAACAGTAAACCAACAATTATTAATATTATTTATTACATTAACGGCCATAAATGTTTTCTACATATTTACGAAGCTATGAACTTTATCTCCATGTTAATTGTTAACCTGATATTTGACTTTCGGAGGCTCGTTTTATTAGTTCGAAGCTTCAAAATATATGATCATTAATGAACGTGGCTGTACATCACATGCACGCTCATACTACCAAATTATAATATAAACATACCCAATGAATTACTGATATATACTGCATAGTTGTCCATTCACTAACATACGCACACACATAATATACACACACACGCACACACATAATATACACACAGATGCACACGACCACTTCCTTGTTTACTTACAATCAGACACGCCGCTGACAGCCAGAGAAACCAGTTGATTAAACACTAACTTCTTCACGCACATCCACACATACACTGAAATGCACATACACACACACACGTGAACATTCACACACACACACACACACAACCACACATACAGATATATATATATATATATATATATATATATATATATATATATATATATATATATATATATATATATATATATATATATATATATATATATATATATATATATATATATATATATATATATATATAATAATATATATATACAGTATATATATATTCGGAATATATAGAGTAGTTATGCGGGCAAACAACCAATGGGGTCCTACCCCGTTACTGCCTGTAGCTGCACTCACCCTCCGAACTGTCTTCGTGGTGCGATGCATAAGGTGTTGATTTTCGGTGTGAGCATCCTGGATTCGAATCCACGGACTGCCACATGTGTTTGTAAATTTCATTAATCGATTTTAGGAGTATAGTTGGTTGTTGGAAGGAACATAATAATTCATATCGGAGGTCTCTCTGCATGAGATCCTAGGCCAAGATTCGGTCTATCCAAAGTAGGTCTGGTTATAGCTAGAGATCCAGCTGTAGGATATATAGTTATCTCTAATTATGAACGATCCAGGTTCCTCAGCTATCAATCACGTGGACTTCCCCAGGTGTCTCCACTCAGAGATGTGACTCACCAAAGCCACTACATGAGCAGGATCATCTTCAGAGTAACCGGTGACTAGTCCATATCATAAACGAAGCTGGTACACAAGAACTATGCACCCAATAGGTTTCAAATCAGTTTCAGAGAGTAAATGCTGGTTTGATATTTGGTAGCTAATGATCCTACGAAGAAACTGTATACCTAAGAAGTTTATTCATCTTTCTAAATCACTGTTGAGTGTCCATATTTCACATCCATATAACAAGACAGGGAGCACCAGTGTTTGGAAGAGCTGTAACTTGGTCATACTGCATAGGAATCCACATTGGCATATAATCATTTTATTATATATTTTTCCTAGACCTCTATCTATTACAATATGCTGTCCTATCTAGCTTATTTTAGTGTCCTTATAATTTATCATATTTTTACCTTTCTAAACTCGACATAAACTGCAACCAGACCCCCTTTAAACTACTTCCGGCGTTCCACAAATACCTGGAACAGCCTTATTCCGTCCATTGTTGATTTATTGGGTGTGAAACCAAATTGTTCAGGTCTCTGGATTTTTAGATGGTGACCTTTCCCTCAATATCTCCGTCTGTTTGTCTGTTTGTCTTTGTCTTTTATATCTGCTTAATCAAATATCTCTTGGATTTGAAAAGGTTATCGTAAATTGAATATGATCGTGTGCAGATACAATTATTCTATAATAATTCTCTCTCTCTCTCTCTCTCTCTCTCTCGCGCTCTCTCTCTCGCGCTCTCTCTCTCGCGCTCTCTCTCTCTCTCTCTCTCTCTCGCGCTCTCTCTCTCTCTCGCGCTCTCTCTCTCTCTCTCTCTCTCTCTCTCAATATTCCCTCCACACTTCTGCCTGGTATTATTCTCCTCTCACTCTCTCTCTCTCTCTCTCTCTCTCTCTCTCTCTCTCTCTCTCTCTCTCTCTCTCTCTCTCTCTCTCTCTCTCTCTCTCTCTCTCTCTCTCTCTCTCTCAATATTCCCTCCACACTTCTGCCTGGTAATATATCTCCCCGCCTCCTTCTCTGTCTGTCTGTCTGTCTGTCTGTCTGTCTGTCTGTCTGTCTGTCTGTCTGTCTGCCATGGCTGCATTCTCCTAAAGTTTCATGAGAAGGGGGTCTTGGCAGGTGTCTGTTGCTGAGAGAAAGGGAGGGAGAGAGAGTGATCACATAACGTGTTTTAATGCTAGTCTATATGTATATAGTGTGCGCGCGCATGCATGTGTGTGTGTGTGTGTGTGTGTGTGTGTGTGTGTGTGTGTGTGTGTGTGTGTGTGTACAGTATGTGTGTGACTATATGTATGTAACTATTTAATACTAAATTATATATAACAATTGTCGGTTTATTGTTCATTGCAGCCCTGAGGCTGAAAATCTACAGAGTGTTTGTTAAACCTAGGTACAGTGCAACACTAATTCTACCTTAACTACGAGGTCACATGCGACCTTTGGCGACCGTGAGGTGCCTGGCTTCCCACCAAAGTATATGTGTAGATGCACATTGTATTGGTGAGAAGATGTGTAGGCTAACATAGGCTGATAACAGCTTGGTTAGGGAGAAACCATGATTCAATTCTCTCCGTCGCTGTGGCCAAAAATCCTTTAGGATTCTGATGGAGACTCGAACCCTCGCCCCGCGGTCAGCGCGAGACCACAGTACAGTGCCTTAGACCGCGGAACCAGATGTGTGCGTGTGTGTATATGCATATGTGCGGGTGAGGGCGGGGGGGGGGGGGGTAAAGGAAGGGGATACAAGACAAAGTTGCCTGTAGCGAGTGCCCCTTTTCATAAAAAGTGAAAAGTCAGCCAAATTGAAAGTACAGAAAGAGAGTGGGACATAATGTGATTAATGATGTCTATTAACTATTATCCTTTTCAAGGTCAGATTGCGCATTTCGTTTCTGCTTTCTGAGAATTACTAGACGACTTTATTCAGATTAGGAAGGATGTATCGATGTCAAAGGGTAAATTCAATTAGTCTTACCCCATATACTTTCCACAGATCCTTCCTAACCTGAATAAAATCGTCTAATGATGGCCAAGAGAGAGAGAGAGAGTGAAAGAGTGAGAGTGAGAAAGAAAGAAAGAAAGACCAAAATAAAGAGAGAGAGAGAGAGAGAGAGAGAGAGAGAGAGAAGCACCTTAATTAAGACGATAAACCCAGCAGACCAATAAATCCACTTCTTTGCAGTCCATTTCTTCCCAGTTTTATTTTTGCAGTCATTTTTTCCTCGTTAATTCAAGATCTACGGTTCATAAAAATGGCTTATTGGCTTAATAATTCAATTATTATTAAGAATCCGTCAAATATTCAGTATATATATATATATATATATATATATATATATATATATATATATATAGTCCAGGATTTAAGGTGAGCTTGTATTTCTTCTATGTGTATGAAGAGGACAACAGGCAAAGCTTCCTGAAACAAGTGTCCCCTCCAAAGTTAAAACAAAATGCAAACTATCAAATTTCAAGGTACGTTGAATGTTTAAGGTGTATTGGAAAGGAGGTTGGTGTGCTTGTTAAGTGAAGTGAAATGAATAGGAGGGGGTGTGCGAGTTAGCTGGATTACTCTCTATGTAAGTGTGAGGCACAAAAAAAAAAAAAAAAAAAAAAAACAGTGGGGGAAGCCAGGCAAATGAAACAGGAGATCCAGCAACTCTTTACCATATGCCAATGTGGCCTTCCCTGGGTACTGCCCTACTCAATTGGTGCCTACAATCTCCCCTTGAGGAGATAAATACACCTAAGTTATATTTATATATTTTAACCATTAAATTAAATGACGCCAGCTGATTATAATATTTTTAAATACACTTACTAGAGTTAGAGATAGCTTGAATCCAAACGAATCCCAGAGATCCTTCCTATCTTGATCAATATCAATAATAATTAGTGTTATTACAGTCAGGTGTCACCGATATCTGATTGAAGAGATTAACTAAAACAATCTCCGATATTCTTGGGTATTTGTATCCGTAAGATATAATTTACTCCATCCAAATTTAAAGGTTATGTCCTACGAAAATGATATAGCTAAACTGTATAATTATTCCTTGCGTATTAATTCTAGGTGTGATTTGAATGATCCACTGGCTTACATAATGAAATGGCTTCTATTCATGTTTAATATTTAAATTAGGCCACTTCGGGTCGTTCATTTCGCCAAACACAATAGCTTCTTTTCCATTTTAATCGCGATGGGACGATAAGGCAAAGTTGACCCGCCTATTATAATTGGAACTCGAGCCAAAGATCATTATTTCCTATTAAGGGGGGGATGATTCACTTTTTGGCCCATTTTTGCATGTATTCATTATTTTGTTCTAGTTTCCTTCCTAGACCTCTATCAAATTTAAAAAAAGCATCCATTAGATCCCCCTTCTAGATTAATTTGTACATTTTCGGTAGAAAAATTTCCCGGCCGAAGGCCGGTTCTTCCAACATTACAGGCTCACTATCGTTCGCCAGGGAAGAAATCGACACCTAAGTAGCACGAAAGGTCTAAATATTGACGAAGAAATGGGGCGAAATGTCTTAAAATCGACTAACTAATGGGGCTAAACATGAGGGAGAAAGAGGTCCAGAAAACCGGCCCACCCCCCTATTAATCATGCTTGAAGATGGAGATTGGACAGCCAGCGGGAACCTAAGCCGCAGGGGAGCTTGTCGCCCAGGTATTTTGACCCCTGTGACATCTTGCTATAAGGTTGGAAATTCAGGAGGGTGCGTGGTAAGATTCGAGTCGAGGTATTTTGTCCCCTGTGTCATCTTGGGCATAAGGGTGAAATTTCGGAGGGCTTAGCAAGGTGTGGGTTACGTGTCTGTTGGGCGTTTGGAGAGCCTGGGTCGCAGCTTCCATTCCATCATTGATAGAGTCATTGGAGGAGGGACAGAGAGAGAGAGTTCAAGGATTTATTAGGAAAATGTGTTTTCCCGATTATCAAACCATCTTAAACAAATCAGATGTTATGTTATTTTCAGAGTAAAAAACAAAAAAATATTGCCTTGAGATACATAATGGGTTGAGGGGTACAAAGGAGTACAAAGGAGTACAAAGGAAATCAAGCAAAAACAGATCTAGTGACCCTTCTAGGCTGCTTGTCCTCCAAAACACTGAGGATCAAGTGTCCAAACAGTGGTTTAGAGTGGGTAAGGGAACATTGAAAAGGGAACTACTGCCCTGCCACTAACGTGGCAGGACTAGGAAGTTAGTAGGAGACATATGGGTTAGTAACTGAGGGGAGGATAAAATAAAGTTATTCATTTACAAACGCAGTCAGTCGCGGGCTTGATGCGAGATATTTGTCTAGGCGGAATTTAAATGAATCAACGGTGCTGCAGTCTATAACGTCTCGGGGAAGCCCATTCCACAAGTTGACAACTCGATTGAAGAAGAAATTCTTAGATTCGTGTGAGTTAAAAGATTTACCAATAATTTTGCAACCGTTTCCCCGCGTGTAATTAGATTGGTCGATAGTGAAGTACTTACTACAGTTCATATTGTCGATGCCTTTGATGATTTTGAACACTTGAATTAAGTCACCTCTTAATCTGCGCTGGGTTAAAGGAAACAGATTTAATTCTCTAAGACGCTCTTCGTATGGTTTGTTCTTTAGGCTAGGTATCATTTTGGTAACTCTACGTTGAACTCGTTCTAGCTTGTTTATGTCTTTTTGGTAATAAGGGCACCAGCATTGAACGCAGTATTCCAGAAGAGGGCGGACTAAGGAATTGTAAAGGGTTAGGATTACGTCTTTGGATTTATGCTCAAATGATCTGCCTATAAAGCCAATTATTTTGTTTGCCTTCTTAACAACTTCTGAACATTGTTGACTCGGTTTTAGGTTACTCGATATTGTTACTCCCAGATCGGTTTCTCTGTTTACATTCTTAAGCTGAGTGCCATTCATCAAATAGTTTGCTTTCTCATTTAGGTATCCGATATGTAGTACTTTAGTAGGGGGAAGGGGGAAAATCCCCCCCACACCAACCCCCATGACTTATTGAAATCAGCATCTATTTAGCCAGTAAAGGGCTAAATAATTGTTTTACCGCTGTCAATAGGGAGTTGATAGGGAATTATTTGTTTTTACAGTGCTTAATATAGTGCATATAAAATGAATTTCCGGTGGTTGAACCAAATTTTAAAATGATCTTTGCAACATCCTTATTCTATAGTAGCCTTCAAATAGTTCGAAACAGTTAGTGGTAGTTTCGGTAATAAGTACCCACTTAGGATATTAGGCTACTTAACACTGTATAATCTCATTTGGATTCGATACAGATTCATATGGGTGTATAAGGAGATACCACGCTATCAAGTGTGATGGTGTGTGTTCATATATTGGTGCGTTAAAGTGGGATTATGTAATTACAAACGGCTGAAGATGTTAATAAATGGTAAAAAAAAAAACAGATAAATAGAGGGATAGGAAGACATAACAATACATAAATAGTATTGATAGAGATAGACAGGCAGATAGATAGATAGATAAATAAATATATATAATATATATATATATATATATATATATATATATATAGAGAGAGAGAGAGAGAGA
>CM064508.1:42046109-42054809 GCA_032716605.1 Paralithodes platypus
AATGCTCTGGCTGGGAGACTGGATGAGAGAGAGAGAGAGAGAGAGGGGGGGGGGGGGCGCACACACACACACACACACACACACACACACACACACACACACACACACACACACACACACACACACACACACACAGACATCCGTGTTAACTTTCTGTGTGTGAGAACAATGGTGTCTTAACGAGTAGGTAGTAATAGGGCTTGAGGCGAGAAAGTTACACAGACATACGTACAGACAAACACACACAAAGAGAGAGAGAGAGAGAGTGAGTGAGTGTGTGTGTGTGTGTGTGTGTGTGTGTGTGTGTGTGTGTGTGTGTGTGTGTGTGTGTGTGTGTGTGTGTGTGTGTGTGTGTGTGTGTGTGTGTGAGATACGTTTATACACACTGCACAGACCTTGCCACCCCAGTGAGCCAGTCCGGCCCTAAACTCCGCCAATCAGACCCCTTGCGAGTTTCAGGCTATTAGAAAGTTCAGATTTTAAACAACAATAGTTATAGAAGAAGAAAAAAACAAGGCAAATTATTAATTACCCATAAATACATGAATTCCCAATCAACTGAAGGGGAGATGGTTCACTTTTTGGGCGATTTTTGCATGTATTCATTATTTTTCTTGTTTTCTCCCTAGACCTCCACCAAATTTAGAAAAAAAAACATCCATTAGATCCCCCTTCTAGATTAATTTGTACATTTTTCGGTAGACAAATTTACCGGCCGAAGGCCGGTTCTTCCAACATTATTCGCGAGGGGAAAAATCGACATCTAAATAGCACGAAATGTCTAATTATGGACAAAGAAATCTGGCGACAGGTCTTAAAATCGACTAACTAATGGGGCAAACATCTTAAAATCTGAAAACTAATGGGGCTAAACTTGAGGGAGAAAGTGGTCCAGAAAACCGGGCCATCTCCCCTTAACCCTTTGAAGATTATGAGGCACTTTGACAGTTACTTCTGGCTATCATTGGACGATTGTATAGAGCTTAGGAAGGATCTGGGGGAATTATAAGGGTAAAGGCTATCTCAATTAACCCTCTGACTTCCACATAACCTTCCTAATCTGATTATAATTGTCTAATGATAGCCTAATTGTCTAATGATAGCCTAATGCGTTAACTTCTTTATATACCGAAACTCTCAAGGGGATTTTTTTTTTTTCTGGACCTGCTTCTCCCTCATGTTTAGCCCCATTAGTTTTGACATTTTAAAACGTTCGACCAATCAGTTCAGCGATTTTATTACATTTAGCCCCATTTCTTTTATTACATTTAGCCCCATTTCTTTTATTACATTTAGCCCCATTTCTTTTATTACATTTAGCCCCATTTATTTTATTACATTTAGCCCCATTTCTTTTATTACATTTAGCCCCATTTCTTTTATTACATTTAGCCCCATTTCTTTTATTACATTTAGCCCCATTTCTTTTATTACATTTAGCCCCATTTCTTTTATTACATTTAGCCCCATTTCTTTACCAATATTATGACCATTTAGTTATCGATTTTTAGAAGAACCCGCCTTCGGCCGGAAAAATGTTCTACCGAATATTGTACAAATTTATCTCGAAAGGGGGTCTTGGGGGTGTTTTTTAAGCTTGATAGAGGTCTAGGGAACAAACTAACAAAATATATAAGAGACCATGCATTACGTATTACTGCAATAAAGAGTGGTGATGGGCTGGTCTATCAGAGTGAGAGCTGAGCGATCACTGCCATACCCATAGCTTACTCTGACTGTTCCTTTTACTTATATATTGTTTAGATCTCAAGTGGCGGCGTCTCTTCCGTGGATTGACCTCCCTACTGCCAACCTAGAGGATGGCAGATTGGGAGTCAAAGCGTCACATTTTTTCTTTGCCCCTCTACTTTCCCTTAATAATTGCTGAGTGGCACAGGGCCTTGGGTGGGGCTTTGGTTTCCCAAGCGTTTTCACACCCTCCTCAGCTCCCCGCCTTGGAGTGGCTTCGGTCACCCGGGCTTTATTAGTGGTAAGCAGGGAGGGTTTTGTGGAGGCGCTCGTTTATGGCCTTGGCCTTGCTCGGGACCTTGGGGCTGTTCGGCCAGACAGCCTGGGGAACAGCAACAACAACAACAACTGCAATAAAGATTATGGTTGCAAATTCGTGGTGGTCAGAATTCTTGGTTAGCTATCAGAGAGCGAGTGTGAGTGTTAAAATGGAGATGCCAAGAACGTCTAGCATCTCAAAGACCTTACGATCCATTTCAAGGAGAACAACAGATTTAGAGAATAGTGTTGTTACTTACACTGTTGACATTATTGGAGTTCACCGCATCACTTTTAAGTCACAACATACCTGAAATTAAAGAGAAGAAGAGTTATAACAAATAGTTTTATCTCAAAGAGAGAGAGAGAGAGAGAGAGAGAAAGAGAGACGTGAGACATGGACAAAAATGGTACCAGAAAAGTAAGAAAAAAGTCAAAACTCCTGAAAGAGGGAATGAGCAAGAAATCACGGCAAGTGGTCAGAGTTATGAAAGAGATTGGTGAAGTTAAGAAGAAGGAAATGGGGGGATTCAGAGAGAGAGAGAGAGAGAGAGAGAGGCAAAGGCAGATAAACAAACATTATTAATAAATTATATATGAAGAGTTTTTCTGCATAACAAGCGCAAAGTAAAGGTTTGAGTAATGATTAACACTTACGCTGCGGACATATTTCCGCTATATTAGGGCTCATTCAGGCACTCCTGCATGATTGAGCAAGTGTATGAAAGAAATGAAATTTATTCAGCCAAAAATTAGAAGGAAATAGCTTCAAAATGACACCAGAATGAGCTTTGTAGCGTGCGGGCTTCACCCGCAGCGCTACCATAGACATTCGCTAATTAATGAGCGATTATCGCTAATATCGCTAATATTTCATTTGGCAGTGCTGCTATGTCTCGCGGGAGTATGGCTCATACTCCTCAGTGTCCCGGCCAGCTGGCTGGAGGGTGGAAGGGGGCCTACCGCGCTCCCGCTCAATCGCACTCGTCTCCACAGGCTTTAAAGCCTGTACGTTGCAGTAAATTGTCATGTGCATTCCGGATCCTCTCCCGCAGTCAATGGGTTAATGAAACAATACTTTTAAAATTCACCTAGTTTTTTTGTATAGATAGCCATATATTTCTACCAAATTCGTTGATCATGGCAGATTTTGTAACTTTAGTGAGGTATAAATGATGAAGAATACACATTTACACCATATTGAGGAGGAACACTTTATTGATAACGTTTCAGCGTCTCTTGCAATTAATGAGGTCAATACTATCTTGTTAATCTCTCTGACTTCAACAGCACCTTCCTAAGCTGAATATAATCTCCTGATAACCAGCAAGTAATGAAAAAGGCTCTGTTCGTACTGAAAGGGTTAAGAATGTGATGGTATATCCCAAAGGGTTTATTGGGTAGGTCTTCTTTTTGGTCTATGTATTTATTTATTTATTCATTTTTTGATTTTCCTCCATCAAACCTAAAAATACACGCCTTAGACCCCCTTTCAAGATAAATTTGTACATTTTTCGGTAGGAAAATGTCCCGGCCTTCTTCTAAAATTACAGGCTCGCTATCGCTCGCCAGGGAAAAATTCGACACCTAAATGGCACAAAAGGTCTAAATATTGACAAAGAAATGGGGCGAAAAGTCTCAAAATCGCCAAACTAGTGGAATGGAAATCTTAAAATCTCAAAACTAATATGCTCAACATGAGGGAGAAGGGTGTCCATAAAAAGCGAGTACCTCCCCCTATAAGTGGCTTGAGTAAATGGGTTGAGAAGCCAGGTGATTGGTGGTTAATTAGGTCAAAGGTCAGGTGTGGAGGGGCTTCGGTGGCTTTGATGGGGGGGGGGGGGGGGGGGGGGGGAATTGTTGAAGTGGTGTGTTATGGTGGTGGGGGTGATGATGGAAGTGGTAGTGGTGATGATTTTAAAGCGGTTGTTGTGGTGATGTGTGATGGTAATGGTGATGATGTTGAAGTTATAGTGGTGTCTATGTGTTCTTAAGGTGATGGTGGTGTGTTGTGGTGATGATGGTGGTTGTAGTGATGACGTTGAAGTGATGGTGGTGGCTATGTGTTGTTAAAGGTAGTGATTGTTGGGGTGATGTGTGATGGGGGGGGTGATGAAGTGGCGGTGTTTTGTTGTGATGATGGTAGTGGTGATGATGTTCAATGGTGGTGGTGGTGGTGTGTTGTTAAAGGTGTTGGTGGTGGTGGTGGTGTATTAATATTATATAATATGATAGATATAGTGTGATATTTGGTTTATCAGTGAAGCAGCTGATTTGCAAGACTGGTTTCAATTACCATATTCAAAGCCAATTTAGATTTCCCTAACCCTACTCGCTAATATATTTGATACAGACATTCCGTAATATAGTTTATTACGTCTACAAATAGTTCCTCTGTAGTATTATATTTTTGTCAATATGAATTATATATATATATATATATATAATTATATATATATATATATATATATAATTATATATATATATATATATATATATATATATATATATATATATATATATACTGTATATATATATATATTTTTAGGGTAAGAAAAAAAATTCATATTCATATTGTTATACATTTATAATATTAACGTGTTCGCAAGCAAGCACTCCAAAACAAAAGTGACGAAGCCATAGAACGCCTATCTTCTGATCTATCAATGATTTCTGATGGGGGAAGAGAAAATCTTGTTACTTTTAACGCCTCCAAGACCCAGTTCCTCCCTCTATCTCTCCATCACAATCTTCCACAAGACTATCAACTATTCTTCAACAATACATAACTCAACCCTTCATCTTCTCTCAATTTTCTAGGTGTATCTTTTTCATCCGACCTATCTTGGAAAGATCATATTACCACTCTTGCTATAACAGCTTCCCAGAAGTTAGGTGTGCTCAATTGTCTGTGTGGGTTCTTCAACCCCACACAGCTTCTTGCTCTGTATTGGGGCACAGTGCGCGCCTGTATTGAGTTTTGTTCGCATGTGTGGGGAGGGTCCACCCATACTGCGCTTCTCGAACGAGTAGAATCAAAAGCACCACCTCCACCTCATCAACTCATCAACTCACCTCATCCACCTCATCAACTCCCTTCCTTTTACAAGTCCCCTACAATCTCTTCTCTACACGCCGCAATGTTGCATCTCTTTCACCTTTCTATCGTTATTACAACAATCGGTGTTCTTCAGAGCTCGCTCAGTGCATACCCCCTCCAGTGCGGCGAGTGTGAGGCACCCGCCTTTCAACACAGTCCCACTCCTATTCTGTCCAGCTATCAACCCAAGAAATGGCAAATTTTCTCAGTCTTTCTTCTACTCAACAAGTGAACTTTGGAACTCTCTCCCTCAATGAATCTTTCCTTCATCCTATGACTTATACTGCTTTAAATTTCGTGTGTCCAGGCATTTTGACTCCAACGTTCATTGAATTTGGCTCTGTCACTCTTTTGGCTTCGGGGGAGACACTCGTTACAGGCATCCTGCCTTTTGTCTCTTGCATACACATAGAAAACACATATTTTAAGACACAGCTTAAGAATCTGTCGTCAACCCCAGACTAGATACTTAAGGTACAGTTGGGTACTAATAAACCTGGCGCAGTTGTCTTCAATAGTCTGTGAACGAATATTCATATTTATTCCAAAGTGTGAACAAACCAATGGCACTTTTCAGCCAAGAGGGAGAATGTTTTGTGTCTCTTTATACTCACGGATAAGAGTAGTCTCCCTAGGATGGATTCACTAAGACCTACCTCGCACCAGATAGAGTTAAGCATCCAATTAATTTAGGTAGCTATCATACTGACCTCCCGACCAACAGGGCAGTCCAGTAGCTGCAGAGGGCCAACAGATGGACTAACAACTTCTCCAATTGACCGTCTGACTGTTAATTGAGGCATTTCCACGTAAAGGAGCTTCTCGGGGGGTTACATTTGGAGGAGTGGGAGGGGGATAGGTGAGTGGGAGAGAGGGAGGGAGTTGCGTGGGAGAGGGAGAAGGAGGGGGAGTTGAAAGGGGAGTGTGAGGGGGAAGGGAGAAGTTGAGTGGGATGGGAGGAGGAGTTGAGTGGGATGGGAGGAGGAGTTGAGTGGGATGGGAGGAGGAGTTGAGTGGGAGAGAGAGAGTGGAGGAGTTGAGGGGAGTGGAGGGAGTTGAGTGGGAGGGAAGGAGTTGAGTGGGAGGGGTGGAGTTGAGTGGGAGGGGGAATTGAGTGGGAAGGGTGGAGTTGAGTGGGATGGGAGTAATTGAGTGGGAGGGGGAATTGAGTGGGAGGGGTGGAGTTGAGTGGGAGGGGTGGAGTTGAGTGGGAAGGGTGAAGTTGAGTGGGATGGGAGTAATTGAGTGGTAGGGGGAATTGAGTGGGAGGGGTGGAGTTGAGTGGGAGGGGTGGAGTTGAGTGGAAGGAAAGTAAGTGGAAGAGCTATAAATAAAAGGAATTAATTTTGGAATGGGATACATATAAATAGGTCTAGAGAAATGGAAGAAAATAGAACTCATATATTCTCTCTCTCTCTCTCATTCTCTCTCGCTCTCTCGCTCTCTCTCTCTCTCTCTCTCTCTCTCTCTCTCTCTCTCTCTCTTTCTGTCTCTCCGCTTTAATTGTTTGGGCAAATGTGGCAAGAGGGAGGGGGAGCTTAGCACAAATGAGTTGGAATAATTTGAAGAGGGAATCAATGTGTAGAAGCGTTAAATATGCAGAAGATAATGAAGCAAAGAAGAAGATATAATGAAGAAATGAGAAGAAAGATGTAAGTAAGAGAGAGAGAGAGAGAGAGAGAGAGAGAGAGAGAGAGAGAGAGAGAGAGAGAGAGATAGTTAGTGTAGAGGTTGAAAGAGAAAAGGGATTAGAAAGAGATAATACAATATAAAAGAAAGATACTATCTGTTGAATTTTAATTCTAGATATATTTAGGTATTTTATGTAGCTTAGGAAGGAGCTGTGGTCGAAATTATAAGAAAGGAGGAGAAGGAAGATCAAGAGGAATAATGTTTAAGATAGAACAAAAAACTGAAAAATGATATGGTAAGTCAAAGAAGAAGAGAAGAAGGGAAAATGGAAAAAAATAAGATGTTGATAAAAAAGAGAAAGAAGAAGAAGAATGAGGAGGAACAGGAGGAGTAAACATAAAAAAAAATGGAACGAAGAAGAAGAAGAAGAAGAAGAAGAAGAAGAAGAAGAAGAATGAGGAGGAACAGAAGAATAATAAAAAGAAAATTAATGGAACAAAGAAGAAGAAGAAGAAGAAGAAAAGAAGGGGAAGAAGATGAATGAGGAGGAACAGCAGAATAAGTAAAAAGAAAATTAATGGAACAAAGAAGAAGAAGAAGAAGAAGAAAGGGAAGAACATTAATGAGGAGGATCAGAAGAAGAATGAGGAAGAAGAAGAAGAAGAAGAAGGAGGAGGAGAAGGAGGAAGAGCAGGAAATTGGGGTCTCCTAGTTATTAGAAATTTTCCGGCCTGATGGATTTAATTTTGATCCTTATAAACTTTTCGAATCTTTTTTTTTCTTTTGTTCTTCTTTTTATTTGGGGGGGGGTAGAGACATTTTATAATCACATGTGTTGCTTGTTTGGATGTTTTTTGTTTTAACCCTTTCTATACCGGCGACGTATTTTCTATTTGATTTCAGCTACTTTTAGATTATTATATTTAAGCTCAGGAAGGATATGCGTGTGTGTGTTGGGAGGGGGGGGGGGGGGGGGGGGGGGGGGGGGGTGGGGGGGGGGGGGGTGGGGGGGGGGGGGGGGGGGGGGTTTGGGGGGGGGGGGGGGGGGGGGGGGAGTTAAAAGGATACATTGAGATAGTCTGTATTTTTTTTTTTTCTTATGGGTAGACGTCCTTCTTAAGCTGAATAAAATCGTCTAATATTTGCCAGGACGGAATACAAAAGACGCCACCGGTACTGACTGGGTTAATAGTGAAAGCTGAGACATTTAATTCAGGTGACCCAAGGAAAGATAAATTTGTAAATGTTGTGGTAACAAAATCATCACATGATAATAATCATTGCCATAACTATTATTTAATTTGTATTCTTACAATCACACTTACGTGTTCCTAATTTATTATGCAAAGTATTTCGATTTCAACTTTGCAAAGCATTGTATGGAGAAATCCGGCTTCGCCGGATTTTTTTTTCTATCGAAAAATGTACAAATTTAGCTTGCTGTCAAAACAAAAAATATATATCCTGGCTCGCTACCGCTCGCCAGGAAAATATTGACACCTGGATGTAAACGTCTTAAAACAGTAGGCTGAATGGGTCCGAATGGATTACTGTACTTGTCGTGTCACAATCCTTTTCGGCCTACCGTGCTCTTCTTCAGTGTCATTATCACTGGATCTTTATTATTATTCTATAATTTATGATTTCTGTCTATCACTATTGTATTAACCCTTTCACGCATATAACGCTATTTTGAGCCTATTGGGGATACTTTAAAGCCTTTGTTACCATCAAGGGGTATTTATAAACCTTTAGTTTAGTTACTTCAACCTCTGCAGTTGTTTTTGAGTTAGCTGTGGGCAGAAAACCAATTTTGGAGAGGTAATTATAAGAGTGAGAGAACTCTATTTCTTATTGCTAATCTGGCAACCTCTGCGTCATAAATGCGTGAAAGGGTTAAATATCCTAAGCATTCTCTTCTACAGTTACCCCTATCCACTCACACTCATATTCATACTTGT
>CM064508.1:42054909-42093951 GCA_032716605.1 Paralithodes platypus
TATGGGGGATTGAGGGAGCGTGAACAAAAACAAACAAACACACTATGAGCTATATCCGTCTTTATAACATTTCCGTCTCATTATTTCGTTCTTATAGTGTAAAAAGTAGCACAATTATCGTTGTGTAAACTACCGTACTGTAGATACAAAACCAAACAATATAATTATATATATATATATAATGGCAGTATGGAAAACAGAATAAAGAAGATAAGAAAACTGACGACCGAAACAAAATAAACGAAAATAAACAATAAACAACTATATATACGACGAGCGAAACACAATAAAGCAATATAAACCAGAAAGATGATAAACGAAGAACACAAGAGAGAGGAAATAATAAATGAGGAAATAAGAGAGAGGAACTAAGAATGAGGAAATAAGAGAGGAAATAATAAATGAGGAAATAATAAGTGAGGAAATAAGAGAGGAAATAATAAATGAGGAAATAATAAGTGAGGAAATAAGAGAGGAAATAATAAATGAGGAAATAAGAGAGGAAATAAGAGAGGAAATAATAAATGAGGAAATAAGAGAGAGGAAATAATAAATGAAGAAATAAGAGAGGAAATAAGAATGAGGAAATAAGAGAGGAAATAATAAATGAGGAAATAAGAGAGGAAATAATATATAGAGAAATAAGAGAGGAAATAATAAATGAGGAAATAAGAGAGGAAATAATAAATGAGGAAATAAGAGAGGAAATAATAAATGAGGAAATAAGAGAGAGGCAAAGATGACAGGACGAAGGAAAGACGAGATTAATTGGATGATGATGGAGGAGGAGGCAGTATTAGGAGGAATTAGGAGAAGGAGAAGGAGAAGGAGGAGGAGGAAGAGGAAGAGGAAGAGGAAGAGGAAGAGGAGGAGGAGCGGGAGGGGGTATTAGGAGGAATTAGGCGAAGGAGGAAGAGGAGACGAAGGAGGAGGAGGACTGGTGTGTTTGTGTGTGAAAAGAGAGAGAATGTGTTTGTGTGTGTGTGTGTGTGTGTGTGTGTGTGTGTGTGTGTGTGTGTGTGTGAGAAGCTATAGAAGTAGAAATAATCAACAAAATAACTGAACTAGCGAATAGGACAAACAAATAAGGACCTATGTAAAACTATGACAGGTAACACAAACGAAAAGTACCTACATTAATCCTTTGACAATTATGACGCATTTTGACAGTTTATTTTGGGTATCATTAGATGAGTTTATACAATTTAGGAAGTATCTATGGAAAACAAAAGAAGGGAAAAGATTATCTCGAACCTTCTGATTTTTGTTTTGTCTCCCTTCTCTCTGATGTTTAGCCCCATTAGTTTTGACATTGTAACACGTTTCCCCGTTCATTTAGTGATTTTAAGACCTTTCGACCCATTCTTTGCCAATATTAAGTCCTTTTGTGTCATTTAGGTGTCGATTTCTTCCTGGCGAGCGATAGCGAATCTGTAATCTAGGACATTTTTCTACAGAGAAATGTACACATTTATTTCGAAGGGGGGTCTTGGAGGGGTGGGGTTTTTTATTTTAAGTTTTATAAATGTCTAGGGAGCACACTAAAAAGACCCTCTTTAAAACACACACACACACACACACACACACACACACACACACACACACACACACACATAATAGATAATTGTAACTCAGGAAGCGGGACAATACGAGCCTAAAAAGCTCAACTCCTGTATACTACAAATAGGTAAATACACACAGACAATCCAAGATTATAAAGCTAGCTGAACATCGTTATGGCGAACAAACTAACTAACATTTATGGAGTTTAGGAAATGTGGTTAGAACTTGAAAAACGTTTGTCAATGCAATACGATATGAAAACTTGGGTAAACAAAAAGGGAGAGCAGGAGAGAGAAGGAATGTGTGCGTGCGTGAGTGGGAAAGAGAGTGAGTGTGTGTGTGTGAGAGAGAGAGAGAGCGAGTATGTAAGAGTGAGAGTGTGTGAAGGCCAGGATCACCGTGATTTACGGTACACAACGGGATGTAATTTGAAAACTTTTGGGGGTGTGGGTTCCGAAATTATTGTTCCAGACTTGTCACCCCCACACAGCCTCTCCACACACTCGCACAGATTTACACTTGGGTACAAATATAGACAAGAAAATATAGAACGAGTACAAAACGCCGGGAAATAAGTAAAAGAAAGAGCTAGGTTACTAAAAAGCCACATTAAACATACGGATTGATACATAGTGTAGGATATATATATATATATATATATATATATATATATATATATATATATATATATATATATATATATATATATATATATAGAGAGAGAGAGAGAGAGAGAGAGAGAGTACATACAAGTGTCGGTGTATGCAGACAATTACAAACAAGTTTAATAGGTTAAGATAAGAAATATAATGTATACAACATTGAATAAGCAAGTTAAGACAATTGATGCACTAGAAATGCGCAGACTAAATAGAGAAATGCATATTTTTAAAGAAACATTATCGATATTTGTCAACATAAATAAGTACACGCACATTATTAATAAGTACACGCACATTATTAATAAGTACACGCACATTATTAATAAGTACACGCACAGTATTAATAAGTACACGCACATTATTAATAAGTACACGCACATTATTAATAAGTACACGCACATTATTAATAAGTACACGCACATTATTAATAAGTACACGCACATTATTTATAAGTACACGCACAGTATTAATAAGTACACGCACATTATTAAGTACACGCACATTATTAATAAGTACACGCACATTATTAATAAGTACACGCACATTATTAATAACATTAAAAAAAATACTGAATATATACATTTTGATCGAAAAATGTCATCTCACACATACGGAGAAACACACATACAATAGACAAGTGCACGGATACATAAACGAGATTGGGTATTTATCGTTATAGAACACAGACCAGAAAAATCAGAGTGAGAAAAATAACTAATTTCATTTTTCCCGACAAACTCAGTCAGACTGATGGAGGTGAACAACTAGACTTTTAAACAACCTATAAAAATTCGCTAATCAATGTAAAAATGTTGCTCAACTTTTCCCTGTAATGTATGAGAGCGTGCGCACTGTCACACACACACAACACACACACACACACACACACACACACAATGACTATTATTAATTATCTCATTACGATATGAAGGCGGTTTAACTATAACCATAATATATCAAATAATCGAGCAACCCGCGATTTAATGGAAAGTCCTAATGGTTAATGATAAATATGTGTTAATATACGGACAAAAGAAAACGCTATGGTGGGTATAACATTACGAGATTGAGTATGCCTTTAGGGGGGGGGGGGATGTTTTTTTTTTTTTTTCGTAATCCTTAAAGGGTTAATTACTATAACTATATTTCGTTTTAGTGAGAACTAGGTCTGTCAGTATGTAGAACCCCGCAAACAGCTATTGTTTTGCTCTTGTTCAGCGTAAGTCATCCATGTCACTGAATTATTCAAATCCAAATGTGCAATTAAATTTTTTTTTCTTTTCTGAGATACGACACGAACTATAAGATGATTTCAAATAATAACAATACAAATACACACGATATCTTTTAGTATCTTTGCTTAATATCATGAAAACCTCCTTTCCTTCAAAATATTAGCGTGTACGCTATTACTTTTTGAGACGCGCCGAAATATTAGAAATGCAATATACAAAATTAATCCGAGGGATCTCACTTACCTGAAGGCCGTCGTGTGGAGTTTGTAACTCGATAAAGTTACACTCGGCTACTTCAAACTGGAAAAAAAAAAAAAATACTGTAAATATGGTGAAACACAATAGGGTAAGCTTATTTGTAATTATCAATAAATAGTTATATAGGCCTAGCGCTATAACTCATGAATTTCAGTTCAAACATTCGAAAACCCACAAAAATATGTGGGAAAACCTAGTCCTGTTATTTCGTCTAGCTATAGGCTAATCTAAAAAGGTAACCGAAACTTAGTGCAGCCTCTCATTACGAATAAGTTAAGTTAACTTTAGTATTTAGTTTAAACAAAATTGCAAAAAATGCCGATGATATTAATGTATGCAGAAGTGTTTTCTCAAAGTTTGGGATGACAAATGTAAATAATTTAAGCTGTAAGACTTATTTCTGGTAAATAGGGCGAACTCGGACATGAAGACACGCTCGCCATAGCTATTCTCCCAAAGATGTGAAGTGGAAATCTAAGGAACACATGAGTAGTAGTGACATAACATACGTGTTTCACAAAGAAAGGTAAACGTTCTACATAGACCTTGAACACTCTACTACTCTACAACCTACCTGTATAGTTTGTGTCAGTGCATACATACCTTAGCACACAGCCAGTACAGTATCAACACCGAGGTGAAGAAAGATAAACACGCCGAGAAGAGTCCTACATTCCACTTCAACAGAGACACATAAGAGACTGGGGTGAGAAGGTTGTAGGGACAGTAGGGGTGGTGGGCAGAGGAGGTGAGAGTGTTGTCATCATTAGCTTATCAATAAAAAACTACAGAGATCTTTATTATGACCATATATATAAGACATATGTTGATGCTCCAAGTCACATAGATATATTTATTGAACTGTTGGTGTAATTTAAAGGAGGTAGTGTTGGTTTATCAAAAGTAGGTATAATTAGCTCATGGCAACCGAATGTTCAAGTCCGTCTGGGATCCCGCAAGCCCCGCCCTCCACTACACCACCCCACGTTCCTCCACCTTATGTTTGCTACCCCCATCTCTCTCTCTCTCTCTCTCTCTCATAGCATCCCCTAACACACAACCATCTTTTCGCCTAACTATCCCGCCACCCATTCAATTACACCCCCTCATACTCACCCATTTCCTGGTCAACCAAAACATTCATCCAGCATCCATTCACCTGCATACTCCTCCGCAAACTAGTTCATCCACCAAAACCTCCGTCTATCCTCCCACCCCCCAAACCCTTACTACCCCACTCGCTCGCCCACCCACTTCTCCACCTTTGTCATCTACACAAGCCACCCGCCTGAGCTATTATTGTTATTAGCCTTGTTGGATATAGCTTATATTTATATGTACAGTCACGATCTATTATTTCTTTACCTCCTTGGCTAGAGGCGAGTCGAAGCCAGGTATAAAGAAGCGTGAGGCAAGCGGACACGGCCACTTTATGACGAGACGCTCACTCACCAGAACCACAACTCGTTAGCTCAGTTATGAAGCAGTATGGAAGCCATTGTCATAACATGTTACGTTGTTATTATTTCATTGTTATTTGATGGTCACCACAAAAATACAAACAATGTTTTGTTACTATTGTACCATGTATTGCAAGTAATATTTGACATATTATTATTATTATGAGCGCTACAAAGAGAGAGGGAGAGAAAGAGAAGAAGAAAAAAAAGCGAGGTGGGCTCCCTTAATCCTCTCACCTTCTCTATCTTCCACTCACTCGGCCGACTACGTATTCATTATCTGTCCATTCATTAACGCAGATTCACTCATCTATTCACAATCAAATGACCCATCAATCCACGCACTTCTATAATTATCTAGTCACCCATTGTGACAGTATATTCTGGCTATCACTAGAAGATTTTATACAGTTTAGGAAGGATATGTGGGAATTAAATGGGTAAGGAGTATCTCAATTGACCCTCTGACATCCACATACCCTTGCTAATCTTGAATAAAAATGAATAAAATAGCCAGAAAATAGAAAACTTAAGGGTGATTTAGTTATCATTCATCCAATTATCCATCAATCTACTCATCCATCAACCCGCCTCTTCACTCACACCCACCTGATATACCACCCACTCATCCACCTCAACCGTACATGTGAACCATCCACCTGAGCAGTTCACCCAAACCATCCATGTAAGTCATCCACCCCAACCATCCACCTGTCATCTAGCTAAGCCATCCCAGTAAGCCTCTAACTAAACAATCCACCTAAGCCTTCCACGTAAACCACCCAATGAAGCAATCCACCTAAGCCACCCACAGAAGCGATCCTCGTAAGCCACCCACCTATGCCATTCAAGCCAGTCATCCACCTAAGCCACCCCTGCAAGCCGGCCATCTAAGTAATCCACGTAAGCCACCTATATAAGTCATCCATCAAAGCCACCTACATAAGCCACCCACTAAAAACCAAGCATATAAGCCACCCCTATAAGCCACCAACCAGAGCCACTCCCGTTATTAGCCCCATCAAAGCCAGCGGATATGGCTTTTATTAGCACGATCAAAGTCGGTTCCAGCTCTTTTATTAGTAGGATTAAAACCGGGGGAGGGAGGGGGGCTTTCTCAGTCTCGGCCTCTTCCTTTCCTTTCCTTTCCTTTCCTTTCCTGTCCTTTTCTTCCATTGCTTTCTTCCTTTTCTATGTCACTTGCTTCCACTCAATTGATTATAAGTATTTCAGTGTATTCCATTTGCTATTCGTCTGTTCAACTTGCTTTGATTTAAGGGGTTAGTGGATATTTTTTGGTCCATCTATTTATATCCTAATTTTTATTATTTAGTTTCCTCGTTAGACCTCCGTCAAGCTAAAAAACAAAACACCACCTAGAAGCCCCCCCCCCCCCCTTCAAGATAAATTTGTAAATTTTTCGATAGAAAAATATCCTGACCGAAGGCCGATTCCTCATAAAATTACAGGTTCCCTATCGCTTGCAAGGAAAAAAATCGACACATAATGGCATGAAAGGTATTGAAATTGACAAGAAAATGGGGCGAAGTCTTAAAATCGCTGAACTAATGGGGGCGAACGTCTTAACATTTAAAAACTAATATGGCTAAACATGAGGGCGAGGGGGGTCCATAAAACGCGACTGCCTCCCCCTTAATCAAGTTATCTTTGCCTTATATCCCTCTTTTCTTTGCCGTCCATTTCTTTCACTTATCTTGATCTTCGGGTACCTGTTATTCAATGTAACTATCTATCCAGCGGCAGGGGGCTAAGAATCCTCCTCCCCTTGTAAAATTATCCTACTCATCGAGACAGAGAAAGGGGCGAGGGAGCGCAAAAGTGGTCCCGGACCCTGAGAATTAGAACCAATGAATGTTCTTTCTGTTCGGGCTCTGTCTCGAGTCGGACACCCCCAGCAATGGGGTATGTGCCTGAGTATTATACAGTATATGCATCTATCTAGGCCTATCTATCTACTCAGGCCCAATCCCCACTTTTCCTATTTTATTAGGATTATTTTTGTCTATGTAACTAACTTGCAAAATCCTAAAAGCTATTGAGAAAAAGAGGGGAAACTCGAAAGATAATGTCTACAAAATCCATCATTAAATTTCAAGTACCGAAGCGAAATATGAATCTATCTATCTATTGCCTGACGCCGTGATCCCCGAAGGGGTGGCCACGAACGAACCGCCCCCATGCACCTCTGTCCCCAGTCAGTCGACGCCCCTCCCCCCAACCAGCACCGCCTTCGTTCATGTAGTTCCTCACTCCATCCTTCCACCTCATATTCGGTTCACCTCTCCCTCTCTGTCCCTCCACCTCGCTCTCGTACACCCTCTTAGTCATTCTCTCGCTTTCCATACGTTCCATATGGCCGAACCATCTCAAGTTCTTCAAGTTGAAATATGAATGCAAATATAAAACTGATGACGAATACAGACGCAAAATATACAATGGATAAAAAGCCGATTCAAATTATGGGTCATGATAAACTAAAATCTTCCAAAATCCTAATACCGAGTGAATACATAGATAGAGAGATGAGAGAGAGAGAGAGAGAGAGAGAGAGAGAGAGAGAGAGAGAGAGAGAGAGAGAGAGAGAGAGAGAGAGAGAGAGAGAGAGAGTTGATAGGTAGATAGATAAATAGACATATAGATACAGATACAGAAAGATATATAGATATATTGATAGAGACACACATTTAAAGATAGAAAGGGTTCAACTGACAGCAACAGGCGGGCGGACAGACACCTTGACAACCTCTACATTATTCAGAGAGAGAGAGAGAGAGAGAGAGAGAGAGAGAGAGAGAGAGAGAGAGAGAGAGAGAGAGAGAGAGAGAGAGAGAGAGAGAGAGAGTACAAAGGAGTACACATATCAAGCAACAATAGGTCTAGTGACCCTTCTAGGCTGCTTGTCCTTCAAAACACTGTGAATCAAGTGTCCAAACAGTGGTTTAGAGTGGATAAGGGAAAATTGGAAAGGGACAGAGGAAGGTAGGTAGGTAGGTAGGGAGGGAGGGACAGAGGAAGGTAGGTAGGTAGGTAGGGAGGGAGGTAGGGAGGGAGGGAGGGAGGGAGGGAGGGAGGGAGGGAGGGAGGGAGGGAGGGAGGGACAGAGGAAGGGAGGGAGAGAGGAAGGTAGGTAGGTAGGTAGGGAGGGAGGAAGGAAGAAAGGAAGGTAGGAAGGTAGGTAGGTACTAGGTAGGTAGGTAGGGAGGGAGGGAGGGAGGGAGGGAGGGAGGGAGGGAGGGACGGAGGGACAGAGGAAGGTAGGTAGGTAGGTAGGTAGGTAGGTAGGGAGGGAGGGAGGGAGGGAGGGAGGGAGGGACATAGGAAGGTGGGTGGATACATAAAACAATATAAATGAAATATGACCATAGTAATATTTTAGAATGTTCTATATTCACTGTCAAATAGAAATAGAGAAATTAAAGTTATTTCTTGATTACGAAGCCAATTGTCATGCCTTTTATTATTGGTACTGCAATGGACAGAGGGACAGATAAAATGTATGTATATATTTCTACAACAGTAACTCAATAACAACATTTCTGAAACACCATGAACACAAATATTAGAGTTATTTCTTCATTAAGGGGGGATTGGCCGGTTTTCTGGACCACTTTCTCCCTCATGTTTAGCCTCATTAGTTTTCAGATGTTAAGATGTTCGGCCCATAAGTTTGGCGATTTGAACACCTTTGGCCCCATTTCGTTGTCAACTTTAAGCCCTTTCGTACCATTTAGGTGTCGATTATTTCCTGGCGAGCGAGAGCGAGCCTGACATTTTAAGAGGAACCGGCCTTCGGCTGGGACATTTTTCTACCGAAAAATGTAAAAATTTATCTTGAAGGGTGGGTCTAGGGGGTGTTTTTCTAAGCTTGATGGAGGTCTTGCGAGAAAACTAAGGAATATATGAATTAATTAAAAAAAGTCTCCCCTTAAGTAACAATGCTTCCTCTCTCTCTTTACAGGTATGTCATCACCAGGTCCTGTCTCGCATGGTGCCATTTCAACCAGTAGACCATTTCAACCAGTAGACCTCAACCTGTGCTGACTCACTACCGCCAACTCAACCAGTGTTAACTTATTTTATCAATCCTTGTATAACTTAATCTAGAAAGTCCGTATATACAGTAAACTAACCTAACCTAATCTAACCAATCATTACAAATACTAACATAACCTAATCTAAGCAATCCTTATATAATCTAACCTAATCTAACCAATCTTTACGTAACCTAAGCTAACCTAGCCAATCCCATTATAAACTAACCTAATCTAACAAAGACTTAGCTAACTTAACCCATTCTGTACCGGCGACGTCTGTTTCATCTTTTGTTCTTGCTATATTTAGACGATTTTGTGCCGCTCAAGACAGATCTGAGGTAGTAAAAAGGGTTAAGGGGAGGTCTCCACTTGAGGATTGTTTTCTGGACCCCTTTCTCCCTCATGTTTAGCCCCATTGCTTTTGCTATTATTAAACGTTTGCCCCATTAGTTTAGCGATTTTAAGAACTTTCACCCCATATTAAGACCTTTCGTGCAATTCAGGTGTCGATTTTATCCTGGCGAGCGATAGCGAGCCTGTAATTTAAGAGGAACCGGCCTTCGGCCGGGACATTTTTCTACCGAAAAATGTACAAATTTATCTTGAAAGGGACTCAAGGGGGTGTAATTTTAAGCTTGATGGAGGTCTAGGGAACAAACTAAATACCTCCCCTTAAGTGAGATAGTTCGCAGCCTGCTAATTGCTGGAGGCCCTTTTTTAAACAATCAAATCGTCTAATAGTTGCCATAATAAGGTCAATAGGACATCACCGGTACTGAATGGGTTAAGCTAATCTAACAGTACTGCTATACTTGGCTATGGTTGAAAGCTACTGGTCGATATGGTCTTCCGGTTGAGTATCCCGTCGACCGTCTCTTATAATATACAGAGGTGAGTGTGACCAAAAAAAAAAAAAAAAAAAAAAATTAATAGTTGTGGTAGTTTCGCCTACAAGTTCCTTCAGAGTTCATTCACTATCGCGTGATATAATTTACATATACTGAGTGTAAGAAATTCGTCTTAAATATTGAATGCTGCTAAAATTGAATTCAAATTATTCACTCTCTCTTTATCTATCTATCTTCTGTTTGACTGCCTTTTTAACTATCCATCTCAACTCTCTCTCTCTCTCTCGCTCTCTCTCACTCACTCACTCACTCACTCACTCTCATAACTTGGAGTCGACGCATGTAGTATCCCAGACAAAAATGAAGAGAAAACTAAAATGAAATAACCCGAGGAGAATATTCGCGTAATAACCCGCGGAGAATATTCGCGTAATAACCCGCGGAGAATATTCGCGTAATAACCCGCGGAGAATATTCGCGTAATAATCAACATCAACACAATGTCACGACCCGCCGCATGCCCGAGTAATTTGAAAGCCTAGACATTGTGGGGCCAAAGGAGTAATTCAAAAAGTATTATATATATTTCTAGGATACCATAGGAGGAGGACCAGGATATGCCAATAAAACGGCACCGGTCATTCGTGGTATTTTAGAGGGGGGTTAACAGCTTCTTTTTTTATCTTTCTCTTCTTTTCTCTCTTTCCCTGGCTTGTATCCATTCGGCCCCATTCAGCCAACTGTTTTAAGACGTTTATCCCCATCCAGGTGTTGATTTCTTCCTGGCGAGAGATAGCGAGCCAACATTGTATGAAGAAATCCGGCTTCGCCGGAGACATTTTTCTATCGAAAAATGTAAAAATTTAGCTTGCTTTTAGAACACAAATATAGATATATGCTGGCTCGCTACCGCTCGCCAGGAAAATATTGACACCTGAATGGAGGTAAACGTCTTAAAACAGTAGGCTAAATGGGGCCAAATGGATACAAGCCAGGAAAAGAGAAAAAAGGAGAGAAAGATAAAAAAAACAAAAAAAAAACAGGTGAAGTATACTGAAGGTTGGCTCCCATATTATTACATTATATATTTTATCTATACTAAATATTATAATCGTAAAATTATCATATTCACTGTTGACAGATACATCGGGCTGTACGGTATAATTAATAGCTTTAAAATAGGAACTCGAAGTATTTCTACACTATAGGTAGCGCCAGCGAACTTGACAATACTTCTTATAACTCGAAATGCATAAAAGCAATCGGGCTGACGTTTCTATCATTTGGGAAGAGTCCACCAGGAAATAGGTGTGGATATTTACAGCCCGTTTGCTCTAGGCCCTTTTGAGTTACAGAGAGGTCAGGGATCCAGATTATTGTCACGTTCGTTGGCGCTACCTATACTTAAGGGGAGGTTTTTAGTTTGGTCCCTAGATATCCTTCAAGCTTAAGGTTACACCCCCTTGAGCCCCTTTCAAGATAAATGTGTACATTTTTCGGTAGAAAAATGTCCCGGCTGAAAGCCGGTTGCTCTTAAATTACAGGCTCGCTATCGCTCGCCAGGATAAAATCGACACCTAAATGGCACGAAAGGTCTTAAAATTGACATAAATGGGGCAAAATGTCTTAAAATGTCAAAACTACTAGGGCGAACGTCTTAAAATCTCAAAAGCAATGGGGCTAAACATGAGGGAGAAGGGGGGGGGGGGGGTCAAGAAAAAAATCCCTCCAGTGGAAATCTCCCCTTAAGTATTCCACCCTAGACCTCCATCACACTGTAAATAATCATGTTTTTGTGCTACCGAAAAATGTACCAATATATTTCGCAGGGGGAGTTATGGAGGTATTTGTTTTTAAGCTTGAGGGAGGAGGAGGTGGTCTAGGGAAACAAACTAAACATCAACATATCAATACAAACTAAGAGAATATATTATTTACAATGCTAAGAATAACGCCACATTAATGAAAGTGTCCCAATAACTCCCCGGCACCAAACGAACAGCGCGCCCATAAAGTTTCGCCAAAAGTTGGAGCCATTTTAAGCCAAACTTGATAACTGCCCACCGACCGTAAACAGACTATATTTTGTCTGAATTAACTGGACAACTAACTCCGCCCTCTTTTTCCTCACAGTTAATTCTGATTGGTTTTAGCTCTACCTTGTCAGATATCTTGGGGGTTATTTTTATTTTTTTATTTTTTTTTTATTTTTTCATAATAAAAGTTGGTCATTATTTAGCTTCAAGGGCCACTCCACGAACCTCTTCAAACCAATTATGTTCATACGTAAATATTGAGTGCCAAGTTAAGTTGATCATAGTATAGCTTCTCTCTCTCTCTCTCTCTCTCTCTCTCTCTCTCTCTCTCTCTCTCTCTCTCGCTCTTGCTTTCTCTCGTGATGATTTGTTCTTGATACGTGGTGATTGTATTATTTGTTCTTACTGTCTCTGTCTCACTCTTACTCTCACTCTCTCTCTCTCTCTCTCTGTCTCTCTCTCTCTCTCTCCCTTTTTCCTCACCCTAGTGTTTCTCAATTAACCACACCGTCCTTCTTCTTCTTCTCTTCCTTTCTTTGTTCCTCTACATTTCTCCACTTACTATTTTCGCGAGCATTCTTCCTCTCTCACTCTCTCTCTCTTTTTCTCGCCTGTCATTCTCTTCCTGGTGCGTGCGGTGGGCCGGTTCTCTCTTTAATTTATGCTTTACTTGTGGGTTTCTTTGTGAGAGAGAGAGAGAGAGAGAGAGAGAGAGAGAGAGAGAGAGAGAGAGAGAGAGAGAGAGAGAGAGAGAGAGAGAGAGAGGGAGAGAGAGAGAGAGAGAGAGAGAGAGAGAGCGAGAGCGAGAGCGAGAGCGAGAGCGAGAGCGAGAGCGAGAGAGAGAGCGAGAGAGAGAGAGACCATAGTGTCTTTCCACAAAGTAGGTCAACATCCACTTAACTGTGTTTCTTAAAGGGGGTAGAACTCGCTTTTTATGGACCCCCTTCTCCCTCATGTTTAGCCTATTAGTTTTGAGATTTTAAGAATTTCGTGCCGTTAGCATGTCGATTTTAAGACCTTTCGCCCCATTTCTTCATCAATGTTAAGACCTTTCGTGCAATTTAGGTGTCGATTTTATTCCTGGCGAGCGATAGCGAGCCTGTAATTTTTAGAAGGAATTGGCCTTCGGCCGGGCCATTTTTCTACCGAAAAATGTACAAATTTATCTTGAAAAGTGGTCTAGGGGGTGCTATTGTAAGCTTGATGGAGGTCTAGCGGGGAAACTCAAAAATAAATAAATTAATAAATACATAGACCAAAAACCAAGCACCCCCAAGAAAATACAAACAAACAAACAAATAATAAAATAGAGGAAAACAAAAATAAAAAAAATGGAAAAGTGGGGATTGGGCCTGAGCATATAGGATAGAAAACCCCAAGCACTACTCCCTTAAAGGCCTCCCTATGCTGTCAGAGTAAGTGCGTCAAGAGTGTGTAGTGTATACTTACGGTACACTTTGTATATATACTTCAGTCGCAAGATAACACGATAAAGTATTCGGTAAATCTTGTGAGATCCTGAAATTGACGAATGATACTTTGAGATCTTGGTTGAGGTATATGACGACATTGAATGCATACAGGTCACATGTTTCTTGAGTGTTGCCATTGCCATAGTATGTGTGTATATATATATATATATATATATATATATATGGCAACATTTGGTCGGAGAACTTCTAAACAGCGAGTTGGAGAATAGTCATGTAGGTTATGTCCTCGTGTTATGTGGTTTAAGTCACATAATGTAGTTTACATCTCTTAGAAATAAGTAATAGTTACTCTATAAGACCAAAATCATATTAATATACAATTATGTTATTTTTTTCATATATTGCTTAACTTAAGAAAATCGGAGTTATATCAGATATTTTCTCGTTTGTATGATTGAAAATATTCACAAATCAATCGAGTATAGCCTTATATTAACTAAAGCTATAAGAATACAATGTACAGTCGGCCTAGTAAGTGATGTCTCGGCACCAAGTATGTTTTGATCAATAATTGGTATCAGTAATATTTATACATGATTTCGTCTTTTTGTAGTGAGATATACTAACATGTCCCTACACTTACCCACCCTATTCAACATCTGACATACATTAATACAGCACAGAGCGAGCCAAACGTAATGACAGCTGGGACATCACTTATTAGCGCAACCGTACATAGTAAGATACGTGTTACCTTAACCAGTTTTGGAAAACTCAATCCGAAATTAAATAACTGGAAAAAAATCCGGGTATAAAGTGAAAATTTCGGGTTTATGATGAAGTTTGGTTAATACTTATAAATATATCATTATATTTTTTCAACCACCCAACTTCACTTCTAAACTCAAGTAGTGAAATCAACAAATACATGTGGCACTCCAAGGACTCGAACCTAGGATACTCACATCGAAATTCCGCGCACTTATGCAATACTCTATCAAGGCAGTTAAAGAAATATGGACAAGCCTACAATGTATTATGAAGTTTAGAATCCTGCATCAGATCAGATCAGATGAAGTATTGAGGGATAAGCCTTTACAACGGCACCTCTGAGCATGTACACTCAGTCAAAAAAGTATCTGCACCCTTACCCTGAAAATCTGGTGTGTACAGCTTGGTAGTATAGGTTGTAGGTCGTAGGTAGTAGGTCGTAGGTAGTAGGTCTTAGGTAGTAGGTCTTAGGTAGTAGGTCGTAGGTAGTAGGTCGTAGGTAGTAGGTCGTAGGTAGTAGGTCGTAGGTAGTAGGTCGTAGGTAGTAGGTCGTAGGTAGTAGGTCTTAGGTAGTAGGTCTTAGGTAGTAGGTCGTAGGTAGTAGGTCGTAGGTAGTAGGTCGTAGGTAGTAGGTCGTAGGTAGTAGGTCGTAGGTAGTAGGTCTTAGGTAGTAGGTCTTAGGTAGTACAGGTAGATAGTAGTATAGATGGATATAGCTACAGGTAGATATGCAAACCCCTACCAAGCTGTACACACCAGTTTATCAGGGTAGGGGTGCAGATACTTTTTGGACCGAGTGTACATATATTCCAACTGCGCTATGGTAGCCTAATGTATAGACGAATGGAAGAAGTAATTAGGTATGATGTTAATACACCATCACTCACCACGCCTCCTTGGCGAACGCTCCAAAATTATTAGAAGTGTTAATAAATTTTCAAGATATTCATATTAGTACTGCCTACATATTAAGGAACACCCCGTTCTTAACATTAATCCTCCATTACAAACCCCAATGCACATGAATAAATTAATGAAAGCATATGATCCTACCGGGATTCGAAATCGGGACACCACACCCCAAACATGAGCATCTAAACCATTACACTTCCAACACAGTATTTCTGAACTGTGTACACTGTGCAGTTGTGGTTATAACTCGCACAAACCCATCAGAACCCCGTCTTCAGTTTCTATCTCATTTAAACAGATATAATATGGTATAACTCCTGGACAAAGCTTTAATTTGTTAAGATGCAAATTAAATTTAAACTTGGAGAGAAAATGGAATCGAAGTTGCGGATATGTTCAGTAAAAGTTATTATCTCTAAAGCACTTAATTTGCGTGCGAGTTTGGCATGTGGCCAGTGAATGAACCTCTATGATACGGGAGATATTGATTGCAACAAATACTGCAGTCAGTGTGGTATGATTTTTCTGTGTGTGTGTGTGTGTGTGTGTGTGTGTGTGTGTGTGTGTGTGTGTGTGTGTGTGTGTAGTAGTAGTAGTAGTAGTAGTAGTAGTAGTAGTAGTAGTAGTAGTAGTAGTATGTAAGATGTAGTAAAGTGAAGCTGATGTTAAAGTGATTAATGAAGTTGCTTATCCCCGTTAAAACGATGACTTTATTTGTATACATTGCACGATATCATCACCTCAAACACAGCTCTCGTAGTCATCAGGTAGATTGTAATTTAGCAGAGTGGAATGGCCGACTTGCCTGGTAGGAGTAAAATGAGTAAGGGGTGAGTATTATATATATATACTGTATATACTGTATATATATATATATATTGGTTAATTATTAGAAATACTGTATGTATATTAGAATAATGGAATGAATAGTACAGTGTTGAAGTAAATCATAATGGTGTGGTGGACTGAATGACAAAGGAGTGAAGTGGAGAAGATATGTAGAGTAAATGAAAAATAGTGAATAACGTGGAGTAAATAAATGAAGTAGAGTGAATGCCATGGTGGAGTTGTATAAGCAGTGGAATGAATGACGTGGGGGTAGAGTGGAGAGAGTGTAGTTTATATAGCGTGACACCTCCCCCCCCCCCTTCTAACCCCCCAACCAGACCCCACGCCCCACCCCACATTTACCTCCCCCCCCCCCCCCCCCCCCCCCAACCCCCCACCCCATCCAGCCCCCAGCCAACTAGTCGCCATACAGATATTGACTCGCCAAACTTTCTGCCTCCCTTCTTTCCTTCGGAATTCCTTCCTTCCTTCCTTCCTTCGGAATTCCTTCCTTCCTTCCTTCCTTCCTTCCTTCCTTCCTTCCTTCCTTCCTTCCTTCCTTCCTTCCTTCTCTCGGTCACTGCTATTATTATGCCTAAGCCCTTTATCCTTTCTTTCACTACCCTTTTGTCCTCTGGCTCACTTCAGTCAGTGTCAGTCTCAGTCTCAGTCTCTCTCTCTCTCTGTCTCTCTCGTGTTGTACCCCTTTCACTTTTTGCTCACTCATTCGCTAGCCCTAGCTCCCTGTCTCCCTGTCTCTCTCCCTGTCTCTCTCTCTCTCTCTCTCTCTCTCTCTCTCTCTCTCTCTCTCTCTCTCTCTCTCTCTCATTCTTTAACTTGCTTACTATTACTCTTCCCCCTTTCATGTGTTATCCTCTTTCACTCACTTCTTCTATATCTTCCATGTTATTCTACCTGTATTTCGTATTGTTTGCTTGTTCCTACCTCTCCCCTTTTCTTTATCTTTTTCATTTCTTCTATTTCTTTCATATATTTCTTCCTAGTTTTATTTCGTATAATGTGTTCTTGTTTGTGCCTCTCTCATAACTTTCCCTTCCGTCTACAGGATAATTCATTTGGTTTTCTGTTCTACTCTGATAACAAATATACGAACGACAGGGATAGTAAAGAACTCCTTAAGGGGGTCACCTGCTTGTTTTCACTACTGTTTATCTCTTTCTCTGGCTTGTATCTATTCGGCTCCATTCAGCCTACTGTTTTAATACGTTTATCCCCATCCAGGTGTCGGTTTATTCCTGGCGAGCGATAGCGAGCCAGCATTGTATGTAGAAGTCCGGCTTCGCCGGAGACATTTTTCTATCGAAAAATGTACAAATTTAGCCTGTTGACAAAAACATTATAACCAAAATATGCTGCCTCGCTACCGCTCGCCAGGGTAAAATCAACACCTGAATGGGGATAAACGTCTTAAAACAGTAGGATGAATGGGGCCGAATGAATACAACTCAGAGAGAGAGGGAGAGAGGGAGAACAAAACCGAGGTGGGCTCCCTTAATCCACAATGTTTACAAGGTATATTAATAAGGCTATTTAATATAAGAATAGGAAAACAAACTAATAATAATATACCCAAATGGTGTTATACATATTTCTTATACTTATATATTCTTGATTGTTTACCATATACTTTTCAATGCCTCTTCTTACATTCCGTTTTTACTATCATTCTATTATTCATAATATGACAATCATTTTTTCCTGCTCGACCTTTTCTCCCAAGTATATTTCCCGTTCAGTCGTGCCTCATTTCTCCTTGCAATCACTCTTCTCATATTTCCATTTCACTCTTCCAGCAGAACAGTTTCCTCCATTTCATTTATTCCCTGTTAAACTCTCCCCCTCTTCTATATCACATTCCGATTATTTGCATTCAATTCGTATTCGTCTTCTCTCTCAAATTCCTCTCCAGTTTTCAGCATTAATACCTATTCTCACCATCCTTCATTTTACTTTGTTATTACTGGGGGTTTTTTAAATATTATTTTCAGACTAATATTTTCCCATTTTCTTATGATTTTTTTTTTTTTAAATATTATCTTCGTTTTCACTATATTTTTCATCTATTCTTTCTCCACAATTATCGTGATTTTTATTGTTGTGTATACATGTTTTCAACGTTTTGCCTTCTCATTCCCTTTCATTGTTATTATTATTATATTTTGTATTATTATTATTTATGATTTTTGTTTGCATTTCACTCCATATTATTTTAATATTTTCGGTGTTTCTCTTTTTTTCTTTATTCCACATTCTTCTTTCCATTTTCAAACCTCTCCAATTTTCCTCCCCAATTTTCCCCATAATATATCTGTAATTTGTATATTTTACGTCTTCTACTTCCTCTTCCTACTCTTAATTTACGTCTTCTACTTCCTCTTCCTACTCTTATTTTACGTCTTCTATTTCCTCTTCCTACTCTTATTTTACGTCTTCTATTTCCTCTTCCTACTCTTATTTTACGTCTTCTATTTCCTCTTCCTACTCTTATTTTACGTCTTCTACTTCCTCTTCCTACTCTTATTTTACGTCTTCTATTTCCTCTTCCTACTCTTATTTGACGTCTTCTACTTCCTCTTCCTACTCTTATTTTACGTCTTCTATTTCCTCTTCCTACTCTTATTTGACGTCTTCTACTTCCTCTTCCTACTCTTATTTTACGTCTTCTATTTCCTCTTCCTACTCTTATTTTTCCTTTTCTATTTATGTCCCTTTTCTTCCCCATTTTATTTCCCATTCATTGTTTTCCTTTCTTCATTTCCAATGCCTCACTCCAAATTGTGTTCAGTAGTTTTCAGCACAATACTTCCCACCATGCCTCATTTGTCCTGGCAGTCTTATGATATATGCTTATATACAGTATACTATTCGCCATATATATAAACTAAAAATGATGATTGTTGTATTTTCAAATTTCTCTTTCTATTATTCGCATTTTTTCCCAATTTCCATGTCTCTCTCTTCATATTTTCTCCATTTTTGTACTTTTTCTTCTCTTCATTTTCCTTTAATCTTCTCAAGTTTAATCGACATTCAAGTTCTTCATTTCCGTGTCTTTCACTCCAAATATTGTCACCAGTTATCAGCATAACAGTTCCCATTGGTATCAGTTTCTTATATTCCTCTCGTTATCCAATACATCTTTTGTCCCATTTTATTTACCATTCATATTTCAATTCACATGCCTTTCTCCAAATTCTCTCAGCAGTTTTCCGAATATCAGACCAACAACAGCTCATTTTATTTATATAAATTTAAGCCTCACTCTCCCCCTGTTTTCTTGTATTACCTTGAAGATGTCTTGAGAGAAGAGACGAAAGCTTGATGTTCCATTGTTTCAATTTTCCTAGAGAGTTTTAATATATACTGTATATATATATATATATATATATATATATATATATATATATATATATATACAGTATATCAATATAATATATATATATATATAATATATATATATATATATTATTATATATATATATAATATATATATATATCTTCCGGTAAATATATCAAAACAATATGTATCTCCTTATCAAATGTCTCCAAGTTTAATTGTATTCCCATATATTCTCAATTTCGATGCCTCTCTCTTCAATTTCATCCCATCCCTTTTAAGTTATATCTTTCAAATGTATCTATCTTCCATTCTATTCCCCACTCTTCTCGCCATTGCCGTGTCTTTCTCTTCCCATGTCTCCGGAGTTTTTCAGGATAATACACTCCCATCATACCTCATATATTCCTAGTCTCATTTATGTATTTATATCATCTTTATCAGCATAATATCATCCCATTTCCTTTATACGTCTCTCTTTATTAACTTTATTTTCCATCCATTATATTCCCCATTTCTCTCTCCATTTTATTCCCATTCTTTTCTCTATTTTATCTCCCATTTTTCTCTCCATCTTATCCGCCATTCTTCTCTCCATTTCCTTGTCTTTCTCTCCACATTGCTCTGGAGTTTACAGCATATTACCTTCTCCACCATAACTCATATATAGCCTATATTCCTAGTCTCATCTATGTATTTATATCATCTTTATCAGCATAATATCGTCCCATTTCCTTTATACGTCTCTCTTTATCAAATTCGTCTGTTCTTCCATTATAGCCCCCATTTCTCTCTCCATTTATTCCCATTTTTCTCTCCATCTTATCCCCCATTCTTCTCTCCATCTTACCCCCATTCTTCTCTCCATCTTACCCCCATTCTTCTCTCCATTTCCGCGTCTTTCTCCCCCCATTTCTCAGGAGTTTTGAGCATAATACCCTCCCACCGCGCCTCATTTATCCCGGCAATCGCCAACCACATTTGCTTCAATCTTATTCCTTGGTCTCTCCATGTATTTCAGTCGCATTGGCTTTTACGCGGGTGCTAGTATTCCCCCCCCCCCTTTTTTTTTCTTTTACATGTTAACCCTGTTTTTTTTTTTTTTATTCTCGTTATTATTTCATTTTGTTGTGTAATCGTCGACCACATTTGCCTCAGTCATATTCCTTGATCATTTCCTTTATAATCTTATGTTCTATATTTATGTTCTATATTTATACAATTTTGTGTTATTACTTCTTTTTTTTCACTATGTATATTCGTGATACTTGATACTAGTTTTATGTCCCCCCCTCCCCTCCCCCCCCCCCATGCCTAGCTCTATTAGTTTTGAAATTGTAAGACCATTCGCCCCATTAGCCTGGCGATTGTAAGACCATTCGCCCCATTTTCTTGTCATTTTCAAGGCCTTTCGTGCCGATTTTTTCGTGGCGAGCAATAGCGACCCTGCAATTGAACCCACGAGAAATGTGTCTACCATTCTTTTTTAAATTGTTCTCGAATATATATATATATATATATATATATATATATATATATATATATATATATATATATATATATATATATACTGTATATATATATATATATATATATATATATTATAGATATTATATGTGTATATTTTTTTTTTTTTAAGCTTGATGGAGGTCTAGGGAACACACAATAAACCTCTCCTTAATACATCAGTCAATCTTTACTTATATGCCTCACTCTCATTTATGATAACTATTAATTTATTTGTCTATTTATTACATTTATTTATATCTTGTGACTTTATTTAATGTCATGTTACGCCATAATTCATCTATTTATATATTAATTGTCATATTGCCCATTCTGGTGATGCTATATTAAGATAATGAATAGTGTCTTTTAATATACTTTATCCACGTGATATTTTGAATTGCAATTATATTATCTAGTTTAGCTTAATTAATTTTATCTTCATCTTCTTACGATTTACGCGCCTTTACCAGACAATTTTAATCATTGTAATTCTCCTTTATGCTTTAATATATATACGCCAATTATTAATCTCTATATCAAAGTGTTTTCTTACCAATCAATATATTTCTTCTCATTTAGTCACGCCTTCGTTAAAATATACTTTCCAATTACTTTATACTATCGTCCATTCCCAGACTTATAAATGGTGTATCCTTTTATTTAGTGGTTTAGTTCATTCAAGTCACTATTAATATCTGCCCACATGCCGGGGGAGTGCTGGAGCGACCTTGGTAACCCTGGTCTCTGGGTCTTCTCCTGGGTGACCTGGATGTGTGAGAGTTTGTGTTTTTTATCTGTGTTTATTTTTTGTTTTATGTTGTTTTTGTGTTTTCCCTGTTCTTGCTCTGTCTTGAGTCGGCTACCCCCAAAATGGGGATTGGGCCTGAGCATATAGATAGATAGAATAGATGTCTTCTTATGCGCGTTCATCACATGACTCAAAACATAGTCTAAATCTCATAATCTTGTAAATAATGCACCATATTTCTCGTCATAATTATTCATCTTTCTCCACATATTTAATTATTGCTCATTCCAGTTATGCATTACTATTTATCACTTCCCATTCTCATTCATACACGCCATTTATTACTCTATCATATTATCTCCTCTCTTCTTTATCATGTTTGAGTCTTCCTTTCATTATCATTGTCTCTTTTCCTTCCTTTATCACATTAGCTCTTCCTTCCTTTATCATATTCTTTATTTCTTCCTTTATCATATTAGCTCTTCCTCCCTTTATCAAATTAGCTCTTCCTTCCTTTATCACATTCTCTCTTCATTCCTTTATCATAATAGCTAGTCCTTTCTTTATCAAATTATCTCTTCTACCTTCTTTTATCACATACTCTCTCCCTCTTTTATCACACAGTCTCTTCCTTCCTCCACCTTCTATCAGCCCTCACCTATTCCCTCCCTTCCTTCCTACAGTTGGCCTTGATATCGTATCTCCTTATTGCTCTTGTATTGGTCCACCGTCCTTATTGTCCGTGTCTCTGTCTGGCCTTTGTCTGTGTTCGCTGATTGCATTAATGGGGGGGGGGTCTCTCTCTCTCTCTCTCTCCCTCTCCCTCTCTCCCTCTCTCTCTCTCTCTCTCTCTCTCTCTCCCTCCCTCCCTCCCTCTTACCCAAGAGTCCAGAGCTGCCAATAGAGTCCCAATAAAAGTAAATTTACAGCCGCGTCCGAACACCCTTCATATCAGTGTGTGAAAACCAAGATACCTGGGCCCTTTAAACTCCAATGTATCCCCCGGAACGATAACTATCAATAAATATATACAATAGTCACTACTTTACAAGCTAGGTGGTAAGTGGTATCGGGTATCGTGGTATCTTAACTACCACCCATCCTTCCTAAGTTGCATAATATCGTCTAAATATAGCTAGAATAAAATATGCCACACGTCGCTGGTACTCAAAGGGTTAAGGGGGACAGAAATGCAAAAAATAATGTAGGTTTTGATGGATAAAAGTATGTTGAATTGGGTTTCATTGATTTATTAATGCACTATAACCGTATGTAGTTGGTACTCCCGCTAAATACCGATGTGTTCTACTCCAACTTCCTTATATCCTGAAGCTCGCCAGGGGTCAAGCTTCATCACTGGTCATTCCGTATTAACCCCTTCTGTCCGAGCGACGTTATTTGTATTTGATTCTAGATATATTTCGAGGATTTTGTGCAGCTTAATAAGGATCTGTGGTAGTAAAAAGGGTTAATTGAGATAGTTCGAAGCCTGTTAATTGCTGCAGACCCTTCTTAATTCCAATAAAATCGCCTAATAGTTGCCAGAATATAATACAAAATATATATAACCGGTACTGACTGGGTTAAATATATATAACCGGTACTGACTGGGTTAAATATATATAACCGGTACTGACTGGGTTAAATATATATAACCGGTACTGACTGGGTTAAATATATATAACCGGTACTGACTGGGTTAAATATATATAACCGGTACTGACTGGGTTAAATATATATAACCGGTACTGACTGGGTTAAATATATATAACCGGTACTGACTGGGTTAAATATATATAACCGGTACTGACTGGGTTAAACAGTCAAGTTATATTCCGTGTCAAAACTATCATGCACGTCAAGTAGTGTGCCAGGTGTCATAAGAATGCCGTGTCATAGGGCCGGGTGTCACGTGTCGGGTGTCATGAATCAGTGGCAGTGTGGCGTGAGACGTGTCACGGGGAATTCCCGGAGTCGATGGTCTACTTCCGCCCGAGTTGTATTATTTGTATCCTTTGTTTTCCTGATTTGTCTTGTTCTCCTTCTTCCTGTTCTGAGTGTTGTTGTGTTTTTTACCTTGCTCTTTCGCTGTTGTTATTATGATGTTCCTTTAATTTCTAGGTGTGTTTCATTCGTTGGTATTTATTTTCTTAGTCAAGCGACCTAAACATGATTTTATTGAGTTTATTTAGTAGCCTAAAGAGTACAAATGAAACTTGTTCGATAAAACCTTTTAAGACAATATAACTTTATTTGTGTTGTCATTCTATTTAGATTACAATAGACAGTACCGGTATATCCTTTCCATATCTAACATAAAGGCGATATTAATTCATAGGTACTAGGAGCCAAATATATCCTTTTTTTTTCCAGCATAGAAAGACCACCCAAGAATGAAATTGATAATATTCCCTTCACTAAGATGGCGTTATTTTCGTTTCGATCTAATTAACATTAAATTATTAGAAAAAACTCTGGGGCAAAAAGATAATAGTATCATAATATTATGTAAGGGATTGGTAACTCTTGACAATGACTGTGCGGTGTGACGTGAAGCATAAATCAAATTGACCTTATAACCTGTACCAGAATATAACACTAGGTATCTATATAGGCTAAGTCTAACTTTAAATATCTCTCTCCCTCTCACACACTCACTCTTACACACTCACTCTCTCTCTCTCATACAAATGTGAGTCTTACAATGTGTGTGTGTGTGTGTGTGTGTGTGTGTGTGTGTGTGTGTGTGTGTGTGTGTATGTGTGTTTCGTCATGTCCTACTTTACTTTCCTCAATCTCTCTCACTCACTCACCTCTCTCTCTCTCTCTCTCTCTGCCACGGACATTAGTTCCAGGGCAGTAGTTCCCTTTCCAATGTCCCTTACCCACTCTAAACCACTGTTTGGACACTTGATCCTCAGTGTTTTGGAGGACAAGCAGCCTAGAAGGGTCACTAGACCTGTTGTGGTTTGATTTCCTTTGTACTCTCTCTCTCTCATACACACACACACACAACCGTGCATCACCCTTTATTTTAATCACACCCACACCCATCCACACACACACACAATCACACACACACATACATCACCCTCTGTTTTAATCACCCAGCGTCCTCCAACCCACCATTATCTTTAAATCTACCCTAGGGGTGGAGAGAGAGAGAGAGAGAGAGAGAGAGAGAGAGAGAGAGAGAGAGAGAGAGAGAGAGAGAGAGAGAGAGAGAGAGAGAGAGAGAGAGAGAGAGAGAGAGAGAGAGAGACTAATAGAAAATCCTCTGACTGCATGGGAGGTCCGACAGTCAGTTCGCTCACAAATCTTTCCGCCCACACTTGGAATATTATACTCAGACTTTAAAGTTAGAGAGAGAGAGAGGCTAAGTTTGGGATGAAGGTTTGGTTAGGGTATTATTATGTTTTATCCACCAACCAACTTCACCTCTAAACTCAATTAATGAAATCAACAAATAAATACAACACATAATATGTTAGGTTAGGGCAAAACAACTTAGGTTAGATTAGGTTAAGCTAGGCTAAGGGACACCTTTCTTTTGACAAATGTACAAATTTGTCTCGAAGCCCCTGGGAGATCTTTTTTTTTTTTTTATTTTAAGCATGATGGAGGTTTAGGGAGCAAAATAAGAACCTCCCCTTAATTAGGATAACATGTGAGAAAAGGCCCCTATTGTTTAGCCTCATAGGTCAGGAGAGGGTAACACAGGTCAGGAGAGGGTAACACAGGTCAGGAGAGGGTAACACAGGTCAGGAGAGGGTAACACAGGTCAGGAGAGGGTAACACAGGTCAGGAGAGGGTAACGCAGGTCAGGAGAGGGTAACACAGGTCAGGAGAGGGTAACACAGGTCAGGAGAGGGTAACACAGGTCAGGAGAGGGTAACACAGGTCAGGAGAGGTAACACAGGTCAGGAGAGGGTAACCACAGGTCAGGAGAGGGTAACGCAGGTCAGGAGAGGGTAACGCAGGTCAGGAGAGGGTAACACAGGTCAGGAGAGGGTAACACAGGTCAGGAGAGGGTAACACAGGTCAGGAGAGGGTAACACAGGTCAGGAGAGGGTAACGCAGGTCAGGAGAGGGTAACGCAGGTCAGGAGAGGGTAACACAGGTCAGGAGAGGGTAACACAGGTCAGGAGAAGGTAACACAGGTCAGGTCAGGAGAGGGTAACACAGGTCAGGAGAGGGTAACACAGGTCAGGAGAGGGTAACACAGGTCAGGAGAGGGTAACACAGGTCAGGAGAGGGTAACACAGGTCAGGAGAGGGTAACACAGGTCAGGAGAGAACAAGACATGACCATAGAGGATAGAACATAACAGGAGCCCGAAGAACAAGCCAACCTAGAACAGACCATAATAGGCTGGGTCAGAACAGGTAGTGAACAAGCCAGGGGTAACATAACAGGAGACCAAAGAACAAGCCAACCTAGAACAGACCATAATAGGCTGGGTCAGAACAGGTAGTGAACAAGCCAGGGGTAGCATAACAGGAGACCAAAGAACAAGCCAACCTAGAACAGACCATAATAGGCTGGGTCAGAACAGGTAGTGAACAAGCCAGGGGTAACATAACAGGAGACCAAAGAACAAGCCAACCTAGAACAGACCATAATAGGCTGGGTCAGAACAGGTAGTGAACAAGACAGGGGTAACATAACAGGAGACCAAAGAACAAGCCAACCTAGAACAGACCATAATAGGCAGGGTCAGAACAAGTAGAGAACACGACGCCCAAGTTCAGGACATAGGGAACATGGTAGAGGAAAGTGGGACGAATAGGTCTATGTTAGAATATCATATGGGAGGGAGGGGAGGGGAGGGATAGATAGATAGATAGATAGATAGATAGATAGATAGATAGATAGAGGTACAGTTGACCATACTTCCATCAGTCACTGTCACGGAGGTATTTTTTAACTATATTTTACCTATATATATATATATATATATATATATATATATATATATATATATATATATATATATATATATATGTGTGTGTGTGTGTGTGCGTGTGTGCATGTGTGTGTAAAACTTAATATGAACTTCAATAATCAGAGGAATTGGTTAAGGCTGCATACTTTGTTTTTGTATTCTCTATTTATAAAAAAAATACACTCATACTTTTGGTTTAACTTTCTCGGCAAATAACTTCAACATGAGCCAGAACAAGGCTTTCGTAGACAATATCTGTGCAAATGTATGTAACTGGACATTTTCAACTTGGAGAATATGTAATAGTTAAAGTTGTGGAAGTGCGTCATGAGAATATTTTGACCCCACTTGAGGAAGTTATGTCGTAAGGCGTTGCGCAAGGTAGAATACAACATTATCAGCATACAGGGTGAGGAATGGGGAAGCGGGGTGGAACAAAATAATTAAAGACAAACAAAATATAGAAAGACTCACACAATAAAGACCAACACAATAAGGAAATACTAACAAAAGAAAGAAAGACTGACATAATACAGGATACAACAAAAAAGATAGGCCCTATGCTATGGAAGAGTAGAGCCAATTACAGAGGAGCGAGTCATTACAGGAGAATTAGAAAGGAGGGAAAGTTTAAGTTATGGAATGGACATGATGAGGATGGGAAGGACAGGACAGTAACAAGGTAGGTCAGTGCAGGACAAGTGATGGTAAGGACAGTAACAAGGTAGGTCAGTGTAGGACAAGTGATGGTAAGGACAGTAACAAGGTAGGTCAGGGCAGGACAAGTGATGGTAAGGACAGTAACAAGGTAGGTCAGTGTAGGACAAGTGATGGGAAGGACAGTAACAAGGTAGGTCAGGGCAGGACATGTGATGGGAAGGACAGTAACAAGGTAGGTCAGGGCAGGACAAGTGATGGTAAGGACAGTAACAAGGTAGGTCAGTGCAGGACAAGTGATGGTAAGGACAGGACAGTAACAGGGTAGGTCAGTGCAGGACAAGTGATGGTAAGGACAGGACAGTAACAAGGTAGGTCAGTGCAGGACAAGTGATAGTAAGGACAGTAACAAGGTAGGTCAGAGCAGGACAAGTGATGGTAAGGACAGGACAGTAACAAGGTAGGTCAGGGCAGGACAAGTGATGGGAAGGACAGTAATAAGGTAGGACAGGGCAGGACAAGTGATGGGAAGGACAGTAACAAGGTAGGTCAGTGTAGGACAAGTGATGGTAAGGACAGGACAGTAACAAGGTAGGTCAGGGCAGGACAAGTGATGGGAAGGACAGTAACAAGGTAGGTCAGGGCAGGACAAGTGATGGTAAGGACAGTAACAAGGTAGGTCAGTGTAGGACAAGTGATGGTAAGGACAGGACAGTAACAAGGTAGGTCAGGGCAAGACAAGTGATGGTAAGGACAGGACAGTAACAAGGTAGGTCAGGGCAGGACAAGTGATGGGAAGGACAGTAACAAGGTAGGTCAGGGCAGGACAAGTGATGGTAAGGACAGTAACAAGGTAGGTCAGGGCAGGACAAGTGATGGGAAGGACAGTAACAAGGTAGGTCAGGGCAGGACAAGTGATGGGAAGGACAGGACAATAACAAGGTAGGTCAGGGAAGTACAAGTGATGGGAAGGACAGTAACAAGGTAGGTCAGTGTAGGACAAGTGATGGTAAGGACAGGACAGTAACAAGGTAGGTCACGGCAGGACAAGTGATGGTAAGGACAGTAACAAGGTAGGTCAGGGCAGGACAAGTGATGGGAAGGACAGGACAGTAACAAGGTAGGTCAGGGCAGGACAAGTGATGGTAAGGACAGTAACAAGGTAGGTCAGGGCAGGACAAGTGATGGGAAGGACAGTAACAAGGTAGGTCAGGGCAGGACAAGTGATGGGAAGGACAGGACAGTAACAAGGTAGGTCAGGGCAGGACAAGTGATGGGAAGGACAGTAACAAAGTAGGTCAGGGAAGTACAAGTGATGGGAAGGACAGGACAGCAGGACTGGGTGGGTCTGGCGCCACTCTATTGATCTCAAACTAGGACCCGCCCTCTCCACCACCACCACGTCCACTCACCACCATCACTTTCACTAACATCCTCACCATCACCACCTCTAGAATTATCACCATCACCATCTCCTTCACCCACCATCATCACCTTCACTAACATTCTCACCATCACCATCACTACCCACCACTGCCATCTTCACCCACCACCATCTACATCACCTTCACCATCACTTTCATCACCACCACCAATGTAAATACTGCCCCGTCTGTCATCACCACTTACATTAGCAACAATAACACCACTACTAATGATCATACCGCCTCGCTTGTCACCATCACTTACACCATAACCACCCCCTTTAACACCTTGTTAAGTCTAATTAACTGGTTGGTTACTAGCACACAACCTTCACCCCTCAAATCACTTGTCGTGGCAGTTAATCCTTCTGTCATCATTAACAATCATCAAGCAATGTAATTAAATACCAATATTCTGCAATCGCTAGCTTTACTGTGTCGTCTAGTATACGTTTTGTAAATATACCAATATCGTAAGAAAACAGTTTACTGATTGGACCTTGATTATTGCTACTGTATGATCTTGTTTCAGGATCTCCACTACTACAACCACCAACACCACCACTACCGTTAACACCACCACCACCACCACTACTTACTATAGCACTACCACCTCTACCAAATACATCACTGCCACCACCACTTGCAATCCCCCCCCCCCTCCCCCTTGCTTCACTTCTACCACCATATTATTAACACAAGTCACCAATACCACCACCATATCCTCACCGTCATTACAAATCACCACTATCTCCTCCTCCTCACCATCACCACCACCACAACAAGTTATCACCACACTGACATCACCACTTCATCAACATTACCGTGGTGATTCACCACTACCTCCACCATCATTCCTTCATAACCACCACCACCACACCCTCACCACCACACCCTCACCACCACCACGCCCTCACCACCACCACTACCACACCCTCACCACCACTACAACCACCACCACCACGCCCTCACCACCACCACCACCACACCCTCACCCTCACCACCACCACCACACCTACATAGCCACCACTACCACCACCTCAACCATTACAGTTTTCACCACTCTCCTCCTCACCACTACCACCACCACCACTACACCTTCATAATCACCACCACCACACTTTCACCACCACTACCACCACCTCAACCATTACACAGTTTTCACCACTCTCCTCCTCACCACCACCCTCACCATTACACACTCTTCACCACTCTCCTCCTCACCACTACCACCACCACCACCACCACCACCCTCACCATTACACACTCTTCACCACTCTCCTCCCCAATTCCCCATTCCGTCGTTCCTCGGCCTCTAAATCTAATTCCGCTCCGCATCACTGGTTCGCGTCTGTCCTATCAATTATGCAGAAAAAAGCCCCCGTGCAGGAAATACAGTATATGTCTAGCCCAAACTGTGGCTCTTATCAGGGGGAAACAAATGGATCATAATTGCAATGCATAAATCAAGAGAACAAAGTCAATATTATGTTCCTTGCTATACACCTATATATCGTAATCAACTTTTGGCTCGTCTAATATAACATAAAACAATTGAAATATAATATGCCACCATCACCAACAACAACAACAACAACAATCACCACCACCACCACCAACAACAGCAATCAATCACCATCACCATCACCAACAATAACAATCACCACCACCAACAAAAACAATCACCACCACCACCAACAAAAACAATCAACAGAAACAAGCACCACCACCACCACCAACAATAACAATCACCACCAATGGTGATGGGCTGGTCTATCAGAGTGAGAACTGAGCGATCTCTGCCATACCCATAGCTTACTCTGACTGTTCCTTTTACTTATATATTTTCTAGATCTCAAGTGACGGCGTCTCTTCCGTGGATTGACCTCCCAATCTAATAAGATTGGAAGCCAAAGCGTCACATTTTTCCTTTACCCCTCAACTTTCTCTTCATATTTGCTGAGGGGCACAGGGCCCTGGGTGGGGCTTTGGTTTACCAGACGTTTCCGCACCCGCCTCCGCTCCCCGCCATGGAGTGGCTTCGGTCACCCAGGCTTTATTGTGGTCGGCAGGGAGGGTTCCGTGGGGGCGCTCAGTTATGGTCTTTGCCTTGCTCGGGGCCTTGGGGCTGTTCGGCCAGGCAGCTTGGGGAACAACAACAACAACAACAACAATCATCACCACAACCACCAAAAACAACAATCACCACCACTAACAACAATCACCACCACTAACAACAACCATCTACCAACACCACCAACAACAACAATCACCACCAACAGCAATCACCACCACCACCACCACCACCACCACCACTGCTATTTCCCCCAAGCGAAACATCAAGGCAGACAGGCTGTGTTGAGAGAAAGTGAGAGAGAGTGTAATTAAAGAGAAAATGAGAGAGAGAGTGTGTAATTAAAGAGAAACACAAAGAAAAGTCGGATGGATGTGAATTGGATGTAAAGTGAGAGAGAGAGAGAGAGAGAGAGTATGGGTGGGCGGTAATAGAAGAGATGTAACTGAAACAAGTGAGTGAGGGGAGAGAAAGATTTAGTAGCAAGTGAATGAGAGAGAGAGAGAGAGAGAGAGAGAGAGAGAGAGAGAGAGAGAGAGAGAGAGAGAGAGAGAGGAGTTATACATAACTATACTATGGTGAATCCTCGACCCACTTCCGATTTAAAACAATGACATACCTGGTCAATTCATTCAACCAGATTATTCTAATCCATGGTATATTCTAGCAACCACCTGGCCATTGTATTGAGCTTAGGAAGGACCTGTTTGAATGAGTGGGTTCAATTAGATATCTGTTAACCATTTCATATATAGATACGTTTTAACCATTTCATATATAGATACGTTTTAACCATTTCATATATAGATACGTTCTAACCATTTCATATATAGATACGTTTTAACCATTTCATATATAGACATTTGAGTGGGTTCATTTAGATATCTGTTAACCATTTCATATATACTGTAGATAATTGTTAACCATTTCCTATATAGACATTTTTCCTGAGTTGCGTTAAGGGGAGATCTCCAGTTGAGGGATTTTTTCTTGACCCCTTTCTCCCTCATGTTTAGCCCCATTGCTTTTGATATTATAAAACGTTTGCCCCATTAGTTTAGCGATTTTAAGAACTTTCACCCCATATTAAGACCTTTCGTGCCATTCAGGTGTCGATTTTATCCTGGCGAGCGATAGCGAGCCTGTAATTTAAGAGGAACCGGCCTTTGGCCGGGACATTTTTCTACCGAAAAATGTACAAATTTATCTTGAAAGGGGGTCAAGAGGGTGACATTTTTAGATTGCTGGAGGAGTAGGAAACAAACTAAAAACCTCCCATTAAGGGGAGATGGATCGTTTTTCTGGACCCCTTCTCCCTCTCAAGTTTAGCCCCATTTGTTTTGAGATTTTAAGACGTTCGGCCCATTAGTTTGGCGATTTTAGCACATTTCACCCCATTTCGTTGTCAATTTCAAGACCTTTCGTGCCATTTAGGTGTTGATTGTTTCCTGGCGAGCGATAGCGAGCCTGCAATTTTAAAAGGAATCGGCCTTCGGCCGAGACATTTTTCTACCGAAAAATGTACACATTTATCTTGAAGGGGGGTCTAGGGAGTATCTAGGGAGTGTGTTGTTTGTTTTTAATATATGAATTAATCAATAAATAGACCAACAAAATATATAGCCACTACCCCATTAAGGAGGGATGGTTCACTTTTTGGGCGATTTTTGCATGTATTAATTTATTTTCTAGTTTCCTCCCTAGACCTCCATCAAATTAAAAAAAAAAAAAAAACATCCATTAGATCCCCCTTCTAGATTAATTTGTACATTTTTTCGGTAGAAAAATGTCCCGGCCGAAGGCCGGTTCTTCCAACATTACAGGCTCACTATCGTTCGCCAGGGAAAAAAATCGACACCTAAATAGCACGAAAAGTCTAAATATTGACGTAGAAATGGGGCGAAAGGTCTTAAAATCGACTAACTAATGGAGCAAACATCTTAACATCTGAACACTAATGGGGCTAAACATGAGGGAGAAAGTGGTCCAGAAAACCGGCCCATGTCCCCTTAAAAGGGTTAGGTTCGTGAGTGACAAAGAGTGACAGGTACAATTTCAAGTGTAGGCGCGGAGTAAGTGGTACAAGTGGAAGGGATGGGAGAAAGTGGTGCAAGTGGTATAAGGAGAGAGAGAGAGAGAGAGAGGCGGGCGAAAAGGGGTACAAGGAAAAAGTGAATTGGTATATGGTGCTAGTAAGAGGCTTCATATAAGTGGTGCTAATAAAGTGGTGCATATAAGTGGTGCTAATTAAAAAAAATGTGGTGCTAATAAAGTGGTGCATAAAAGTGGTGCTAATAAGTGGTGCATAAAAGTGGTGCTAATAAAGTGGTGCTATTAAGTGGTGCTAATAAATTGGTGCATACAAGTGGTGCTAATAAAGTGGTGCTAATAAAGTGGTGATAATAAAGTGGTGCATATAAGTGGTGCTAATAAAGTGGTGCTAATAAAGTGGTGCTAATAAAGTGGTGCATATAAGTGGTGCTAATAAAGTGGTGCATATAAGTGGTGCTAATAAAGTGGTGCATACAAGTGGTGCTAATAAAGTGGTGCTAATAAAGTGGTGCATATAAGTGGTGCAAATAAAGTGGTGCTAATAAAGTGGTGCTAATAAGTGGTGCTAATAAAGTGGTGCTAATAAAGTGGTGCTATCAAAGTGGTGAACATTGTGGTGGGTTGCAAGGGAGGGGAGCCAGTATCTATGGTGCAATTGGTATACGTTCAATTACGTTTTATATTTCTGGACCCCCTTCTCCCTCATGTTTAGCCCCATTGGTTTTTCAATTTGAATACGTTCGCCTCATTATTTTGGCGTTACCTTTCGCCCCATTTCTTTGTCAATTTTAAGACGTTTCGTGCCATTTAGGTGTTGATTTTTCCCTGGCAAGCCTTAGCGAGCCTGTACTTTAGGAGGAACCGATCTTTGGCCGGGACATTTCTCTACCGAAAATTGTACACATTTATCTCGAAGGGGAGTGTTGGGGGTGTTTGTTTAAGGGGAGTGTTGGGGGTGTTTGTTTAAGGGGAGTGTTGGGGGTGTTTGTTTAAGGGGAGTGTTGGGGTGTTTGTTTAAGGGGAGTGTTGGGGGTGTTTGTTTAAGGGGAGTGTTGGGGGTGTTTGTTTAAGGGGAGTGTTGGAGGTGTTTGTTTAAGGGGAGTGTTGGGGGTGTTTGTGTAAGGGGGAGTGTGGGGGGTGTTTGTTTAAGGGGGGTGTGGGGGGTTTTTGTTAAAGGGGAGTGTGGGGGTTGTTTGTTTAAGGGGAGTGTTGGAGGTGTTTGTTTAAGGGGAGTGTTGGGGGTTTGTTTAAGGGGATTGTTGAGGGTGTTTGTTTAAGGGGAGTGTTGGGGGTGTTTGTTTAAGGGGAGTGTTGGGGGTGTTTGTTTAAGGGGAGTGTTGGGGGTGTTTAAGGGAGTGTTTATGTGTGGTTGTAAGGGTAGTTGTGTTTGGTTTGTGTTGGGGGTGTTTGTTTAAGGGGAGTGTTGGGGTGTTTGTTTAAGGGGAGTGTTTGGGGGTTTGTTTAAGGGAGTGTTGGGGGTGTTTGTTTAAGGGGTGTTGGGGTGTTTGTTTAAGGGGAGTGTTGAGGGTGTTTGTTTAAGGGGAGTGTTGGGGGTGTTTGTTTAAGGGGAGTGTGGGGGTTGTTTGTTTAAGGGGAGTGTTGGGGGTGTTTGTTTAAGGGGAGTGTTGGGGGTGTTTGTTTAAGGGGAGTGTTGGGGGTGTTTGTTTAAGGGGAGTGTTGGGGTGTTTGTTTAAGGGGAGTGTGGGGTGTTTTTAAGGGGAGTGTTGGGGTGTTTGTTTAAAGGGGAGTGTTAGTGTTTGGTTTAAGGGGAGTGTTGGGGGTGTTTGTTTAAGGGGAGTGTTGGGGGTGTTTGTTTAAGGGGGGATGGGTAGTTTTTCTGGACCCTCTTCTTCCCCATGTTTAGCCCCATTAGTTTTCAGATTTTATGTACGGCTCATTAGTTTGGATATTTTAAGACCTTTCACTCCATTTCTTTGTCAATATTAAGACTTTTCACGTCATTTAGTTGTCAATATTTTTCATAGCGAGCGATATCGAGCCTCTAATTTAAGAGGCACCGGAACATTTTTCTATCGAAAAATGTACACATTTATCTTGAAGGAGGGTCTTGGGGTGTTTTCTTAAGCTTGATGGAGGTCTAAGGAGGAGGAAAAAATATATATATACACAAATATATAAATGACCAAATAAATACGCCCTTCCACCCCTTAACCCCTTCAACACCGTGACGTAATTCTCATCATATGTTGAAGGGGTTAACCATACGTCGTGGTGTTGAAGGGGTTAACCATACGTCGTGGTGTTGAAGGGGTTAACCATACGTCGTGGTGTTGAAGGGGTTAACCATACGTCGTGGTGTTGAAGGGGTTAACCATACGTCGTGGTGCTGAAGGGGTTAACCATACGTCGTGGTGCTGAAGGGGTTAACCATACGTCGTGGTGCTGAAGGGGTTAACCATACGTCGTGGTGTTGAAGGGGTTAACCATACGTCGTGGTGCTGAAGGGGTTAACCATACGTCGTGGTGCTGAAGGGGTTAACCATACGTCGTGGTGCTGAAGGGGTAAACCATACGTCGTGGTGCTGAAGGGGTTAACCATACGTCGTGGTGCTGAAGGGGTTAACCATACGTCGTGGTGCTGAAGGGGTTAAGCTTGACTGAGTAGACTTAAAGAAACACCCTCCCTCTAAGTAGTATATGTAAATGGCTCAAGCAAATGGTGCGAAAAATGTATGGAAGTAGTAGAGGGGTGTACGGAAAGGTAAGTGGTATTTAGTGCAAGTTGTGGGAGTTTATAATAAGTGGTACGTATAAGTGGTGCAAATAAGTGGTGCAAATAAGTGGTAGGAATAAGTGGTGCGAATAAGTGGTGCAATTAAGTGGTAGGAATAAGTGGTGCAATTAAGTGGTGCGAATAAGTGTCGGAGGGGTGGAAAGGAAGGGAGCTAGTGTATGTGGCGCCTACAAATGACCACCAAACCCTGTCTGTCTCTCCCTTTATAGTTCTAGGCATGGGGGTTCGATACTCTCTCTCTCTCTCTCTCTCCACCTTCCTAACTTAGCTTATAACTTACCTCCTTCCCCCCTCCTAACTTCCCTCTCTCAGCAACTTAGAGACCCCCCCCTTCCCAACAATCACACCGCAACTCGTCTTAAGGGAGGATTTTAGTTTGCTCCCCATATCTCTTATCAAGTTAAAACAAAAACAAAAATACCCCCAGGACTCCCCTTCGAGATAAATATGTAAATTTTTCGGTGAAAAATGTGCTGCCCGAAGGCCGGTGCCTCTAAAATTGTTTGCTTGCTTTCGCTCGCTAGGAATAAATCTACACCAAATAGCATGACAAAATTAGAACTTACAAAGAAATTGGGCGAAAGGTCTTAAGATCGCCAAATAAACGGAACGAACGTCTTCAAATCTCAAAACTAATAGGCTAAACATGAGGGAGAAGGGGGTCTAGAAAAGGCGACCATCGAAAAATGTACAAATTTATCTTGAAGGACGGTCTTGGGGGGTGTTGTTTTAAGCTTGATGAAGGTCTAGGGAGGAAACTAAAAACAATGATAAAAATGTATAACTATGAGGAAATAATTACGCCCAATCCCCCTTAACATCCTAAACCAACCCACCATACCATTACCATCTGTACCATCACCACCACCTCGCCATTATCACCACTTCACCATTATCACCACTTCACCATCATCACCACTTCATTACCATCACCACCCCACAATAATCATCAATACCCCTCCATCACCACCCAACCATCATCATTATAACCACCACTACATAATCATCACCACCCGCCATCATCACCACCTCGCCATCATCACTCCACCATCATCACCACCACCACACCATCATCATCACCACCTCGCCATCATTACCACACCATCAACATTACACTATTATCATCACCACCCGCCATCATCACCACTCCAGCATTATCATCATCACCACGTCTCCATCATCACCAGCGTTATCATAAAAGCCATGATCCTTAAACTTAGCTCGTTCACCATCCATAATCACCAGCCACTATCATTACCCAAACTTCGACCACCACTACCACTACCATTACCATCACAAGAGGCTAACAACACCGCAAAGGCAAGGTCCTAACTAAAACTAGTGCACTACCACCGATACTACTATTATTACTATTACTAATACTACTCAAACTTCCACCACCACTACCTCTACCATCATCACAAAATGATATTATGCTAACACCACCACTAAGCTACCGTCTAGACTTTAAAGAAAAAAAAAAAAAAAAAAAGGTCCCACCCCTTTCCCATTCTTAAGTAAGCCATCTAGCTACCATCTAGACTACAACCATAATACCAACGTTAACAACACTACTACTACGACTACTACAACAACAACTACTACTACTTCCTCTATATATTTTTTACAACCCCCTCTATGTCCCTATTCCAACTAGTCACCCCTGTACCGGTTTCACTACCACATTAAACACTCACTGGTCATTTCGCCAAACACGTCTTTTTTCGCCCACAGGTTATTTCGCTCAGTAATAGAATGGTTTTGCTCACACTCTGAAGTGATATAGACTAAGTAAGTTAAGTTAGATTAAGCCATGTTTAGCTAGATTATGTTTAGGTTAGATTAGGCTAGTATGCGTTAGATCAGATAAGATTAGAAGAGATTAGGCATGGGTAAATCGACTCTCAATGTTGGAGAAGTGATTGTGAGCGAAAAGAATTGTATGGGAAAAGATTTGTGTACGAAACGAGCGCCAAGGCCATTATACAAGTCGTTCTTGTCACCCTGTAGCGATCCCACCCACATTACTACCCCCACTATCACCAATAACAACCCTCCTACCACCACTACCACTACATCCACCACTATCACCATTAACAACTCTCCCACAACCACCACTACCACCACCACCATCATCAACACCACTCCCTTCACCACCACTATCGCCACAACTCCCTCCACCACTACCACCACAACAACTCCCTCCACTACCACCATCATCAATTCTCTCTCCACCACTGCCACCACCATTACAAAATGTTGCAAACAAGGGGGTCGCAGCTCCCTTCCCCAATTTTGTAGTAAAGTATTAAGGAGGGATGGTTCACTTTTTGGGCGATTTTTGCATGTGTTCATTATTTTTCTAGTTTCCTCCCTAGACCTCCATCAAATTTAAAAATAACATCCATTAGATTCCCCTTCTAGATTAATTTGTACATTTTTCGGTAGAAAAATGTCCCGGTCGAAGGCCGGTTTTTTCAACATTACAGGCTCACTATCGTTCGCCAGGGAAAAAATTGACACCTAAATAGCACGAAAGGTCTAAATATTGACAAATAAATGGGGCGAAAGGTCTTAAAGTCGACTAAATAATGGGGCAAACATCTTAACATCTGAAAATTAATGGGGCTAAACATGAGGGAGAAAGCCAGTGGTCCAGAAAACCGGCCCATCCCCCCTTAACCCCTTCTGTACCGGTGACGTATTGTTATTTTTCAACTAGCTACATCTAGACGATTTTAAGAAGCTTAGGCAGGATGTATGGTAGCTAAAAGAATGAAGTGCGATAGACTGTAGCGTTTTAACTGGTAGACATCCTTCCTACGCTGAATGAAATCGTCTCCCAGTGGCCAGAATATAATGAAAAGGATGTCGCCGGTACAGTCGCGCTAATAAGTGACGTCTCGGCACCAAGTATGTTTTGATCAATAATTGGTTTCATAAATATCTAAGCTTCCTTTCTTCATATCGAGTGAAATTTACAAACATGTTCCTACACTTACCCACCCTATTCAACATCCGACAGACATTAATACAGCACAGAGCAAGCCAAACGTAATGCCAGCTGGGACAGGACTTATTAGAGCGATCGTACAGCAAGGATTAAAGAGTAAAATATATATAGGAAATAGCTTACTGGCGAGAAAGAGTAGAAAAGTCCAAATAAGACAATTTCAACTTTTGGGGAGGGGAGTTTGGAAATTGAAAGTTGAAATTGAAGAGAATTAGGCAAGTGTAGACGAGAGAGAGAAAGAGAGAGAGAGAGAGAGAGGTAAAGACAAGTGTAGAGATAAATTATGCAGAGAGGATAAATGGAGATAGATTGATATATACTGTATATAATATATATATATAGAGAGAGAGACCCGGAAGTAACCCCCCCCCCCCCTCCACATACAGACAAACCTTTGACGGTGTTACAAGTTGGACACGACTCTGACAGACACAAACATTCGGACA
>CM064508.1:42094051-42161836 GCA_032716605.1 Paralithodes platypus
TTAGCTGGCGTCGTTTCCTCTCTGTCTCTATCTGTCTCTTTCCTGTCTCTAGCTTTCTTTTAGTGACTGCTGTTCTCTGATCGTCGGCTTAATTCTGTCTCTCCCTGTCTCTCGTTTTCTTTTATTGACTGCTGTTCTCTGATCGTCGGCTTAATTCTGTCTTACCGGTCTCCCGTTTTCTTTTATTGGATTCCTGCTGTTCTCTGATCGTCGGCTTAATTCTGTCTCTCCCTGTCTCTCGTTTTCTTTTATTGACTGCTGTTCTCTGATCGTCGGCTTAATTCTGTCTCTGCCTGTCTCTCGTTTTCTTTTATTGACTGCTGTTCTCTGATCGTCGGCTTAATTGACCACTTGCGAGTTTCAGGCTATAGGGAAGTTGGAGTTTCTATCACATTGATATGTAGGAGAATTACCAGCTAAAATGCAGTTGTAGTACATTTATAATTACATGCAACTAAATTCAACATACGTTTTATCCATTAGACGTTTACTATATTATTGTATGTTTGCTTAATACCGATGTTTACGGCTCCAACTTCCTTATAGCCTGAAACTCGCAAGTGGTCAATTCTGTCTCTGCCTGTCTCTATTTATCTTTTTATGTACCTTGCTTTATTTGTATTTAGACAGCTGATCTCTGTTTGTCTGTTTTGTCTCTAGCTCTGCCTATCTATTTATCTCTATTTCTATCTCTTTATGTTTCTCGTTTTCTTTTGTTGACATTTTCTTTAGAGTACGTATATTTGTTGTTTCTTTTTTTTTTTTTTTCTGCCTCTCTATTTATCCATCTTGTTTTTTTCTGTTATCACTGCTTTGTATTGGTCTAAGGTACTCTCTCTCTCTCTCTCTCTCTCTCTCTCTCTCTCTCTCTCTCTCTCTCTCTCTCTCTCTCTTCTTTGCTACTCTTTCCTTCCACTTTCCCTTACTATCGGGTTGGCTATCCTTACTAGCATTAAGTCCTGACCACCTGTGCTTGGCTCGTAAGGTCTGTGTGGCCAGTGTCTGTCTATATAAAGCTCTTACCTCTTGGCTATAGTTGGGTTGACAGCGGCTCTCCGATTGTTTGATTTGTTTCTGGGTCTGCCATTCTCCGTCAATCCTCCCTTTGTACTTTGCTTTCATTTTGTTGACATCGGCTCTCTAATTCTAGATTGCTGTTTTCTGGCTGGCTTTCTCTTCTGCCATTTGCTTTCTTTTGGTCGTCATATGCTTTCTGTTTGGCTGCACGTCTGTCTGTTATTCTGTTGATATGTACAGTAGGTCAGTTTGTCTTTATTTATTTTTTATTTTTGTGTTATTATTATTATTATTTTGTCTGCCTTAATTCATATTCTACTAGTTTTGGTATTCCATTCCATTTTATTTGTGTATGGCATGGCATAACAGAACATAATTACAGCTAACCAAACCCAATAAGAGTCCAACGCTACAATCCAAAATGCTTGCCTGATCTTCTGGTGAACCTTACCTATTGCGTTTATTCCAGAGTTTATACCTATCCCAAAAACTTACCTATCACAAGTTAATGAACCTTACCTGATCACATAGACAACCCAGAGTCCTTTTATCTGTCTCTTTCACATAATTTGCTTTCTTTTCCTGTCCTTTCTCTGGCCGTCCTTTCTCCGCCTGTCCTTTCTCTGCCTGTCCTTTCTCTGGCCGTCCTTTCTCCGCCTGCCCTTTCTCCGCCTGTTCTTTCTCTGCCTGTCCTTTCTCTGTCTGTCCTTTCTCTGTCTGTCCTTTCTCTGTCTGTCCTTTCCTGCCTGTTCTTTCTCTGCCTGTCCTTTCTCTGTCTGTCCTTTTTCTGTCTGTCCTTTCTCTGTCTGTCCTTTCTCTGTCTGTCCTTTCTCTGTCTGTCCTTTCTCTGTCTGTCCTTTCTCCGCCTGTCCTTTTTCTGTCTGTCCTTTTTCTGTCTGTCCATTATCTGTCTGTCATTGCTAGCTGTCCTTTCTCTGTCTGTCCTTTCTCTGTCTGTCCTTTCTGTCTGTCCTTTCTCTGTCTGTCCTTTCTCTGTCTGTCCTTTCTCTGTCTGTCCTTTCTCTGTCTGTCCTTTTTCTGTCTGTCCTTTCTCTGCCTGTCCTTTCTCTGCCTGTCCTTTCTCTGTCTGTCCTTTCTATGCCTGTCCTTTCTCTGTCTGTCCTTTCTCTGTCTGTCCTTTCTGCCTGTCCTTTCTCTGCCTGTCCTTTCTCTGTCTGTCCTTTCTCTGCCTGTCCTTTCTATGCCTGTCCTTTCTCTGTCCGTCCTTTCTCTGTCTGTCCCTTCTGTCTGTCCTTTCTCTGCCTGTCCTTTCTCTGTCCGTCCTTGTTATCACTCTCCAGCTTCTTCCCTTTGTTCTTCTTGTTTTTCCTGGACCTGCCCCACCCCGCCCATTATTCTCTACTGCATCCTCCTTGTTTACCTTGCTAGCTCTGAATCAGGTCAACTCTCTCTTTCTCTCTCTCTCTCTCTCTCTCTCTCTCTCTCTCTCTCTCTCTCTCTCTCTCTCTCTCTCTCTCTCTCTCTCTCTCTCTCTCTCTTTCCAACAGTATGATACATATGAGGCTACTAAAAGTGAAACAATACAGTATACACTATCACAAGACCAGCTTATGTTTAATGTTCATTTAAATATAATCTCTCTTTCTCTCTCTCTCTCTCTCTCTCTCTCTCTCTCTCTCTCTCTCTCTCTCTCTCTCTCTCTCATGTTAATTATAAAGGCACGTACTTATCCTTCTCATGGCTCTCATTTCAAACATTTATTCTCTTTGCTTAATATTCTTGCCGATTTTTTTTTTCCTCCAACACTTTTAAAAATAGTGTTCTATTTTTTTCTTTCCCAGCTCATATTTGCATTTCCATTGGACTATACCATTTTGTGTCTAATTTTCTATATTAGTTTTATTATTGGACTATATTATTATCTCCTAGAGTTCCCTCTGTCTGTCTTTCTATTGTCTATTGTTGCTAGAATACATATTGTTGTGGGAATATGTATACATTTGATTATGTTCGAATCTACCTGCACATTAATTTAACATATTCTCATTCTCTCTCTCTCTCTCTCTCTCTCTCTCTCTCTCTCTCTCTCTCTCTCTCTCTCTCTCTCTAATGCATCTGTTTTGATCTAGGTCACCCCTCGCACCCCACCCTCTCTCTCTCCTCACTCTTTCTCTTTTCTCTTTTTCCACTGATTCACACAAATCCTTAACCCCTTCAGGATACGATGACGCATTTCTGCATTATATTCTGGGTATACCGAGACGAGTTTATGCAGTTTAGGCAAGATCTGTAGGAATCAGAGGGGCAAAACCATTCCAATTAACCCTCTGACTTACAAAACCATTCCAATTAACCCTCTGACTTACAAAACCATTCCAATTAACCCTCTGACTTACAAAACCATTCCAATTAACCCTCTGACTTACAAAACCATTCCAATTAACACTGACTACAAAAACCATTGCCAATTAACCCTCCTGACTTACAAAAACCATTCCAAATTAACCCTCTGACTTACAAAAAACCATTCCCAATTAACCCTCTGACTTACAAACCCATTCCAACTTAACACTATGACTTACAAAAACCATTCCAATTAACCCTCTGACCTACAAAACCATTCCAATTAACCCTCTGACTTACAAAACCATTCCAATTAACCCTCTGACTTACAAAACCATTCCAATTAACCCTCTGACTTACAAAACCATTCCAATTAACCCTCTGACTTACAAAACCATTCCAATTAACCCTCTGACTTACAAAACCATTCCAATTAACCCTCTGACTTACAAAACCATTCCAATTAACCCTCTGACTTACAAAATTCCTGCTTCGGCTGATTATAATCGTCTAGCGATACCCAGCATACAAGGAAGAAACCCGTCCTCGAAAACTGATAGGGTTAAGGGGAGACTGGCTATTTGCTTGGTCTATTAATTAATTTACTTATATATTTTTCTTAGTTTCCTCCCTAGACCTCCATCAAACTTAAAAAGAAAACCCCTAGACCCCCCAAGCTAAATTTTTACATTTTTCGGTAGATAAATGTCCCGGCCGAAGGCCGGTTCCTCTTAAAATTGCAGGCCCTCGCCCCCTATAGCCTCGCCAGGAAATAATCGACACCTAAATGGCACGAAAGGTCTTAAAATTGACGAAGAAATGAGGCGAAAGGTCTTAAATCGACTAACTAATGGGGCAAACATCTTAACATCTGAAAACTAATGGGGCTAAATATGAGGGAGAAATTGGTCCATTGTACTAAGGCCAACAAGACTCTTTTCGTATGACTCTATTTATTTTCAATTTACAACACTTCTCTTTCATTAGTCTATTATTTGATTCTATATATATATATATATATATATATATTCTATATATATATATATATATATATATATATATATATATATATATATATTCTATATATATACAGTATATTTTCTTTAGCTTCCCTCACTTCGCTTCTATTTCAATTCTTTCTTTATTCCCATTTACTCTATCCATCTTCAATTTTCACCATTCCTATTTCACTATTCTGTTTTCTTCATTTTTTCTCTTTACCTTCCCCCTTTTTTCGCCCCTTGTCTCAATCCCTCCTCCTTTATCCGCTACCATTTATCTCCCTTTCTTGGTGTGGCTTAATCCTCGACATCATTACGTTACTACATATTTATCTTCAGACTTTTTTTTTTGTAATGGCATTTATTTTTTGTATTGTCCTTTTTTTGTTTAACCCTTTACCAGTCTTCGTTTAATTGCTTCCTACACGTTTGTTTTGCTATATTCCATGTGTATTGCACGTAATATTGCTTTTATTATTATTATTATTTACTTTGCAACCCCCCGCTCGCTCTTTTGTTTATATTATCAATGCTGTCCGTTTGTATTGTATGTTTAGTAATCTCTCTCTCTCTCTCTCTCTCTCTCTCTCTCTCTCTCTCTCTCTCTCTCTCTCTCTCTCTCTCTCTCTCTCTCTCTCCCCTCACTGAACTATTTTCATCTGGAACAAGTTAACTCCACCTTCCCTTATTAAGTCTGCCCCCTCACCCCCGTCCCTCCGCTCTCATACTCTCCGCACCCCTCCTATCTTCTCCTCTCCCTACACTCTTCCCTTCTCTCCCTCCTCCACTCACTCTGCTCCCCCATATCCCTCCCTGCCCTCCCATCCCTCTCTCCATTTCTCCCCCCCCCCTCCCCTCCCTTTCCTCCGCGCCTCTCCCTTTCTACCTTTTCCTCACTTCCTCCTTCTTCTCTTTCCTCCAATTCCCTCTCTCTTTTCTCCCCTCTCCTCTCCTCTCCCCTGTCCCATTCCTCCCCCTCTTCTCCTTCCCTCTCCTCTACCTTCTTCTCCCCACTCTCCCTTTCCTCCTCTCTTTCTCTACCCTCTCCCTTTTCTTCTCATCCGCTCTCCCATTCCTTCTGGCCCCCTCTTCCTTTTCTTCTTCTCTTACCTCCCCTCTATCTTCCCCCCTTCTCTCTCCTCCCCCCCCCCCCCTTCCCCCATTGGTCCATCGGTAATTTCCATCATAAATCATTTGGCCGTCAAGGTGAGTATGATCTAGCCCTATCTAGCTTACACCTACACTATCCTTGACATAATTTTAGCATACCCTAAGCTAACTTAAATTAATCTAATCAAATCTAACCTAAGTTAAATTAGCAGATGTAGGACAAAACTGAACATAGGAGAAAGTATGTATCCGCGAACTGACTTCTCGGCGAAATGACTTGCAACCTGTCTCACCAATCCAATCATCCTGTAATTTTGCGTACCCCAATGAACGTAACCGCAGTGACGTCATAGAGTATAACAGTGGGATTGGGTGGCGAGTGATGTCTCGGTACCAAGTATGTTTTGATCAATACTTGACATTAGCAATATCTCGACATGATTTCTTCCTGTCGAGTGAGATATAAAAACATGTTCCTACACTTACCCACCCTATTCAACATCTGACAGACATTAATACAGCACAGAGTGAACCAAACGTACTGCCAGCTGGGACTTTACTTATTAGCGCGACCGTACAACCTTTTTCAGCCAACACAAAGACAGTATTAATTGAGCTTCTCCATACTTGACCTTGCGAGTTTTGAACTATAAGGAAGTTGGAGCTGTAATCGTCGATATTTAGCAGAATTACCAGCTAAAATACGGTTGTAGTGTATTTATAAATACATGAAATCAAATTCAACATGCTTCCTATTCATCAGAAATCTACATTATTATACATTTCAGTATAATATCGATGCTTACAGCTCCAACTTCCTTATAGCCTGAAACTCGCAAGTGGTCAAATTTCGTTAGGAGTTCAGTTAATTCTCAATCTAAGCGTAATTTTCTTCAGGTAATTTCTGAGACTCTTTACTGTACCAATAATGTCCTACTTGCGTCACATGTATGAGTCTATTAACCCTTAACCCACTCGGTACCGGGGACGTCCCTTTTTCATCATATTCTGGCAACTATTAGACGATTTTATTCAGCTTAGGAAGGACCTCTAGCCATAATAAGGTTTCAAACTCTCTCAGCCAACCCTTTTAACTACCACAGATCCTTCCTAAGCTGCACAATAACGTCTAAATATAGCTAGACTAAAATTTAACACACGTCGCTGGTACTCAGAGGGTTAATAATGGTACGAGTTGCTTTTGATCTTTGACAACATGTTCTTGAGGAGGAATAATGGGGCTAAACATGAGGGAGAAGGGGTCCAGAAAAAAATACCCCCCCCCCTTAATTTATCCTCCTCCTTCTTCTGCTTTTATTACACTTTACCTCTCTTCCCTTCCTTTAATACACCTTACCTCTCTTCCCTTCCTCTTCTCTTCCTTTAATACACCTTACCTCTCTTCCCTTCCTCTTCCCTTCTTTTACTACACCTTATCTCTCTTCCCTTCCTCTTCTCTTCTTTTACTACACCTTACCTCTCTTCCCTTCCTCTTTTCTTCCTTTAATACACCTTACCTCTCTTCCCTTCCTCTTCTCTTCTTTTAATACACCTTACCTCTCTTCCCTTCCTCTTTTCTTCCTTTATTACACCTTACCTCTCTTCCCTTCCTCCTCTCTTCTTTTACTACACCTTATCTCTCTTCCCTTCCTCTTCTCTTCTTTTATTACACCTTACCTCTCTTCCCTTCCTCTTCTCTTCTTTTAATACACCTTACCTCTCTTCCCTTCCTCTTCTCTTCCTTTATTACACCTTACCTCTCTTCCCTTCATCTTCTCTTTTTTATTACACCTTACTCTCTTCCCTTCCTTTCTCTTCTTTTAATACACCTTATCTCTCTTCCCTTCCTCTTCTCTTCTTTATTACACCTTACCTCGTCCCTTCCTCTTTTCTTCCTTTAATACACCTTACCTCTCTTCCCTTCCTCTTCTCTTCCTTTATTACACCTTACCTCTCTTCCCTTCCTCTTCTCTTCTTTTATTACACCTTACCTCTCTTCCCTTCCTCTTCTCTTCTTTTAATACACCTTATCTCTCTTCCCTTCCTCTTCTCTTCTTTTATTACACCTTACCTCTCTTCCCTTCCTCTTCTCTTCCTTTAATACACCTTACCTCTCTCTTCTCCTCTCTTCTTTTATTACACCTTACCTCTCTTCCCTTCCTCTTCTCTTCCTTTAATACACCTTACCTCTCTTCCCTTCCTCCTCTCTTCTTTTATTACACCTTACCTCTCTTCCCTTCCTCTTCTCTTCTTTTAATACACCTTACCTCTCTTCCCTTCCTCTTCTCTTCATTTATTACACCTTACCTCTCTTCCTACGCTTCTCTTCATTTATTACACCTTACCTCTCTTCCCTTCCTCTTCTCTTCATTTATTACACCTTACCTCTCTTCCCCTTCTCATATTTCACTACACCTTATCTATCTTTCTCTGTCCTTCGTTCTCTACCCTTCCATTTCGTTTAATAAGCTTGGCCTCTTTTTGTTCTGTTCTACCCTTTCTTTGTTACTCATCCCCTACTAAGGCTTACCACTTTATTTTTTTTACTAAGCCTTCTTTTACCTCTTAGTTTTCTACCCATCGACTTATTTTTACTAAACCTTACCTCTCTTGATTTACCCTTCGTGTTCTATCCTTCCAACCTCCCCCCCCTCTCCCCCCCCCTCTACCTCATACTCTGACTGGTAATGGACCAATGTTTTAAGCCGGCATTACGGAGTGTGTGCGTGTGGGTCTGTGCACCTATGTGTGTGCGTGTGTAGGTGTGTATATATATATATATATATATATATATATATATATATATATATATATATGTGTGTGTGTGTGTGTTTGATGTAAATTTAGGATTTGTAGCTCATTATAGCGTGTGGTTGCGTAGATACACACTCTTCATATATCCATCTACCCATTAAGATAGATTTACACTAGCACATTTTCCCGCAAATATGAGATGGCAGCCTATGTAATAATTATAATGTCATCAACATTATGTCACCCATACAGGCAGTTCTGCCTTTTGTTTCCCTCACTCACATAGACAAAAAATAATACTAATCTACCTTTAGTATTGTTGCCGAACAATGCAAAACAGTCTCAAAATGTTGGCAGCAAAAGTAACAGAAACAAGTTTTATAAACGATTGCCATACTAAAAGCGATACAATTCTTTAAGGGGAGATTTCCACCTGGAGGATTTTTTTCCTGGACCCCTTTCTCCCTCATGTTTAGCCCCATTGTTTTTGAGATTTTAAGATGTTCGCCCCATTAGTTTGGCGATTTTAAGAACCCTCGCCCCATTTCTGTCAATTTTAAGACCATTCGTGACATTTAGGTGTCGATTTTTTCCTGGCGAGCGATAGCGAGCTTGTAATTTAAGGGGAACCGGCCTTCGGCCGGGACATTATTCTACCGAAAAATTTACAAATTTATCTTGAAAGGGGGTCTAGGGGGGAGTAATTTTAAGCTTGATGGAAGTCTAGGGAATCAAACTAAATACCTCCCCTTAAGAGAACTAGACTACTGCCATTACAGCTTTTTACTCAAGTAGATTATCAATTAATTTCGCGAGTGTATCATGTTTATACCTAAAGAAAGTGTCCAGTAATTCCTGTCCATGACTGAATATGCATGGTCTTTAGTGGGGGGTGGGGAGGGGGGGGGGGGGAGGTGAGGTTTCCTGGACCCCCTTCTCCCTTACATTTAGCCCCATTAGTTTTGAGATTTATGAAATTTGCCTCATTAGTTTGGCCGGTGCCGATGTTATCACCGGCCTTTGGTCGGTGCATTTTGCTACCGAAAACTGCACATATCTAACTCGAAGGGTTGTCTTGGGGGTATGAAATTAAGATTGATGGAGGTCTAGGGAGGGGAAAAACATATATAGATAAGCATATAAATATTAAGTTCCGGGCTCAGTGGAGTGTATTGCAAATTAAGATTGATGGAGGTCTAGGGAGGGGTGGACAATCGATAAGCATATAAATATAAATCTCCGGACCCAGTGGAGTGTGTTGTCCTGCCTGTACCTCTCTACACACCAAGAATATACCCCGGGGATCATGTTACCGTAACTGGTAGTGTACGTGATGACCGGCCTCGTTAGCAATACATGGCAACGCTCACTACAGGTACGGGAGTGGTTAAGGTGGGAATAGTGTGCCGGTGCTTAATATATGGGAGTTATTATGATTTAGGTGGTTTATACTCGTGGAATCAATAGCGTGAGATATTGCCTTTTTATTACACACACACACACACACACACACACACACACACACACACACACACACACACACACACACACACACACACACTCATTCACACAAACACACACACTCCCTCACTCACTCACTCACTCACATATATATACAGTATATATATACAGTATATATATATATATATATATATATACTGTATATATACATACATACCCTCACAAAAACCCACCCTTTGCTCCCGTCCATACGCATCTATGCCGTTATATCAACTGGTATAGTTCACGGATTCTGAACAATATTTTTATTTGTGTGTGTTTGTTTTTCCGAGCGGGGGTTTGTTTGGCTGATGTGTGTGTGTGTGTGTGTGTGTGTGTGTGTGTGTGTGTGTGTGTGTGTGTGTGTGTTTGCAAGGGGGGAGGGAGGCTATGTGCGTATTTAATAATTGCTCTGGTTGTGTACGTGTGTGTGTGTGTGTGTGTGTGTCGGGCGTGTGTACCTGGCTAATCGTTGTGTGTGTATATTTTATCGCGTTAATTGCCAGGTGTTTCGTTTACCTGTCGTCAGTTACACACCGTTTGTTGCACCGTTTGTATGCACTCTGCAGTGGCACAATCATTCATATGTTCAATTTTCGCTACATTTAATTATTCATCCTCGCTTGTTTTACCGGGCGGTTCAGTGCGTGTTTGTCTGATAAAGCTGTATAGTTATTTATAAAATTGCCTGAGTCTGTCAGAGTGTCAGTCCATATTGTTTTAATTGTAACAAACCTAAAAATATATGTGTAATATATATGATAGATAGATAGATAGATAGATAAAATACTGTACGTACATATATACAAATTATAAATATTGAAATATATACAGTACTTACATCGGGTAGACACATCCTTTCTCCAATATCAGTTATAAACACTCACCTGGAAAGATAGAACACCAACATTAGAGACTATACATTATACAGGGACAGCTTAGTTACAGTAAATACAGTATTAAGGGGAGAGTGCTTGGTTTTGGGTACATACAGTATATTGATCTATTCACGTATTTATGAGTTTCCTCGCTAGACCTCCATCAAGCTTAAAAAATCGCCCCCTAGACCCCCTTTCAAGATAAATTTGTAAAAAATAAAAGGAGAAAATTATCCCGGCCGAAGGCCTATTCCTTCTAAAATTGCAGGTTCGCTATCGCTCGCTAGGAAAATATCGACACCTAGGCCTATATGGCACGAAAGGTAGTATTGAACAAAAAATGGGATGAAAGGTCTCCAAATCGGTAAACTAGGGGAACGATCGTCTTAAAATCTCAAAACTAATATGCTAAACATGAGGGAGAAGGAGGTCCACAAAAAGCGACTAGCACCCCCTTAACCATTTCAGTTGTCGAGGATACATATCGTCCTTTAATTGTGGCTTATATTTATGGTTTTGTTTAGTTTAGGAAGTTTTTTTTTAAGTCAAAGGGTTAATCAGGCTAGCATTCACCCCTTTGATACCTAGAGATTCTGTGTAAGCTGCGTCAAATCGTGTATTAATAGCACGAATATGATGAAGAAACGCGTCATCGTTTCCTGAAGGGGTTAACATGGGAATAATGTTAAGAGAGCCCACCTCGCTTTTTTCTCTCTTTCTCTCCCTCTCTCTTTGGCTTGTATCCATTCAGCCCCATTCAGCCTACTGTTTTAAGACTTATACCCTCACCTAGGTGTCAATATTTTCCTGGCGAGCGGTAGCGAGCCAGCATGTATAAATTTTTGTTTTGACAGCAAGCTAAATTTGTAAATTTTTCGATAGAAAAATGTCTCCGGCGAAGCCGGATTTCTCCATACAATGATGGCTCGCTATCGCTCGCCAGGAAGAAATCGACACCTGGATGGGGATAAACGTCTTAAAACAGTTGGCTGAATGGAGCCGAATAGATACAAGCCAGGGAAAGAGAAAAGGAGAGAAAGATAAACAAAAAACGGTGAACCGTTCAATACAAGGACGATTTTGTTGTCTATTGTACTCTGACTATCTTCAGACGACTTTGTTATCTTGGATTTATAGAGATCAGCCAAATATATTATAATACGCCAGTGGTAATAAGCGTATAAACAAAGGCATGACTGTACTAAAAGGGTTAAGTCTGTTTGGTATCGGTGAACAAGTAGATTATAATTATGTATGATGTGAAGAAAAAAAAACACTTGTAATGGATGAAGAAGTGTGTAAGTGGGTATGGAAGTGGTTAAGTGGATAAAGATGTGGGTAAGGATGTGGGTAAGTGGGTAAAGTAATGGGTAAGTGCTGTCCTTTTCTCTCCTTCACATAGTCGAAGTAGATTAGCATTAAGCAGCCCCGTAAGAATCAAAATGATGTGTGTGTGTGTTTTTGTTTTCTATCTTTTTTTGTTGTACTCCTTCCCCTCCTCTTCCTCATCATTATCGTCTTCCTATCCCTCTCCCTCTACTATCTTCTCTTTCTCCTCCTGTTCTTCCTCCTCCTCCTCTACTCGTCTTTCTCTTCCTCCTGTTCCTCCCCCAATCTGCCGTACATCATCGTTATCGTTACTAAGAGAAATGTTCTCTCTCTCTCTCTCTCTCTCTCTCTCTCTCTCTCTCTCTCTCTCTCTCTCTCTCTCTCTCTCTCTCTCTCTCTCTCTCTCTCTCTCACATATTCCTCCTTTTCCCTCCTTCCCAATAGAAATATATTTTACCCTTACTTCATTTTATCTCTCTTTCTTCTTGTTCTTCCAAATTCCACTCTGTTTCCGCTTTCGTATTGTTTCCTTCCCTTCCTTTATCCGTTTCCTTTGTGTGTGCTTTCTTCTCGATTGTGTGTACTTATTGTTTCGCATTTGTGTGGACGCTATATTGTTATTGATGAATTATACCTTTATTCTCCCGTGCCTATATAAATGAATAATGAATGATATACATAATCATATCCTCTTCTTCATTTCTTTCCATGTATGCATTTATTTATCCTTAGTCTAGATGTTTTTTGTTTTTTTTCATTTATTCATTCCTGTATGTACTTATTTCACACCGAGTATTTTTCTTGCATTCATGTATATCTTATTGTGTTTTGTTGTGTCTTCCTTCATACTATTCTTCTTATTTGTCCCTTTATTTCGTCCAACCTTCCCTGTTCCCCTTCCTCCTCTATCTACCTTCCTCTTCGTTCTTTTTCTCTCCCTTCTCCCTCCTCTTTGTTCCTTCTGCCTCTATTCCCATTTCTTCTTATATTGTCTCTCCCTTATTTCTTACAGTTTGCTTATTACTTATTCTGGCAGGTTCTTTTCACTGTCTCATTTCTCCTCCATTTCCTCCTCCACGTTTTCTTCTTCTTCCTCGTTGTTTAATTTGTCTTCTTCTTCGTCTACTTCTTCTTTTTCTTCTCCTTCTTCTTCTTCTTCCCTTCTTTTTCTACCATTTTATTACTATGTTTCCCTGAATTATCTTCATTTAATTCACTCGTATATTTCCTTCCTTTACTTCTACACATCGTTTTACCCTACTCCCCCCTAACACCTCTTTTCTCTCCTTATCTCCCTTCTTTCTTACTTTACTCTTCATCTGTTCCTTCACTTCCGTAATTTATTCACATATTTCCCTTCCACTCGTTCATTTCCTCCATTTACTTCTACATTTCCTCCCCCCTCCCACTTCCTCCCCCCTCCTCATTTCCTCCCTTCCTTCCGACCTTAATGCCCTCCCATCTGCCTTCTCTCTCTCCCTCACCCCCTCTCTCTCCCTTTTCCTCTCTCTCTCTCTCTCTCTCTCTCTCCCTCTCTCCCTCTCCCTCTCCCTCTCTCTCCCTCCCTCCCTCCCTTCCCCCTCTCCCCCTTTTCATATATATCTCACTCTCTCTCTCTCTCTCTCTCTCTCTCTCTCTCTCTCTCTCTCTCTCTCTCTCTCTCTCTCTCTCTCTCTCTCTCTGTCCACTAGTAATAAATTCAAACTACCTCGCCGGGTTCGTAAGGCCTGTGTGGTCAGTGTAACTCGGTAACATATCAACACATCCTTCTCTCTCTCTCTTACCTTTCGCTATTCTGCTCTCTCTTCCTTGTCCTAACTTTCTTTACATCTTATTAATCTTCCTAGTCTTCCTCTTCATGCTTCTCTGTCTGTCTCGCTCTTTCATTCTTTTCTCTCCCTGTTTCCCTCCTTTATTCTTCTCTTTCTCTCTCTCTCTCTCTCTCTCTCTCTCTCTCTCTCTCTCTTTCTCTCTTTCTCTCTTTCTCACTCTTTCTCTCGCCTCCTTCATTCTTCTTTCTCCATCTCCCTTCTGACCGTGATTTCCTGTCAATTTCCCTACTCTCTCTCTCCAATTTTCCCCCCTTTCATATTTTTTTCTCATTTCCCTTGAGACATTACTCTCTCTCTCTCTCTCTCTCTCTCTCTCTCTCTCTCTCTCTCTCTCTCTCATTCTTCTTCGTTTTCTTTCTTCCTCTTCCTCCTCCTTCTTCCTCTTCCTCTTCTTCTTCTTCTTCTTCTTGTCTTTTTCTTTTTCCCCAATTCATCATATTTGTAACATTATCTTCTTTATTTATATTTAACATCACCTCCCTTCTTAGTCCTCATACCTCCATGTTCCTCATTTCTCGAGCCATAATCTGTCTCATTTGTTCACATTTCTTCACCCTTTCCTCTTTCCACGATCTTGCTAATTTTCTGATAATATGCCTCGTTAGTACTACCGTAATTATCGTCCATGCTTTGTGTATAATTAGTTTTATATTGCCATTAATTCATTTTCGTTTTCCACCTTTCGTTGTGCCTCTTTATATTTTATTTATTTATTTATTTATTTAATATGCTTTTGCTTTTTATTTTTGTTCTCACCTCCTTTTCTTTGTGTCCTTCCATTATTCTACCATTCTGTTTCCTTCCCCATTGTCTGGGTGTTCTTCCATGCTTCCTTCGTTGCCTTTGCCTATTTACCTCCATTCTCTCTCCGCCATTTTGTATCCACCTTCTCAACCATTCTCTCTCCGCCACTTTGTATCCACCTTCTCAACCATTCTCTCTCCGCCATTTTGTTTCCACCTTCTCAACCATTTTCTCTTCTTCCTTTTCCTTTGCTTAGTTTTCCTTTCGTCTTTTCTACCAGTTGTGTCTTTTCTGCCTGTCTTGCTGTCTGCCTATTCTGCTTCTCTGCTTCTCTGCTTTCTGGCGTCCCTCGTCTCTATCATTATTGGATTTCGCTCTTAATTTCCTTGCCTTTCTTCGTTTTTCCTCTATTCCTCTTATTTTGTGTTAGTATACTTGTTCTGTCCTTAGTTATTGTTCAGTGTCTGTATTTGTCTCTTATATTACCCTCTATTCTGTCCTTTGTTATTGTTCAGTGTCTGTATTTGTCTCTTATATTATCCTCTATTCTGTCCTTAGTTATTGTTCAGTGTCTGTATTTGTCTCTTATATTACCCTCTATTCTGTCCTTTGTTATTATTCAGTGTCTGTATTTGTCTCTTATATTATCCTCTATTCTGTCCTTTGTTATTGTTCAGTGTCTGTATTTGTCTCTTATATTATCCTCTATTCTGTCCTTTTTTATTGTTCAGTGTCTGTATTTGTCTCTTATATTATCCTCTATTCTGTCCTTTGTTATTGTTCAGTGTCTGTATTTGTCTCTTATATTATCCTCTATTCTGTCCTTAGTTATTGTTCAGTGTCTGTATTTGTCTATTATATTATCCTCTATTTATTTTTATTTTCATTCTCTCCTTACCCAGTTAAAATGTTATGGACTCTTTGTGTTGTTATCTGTCATTTATCCTTATATTTATCTTCTTGTATATAATACATTCTTCTGTAATATTCCATAATATATCTCTCATATCGTGTAACGTTATATTCACATCATTCTCTTAATTTTTCTCTTTAGTTGCTTCTCCTACTGTTTTGTTTTATCTTTTGTTTACGTTCCCTCCTTCCCCTTCTTCATTATCATTAACTCTCTCTCTCTCTCTCTCTCTCTCTCTCTCTCTCTCTCTCTCTCTCTCTCTCTCTCTCTCTCTCTCTCTCTCTCTCTCTCTCTCTCTCCCTCTCCCTCTCTACTCCCTTGGGTTTCCCCTCATTTTACACCACATAATTCTTCTCCCCTCCTCTCTCTCTCTCTCTCTCTCTCTCTCTCTCTCTCTCTCTCTCTCTCTCTCTCTCTCTCTCTCTCTCTCTCTCTCTCCCCCCTTCTCAGCCTCGCCACCTGCTGAGCAATCTAGTGAAAGCATTACGTTCAAATCCTGTACAGTATCCACCATGTATTAATATTATGCAGTCAAGGTCGATAATCATGTTCTATCTCCATAACTATAACTTTGGTTAGATAATTACAGTATATACTGTATATACAGTATATATATATATATATATATATATATATATATATATATATATATATATATATATATATATATATATAATCCTAGATTCGTATCAATATAGCTTCGTTCTACTTTGCTTTATTTCTGTTGTTTACTAATGAGAGGGTGTTGAACTTGAATTTGTCGAGGTGGGTCATAATTGTATTTAGTGTGACTATTCAGTACAGTCACGGTACTTATGACCGTGACTGTACACTGGGAGACAGGGGGGAACACAGGGCTAGGTACACAATATGGTGCTCACATTATATTACGTAGATATCGGAATACTCTTTATAGACGTTAAGACTCTTCCAGCCTCTCTGTCTCTCTCGCTCGCCCCCCCCCCCCTTCTCTCTCTCTGTCTCTCTCTCTCTCTCGCTCTCTTCTCTCTCTCTAAAATGGTAGTTAATTCTCATATTTTGTCGTCCCTCAGCTGCACAAAATTGCTTGATGGTGCCTTGAATAAAATCACTATCTAATTGATATCGATTATTTTATCTTGACTCTTGTTTTTTTCCTTTGTTATATTTCCTCCATTTCTTGTTTTCGTTATCAACTTTCTTCTCCTTCGTTGTATATCCATTTGTTTGTGTCACTATTTTCCTTTTTCATATATTCATTTTTGTAATGATATATCTATTTGTCTTCTAATGTAACCTTTACATATTCAATATCCCCACTTGTTATTTTGTTCTGTTGTTGTTTGTTTTCCTTTCCTTCCTTTGTATTCCCCACCTCTCCCACCCACCCCCACACCCCAACACCTCTGACAATGCCCTCAATTCCTTTCATATGTAAATCAGTCATTTATAATATATCGACAGGCTAAATTGGGACTAGGATTTTTGCATATAGAATGTTGAGGATTTTTTGGTTTTTTGCTTTGTTTTTTTTGTTTTTTTTTTTGGGGGGGGGCTTTATTGTCTAAGAGGTGGTTATTTTCTTTGTGAGCATGACTATTTTATTTTATTTTTTCCGCCAACGGCATTTGTGGAGATTATGTGATTGCCGCTATGTACCTATCTGTCTGTCTGTCTACCTGTGTCTGTTTGTTGGGATAACTATATAATCAATTTAAGGGGAGGCAGAGGGTTAATTTTTCTCGACCCCCATTCTCCCTCATGTTTAGCCCCATTAGTTTTGAGATTTTAAGGCGTTCCTACCATGAGTTTGGCTATTTTACCACTTTCGTCCCATTTCCTTGTCAATTTTAAGAACTTTCGTGCCATTTAAGTGTCGATTTTTTCCTGGCGAGCGATAACGAGCCTGTATTTTTAAGAAGACACGGCCTTCGGCCGTGAAATTTTTCTATCAATAAATGTACAAATGTATCGGTCTAGGGAGTGTCTTTTTAAGCTTGATGGAGGGCTAGCTAGGACACTAAAAAATATATGAATGAATACAAAAATAGACTACTAAAAACTAACCACAGCCCCCGTTAAGCGAAACTTATAAGTAAATTAATCTTGATAGCTGATTACGAAGAACCAACTATATGCTTAGATTAAAAGATCAATTGTTTTCCTACCTCCTCAGTTGCTTCGTTCCATTTTCAATTGTGGAAAAGAAATATAGGGTTTGGATGGAATGGTAGGTTATGGATTTATGGTGGTAATTCCATGCAACAACTCTCTCTTGCACGATGATCTGCTATTTACTGAGATATATTATTACCACATATGTTCCCTTTATGTGTGTAATGTAACAGGGAAATATGCAGCAGACATACACATTCTCTCTCTCTCTCTCTCTCTCTCTCTCTCTCTTGTTACCACATCTGTTCTCTTTATGTGTGTATGTAACGGTAAATGAGGGATAATAGGAGATAAGCATGCACACATTCTCTCTCTCTCTCTCTCTCTCTCATATGCAGTGTCCCTCTGCCTCACGTTCTTAATAATGATCGGCTTAATTACTATTCCCCCTTGTCCAGACATTCCCCTCTCCTCTCAACTCCTCTCAACTCTTCTCTAATATTCTCTTCTCCTCTCTTCTACTTCTCTTTTCTCCCCTCCCCTCTTTTCCTATCTCCTCTTCTCCCTTATCCTGGTATTCCTCGCTCCTACCTCCCCTTCTTCCTTTCTGTTTTACCTCGCTTACTCTATCCTCTCCTCGTCTATCATTTGTTTTATCTTCTCTTCTTTCTCCTCTCCTTCTTCATCTTCTCCTATTTTCTGTCCCACCCTTTCTCTCCTTTATTCTCCTAATTTATTCTCCCTCTCATTGTTCGCATCTTCAACATTTTCTATCACACCTGTTGTAGTTCTTGTTCTATATCTTCAGTTTCTTCTATTATACCTGTTGTAGTTCTTGTTCTATATCTTCAGTATCTTCTATTATACCTGTTGTAGTTCTTGTTCTATATCTTCAGTATCTTCTATTATACCTGTTGTAGTTCTTGTTCTATATCTTCAGTATCTTCTATTATACCTGTTGTAGTTCTTGTTCTATATCTTAAGTATCTTCTATTATACCTGTTGTAGTTCTTGTTCTATATCTTCAGTCTCTCCTATTATACCTGTTGTAGTTCTTGTTCTATATCTTCAGTATCTTCTATTATACCTGTTGTAGTTCTTGTTCTATATCTTCAGTATCTTCTATTATACCTGTTGTAGTTCTTGTTCTATATCTTCAGTATCTTCTATTATACATGTTGTAGTTCTTGTTCTATATCTTCAGTATCTTCTATTATACCTGTTGTAGTTCTTGTTCTATATCTTCAGTATCTTCTATTATACCTGTTGTAGTTCTTGTTCTATATCTTCAGTATCTTCTATTATACCTGTTGTAGTTCTTGTTCTATATCTTCAGTATCTTCTATTATACCTGTTGTAGTTCTTGTTCTATATCTTCAGTATCTTCTAACTCTTCTTCTCATCCGTTTGGTATCTTCATGTCTTTAACCCGTTCTTTACCGGGAACGTCTTTCTTATTTCATTTCAATTACATTTAGACGATTTTATGAAGCTTAGGAAGGATATGTAGTTGCTAAAAGGATTGATTGAGATAGTCGGTAGCCTTTTCATTGGTAGTCGTCCTTCCTAAGCTGAACGAAATCGTGTAATAGTTGCCAGAATACAATGCAAAGGATGTTACCGGTACAGAAGGGGTTAATATTCTCCTCGTTATCTCCTACTACTGTATTGTCTTTTAGTAGTTTTTTAACCCTCTCTGTCTCATATGACGCGATCGCGTCATATGGCGGTTTCGCCCAAAAGTATCAAATGACGCGATTGCGTCATATGAACCTAGTGAAATAGCTCAATAATAAGTTATATAGCGCTTTTGCGTCATTTTGAGCTCAGTACGTTAGGTAAGTTAGATCATAATCTGTCAGTTGATGGCAACCCAAAATTCCTCCAACTTCTAAAGGTCCCTCAGTGTGAAAAAGACTGTTGTGGGGGAAATACCGGGCGCTCTGCCAACCCCTATCTTACGTAAGTTAATATGTCTGGGGGTGTTAATTGTTCAACCCTTTCCTGTTTAGTTCCTTGTCTTATTTTGTTCCTATCATTGTTCTCCTTTTTAAATTTAATCTAGGTTTACTAATAGGTTTACTAATTCAAAATTTACAATTCGTCTCACACCAAATTACCATCTTCCTCTTCTTTGTCTCTATATATTTTACAAACTGTCTCGATAGCGTAATGCATAAGTGCACGGAATTTCGATGTGAGTATCCTGGGTTCGAGTCCTTGGAGTGCCACTTGTATTTGTTGATTTCATTAATTGAGTTTAGAGGTGAAGTTGGTTGGTGGAAAAAACATAATATATCGTTTTGAAATAGACAGTGTTATCATACTGAAAATATATTTTGTTTTGCATAGTGACCAGGGTCAGCTATACTACGAATGTGCTCTGAATATAGTCCATTGTCTAATTATGGATGAATGGAAAACTTCAAATGGATTCTATTAAACTACTCGAAAATGGAAATGGCTATACTAAACTACTCGAAACATGGAAATAAGTTAAGGGGGGATGGGCCGGTTTTCGGGACCACTTTCTCCCTCGTGTTTAGCCTCATTAGTTTTCAGATGTTAAGATGTTTGCCCCATTAGTTAGTCGATTTTAAGACCTTTAGCCCCATTTCTTCGTCAATATTTAGACCTTTCGTGCTATTTAGGGGTCGATTTTTTCCCCTGGCGAACGATAGTGAGCCTGTAATGTTGGAAGAACCGCGAAAAATGTACAAATTAATCTAGAAGGGGGATCTAATGGATGTTTTTTTTAATTTGATGGAGGTCTAGGGAGGAAACTATAAAAATAATGAACACATGCAAAAAGCGCCCAAAAAAGTGAACCATCCCCATAAAGGTGACTCGAAATTACTAGACACTGAAACGCATCGATAATTTTCACTTTCAACCGTTTTATATATATACCGGTATATATAATTATATATACGGTATATATATATATATATATATATATATATATATATTTTTTTTTTTTATATAGAAACAAATGGATATGATGCTAAAGAAGTAGATCTACACTCGTGCGCCACAATATGTATACGAAATTTCTCTGTTCAGGTACAAATAAAAGTCAAGCTTTATTTTGCATAGCGCTTTTCGAACCACTAGCCTTTCAAATGCATATAGAATGTTCACAGTGAACTCCCGATTTTTCGCAGACAAATGTATATGATAACATAATGGTGGATTTACAGGTGAGTGGGACAATATAGATGTTACTCCCACAAGCTAGAGCCCGTGAGCTAAACCTCAATTTTTTTTTTATTTTGTAGTCACTCCAGTAAATCCTTGACCAGCGGTAGTAAGCAAAGTGTCTAAACACAGCTACACAATTAAATCCAGTCAATTATCTTCGTGAGTGAACCTTGTGAAGCCAACATTGTTATAATTCTATTAATATGCTCTATACTTCACCAGCATGTGTGTGTGGACAGAATTATCGTTTGCCTCCTGATCAAAGAGTTTTTGGTGTGGCTGGGCAATTCGAAAACATGCATGTATAGAATGAACTTCAATAAACAATTGCTGAATGTTATCTATGTTCATACAAAAATAACTATTCAACTCAAAATATAAAACTCGCCACGATAATATTAAACATACAGTGAAGACTACAATTATTGCAATTGGTTTTGTTTCAGAATGGGATTATTTTTCTCTCTGGCCCGTGGAATACTTAAGGGGAGGTTTTTAGTTGGTTCCCTAGACCTCCATCAAGCTTAAAATTACACCCCCTTGAGTCCCTTTCAAGATAAATTTGTACATTTTTCGGTAGAATAATGTCCCGGCCGAAGGCCTGTTCCTCTTAAATTACAGGCTCGCTATCGCTCGCCAGGATAAAATTGACACCTGAATGGCACGAAAGGTCTTAATATGGGGTGAAAGTTCTTAAAATCGCTAAACTAATGGGGAAAACTATTTATAATATCAAAAGCAATGGGGCTAAACATGAGGGAGAAAGGGGTCAAGAAAAAAATTCCTCAAGTGGAGATCTCCCCCTTAACAAGAATGGTCTCCATATGTGCACAGTACACAAGGTACACAATATATACATTTCCCAAATTTTCCAAGCAATATTACTATTATCCCACATTAAACTGCAGTTGCAGGTGGTGCAGGGAGAGTTTGTTGAGGCTTGCTGAGGCACGGTTATCACTATGCCAATCTTATCTACAGGGGTTAACACAATGAGCCAGTGTTATGGGAGGACTTAGTGGCACTACAGTACAACTACCGAAATGCAACCCTGTCTGAACCTCTACATGATACTGGGAAAGGACGGTAAACCATTGTATGTATGTATGCTGTATGTATGTATGTATGTATGTATGTATGTATGTATGCACGTATGCACGTATACATTACTTTATAATTTATATTTATTCCTACATTCTACGGATTCTCTACATTACAAGCTCTCACAATAAGCACATTTCCCACATACGGTACTCCAAACATTACCCCTACCCTATAAACGTCACCCCCACACTATAACCACCTCCCCCACAGTAACACCCCCCCCCCCCCCCGCATTATAAACAGCCCCCATACACACATTCCCACCCTGCACTATTTAGCTAGTATAGTGCCGTGCGCGATAACCTCTGCCAGTATAAAAGAGCGAGATAGAGCCATTATGCAGTATAGAGCACAGTGCCACGGGGACGGGGTATATGCAGTGCCAATATAGAGAGCCATTATGCAGTATAGAGCACAGTGCCACGGGGACGGGGTATATGCAGTGGCAATACCGTACAGTGCCACGGGGACGGGGTATATGCAGTGCCAATACCGTACAGTGCCACGGGGACGGGGTATATGCAGTGCCAATACCGTACAGTGCCACGGGGACGGGGTATATGCAGTGCCAATACCGTACAGTGCCACGGGGACGGGGTATATGCAGTGCCAATACCGTACAGTGCCACGGGGACGGGGTATATGCAGTGCCAATACCGTACAGTGCCACGGGGACGGGGTATATGCAGTGCCAATACCGTACAGTGCCACGGGGACGGGGTATATGCAGTGCCAATACCGTACAGTGCCACGGGGACGGGGTATATGCAGTGCCAATATACAGTGCCACGGGGACGGGGTATATGCAGTGCCAATATACAGTGCCACGGGGACGGGGTATATGCAGTGCCAATACCGTACAGTGCCACGGGGACGGGGTATATGCAGTGCCAATATACAGTGCCACGGGGACGGGGTATATGCAGTGCCAATACCGTACAGTGCCACGGGGACGGGGTATATGCAGTGCCAATATACAGTGCCACGGGGACGGGGTATATGCAGTGCCAATATACAGTGCCACGGGGACGGGGTATATGCAGTGCCAATATACAGTGTTATTTTAGTGTAAATTTACAATGTTAATAATCATTGTTAATATACAGTGTCAATAGTCAGTGTCAGTATATAGTGTTAATATACATTGCCTATACATAGTATATATAATTGACAATATACAGTGTAGTAAATATAGTGTCAATATACAGTGTAGTAAATATAGTGTCAATATACAGTGTAGTAAATATAGTGTCAATATACAGTGTAGTAAATATAGTGTCAATATACAGTGTAGTAAATAGTGTCAATATACAGTGTAGTAAATATAGTGTCAATATACAGTGTAGTAAATATAGTGTCAATATACAGTGTAGTAAATATAGTGTCAATATACAGTGTAGTAAATATAGTGTCAATATACAGTGTAGTAAATAGTGTCAATATACAGTGTAGTAAATATAGTGTCAATATACAGTGTAGTAAATATAGTGTCAATATACAGTGTAGTAAATAGTGTCAATATACAGTGTAGTAAATATAGTGTCAATATACAGTGTAGTAAATAGTGTCAATATACAGTGTAGTAATATAGTGTCATATACAGTGTAGTAAATATAGTGTCAATATACAGTGTAGTAAATATAGTGTCAATATACAGTGTAGTAAATATAGTGTCAATATACAGTGTAGTAAATATAGTGTCAATATACAGTGTAGTAAATAGTGTCAATATACAGTGTAGTAAATAGTGTCAATATACAGTGTAGTAAATATAGTGTCAATATACAGTGTAGTAAATATAGTGTCAATATACAGTGTAGTAAATAGTGTCAATATACAGTGTAGTAAATATAGTGTCAATATACAGTGTAGTAAATATAGTGTCAATATACAGTGTAGTAAATATAGTGTCAATATACAGTGTAGTAAATATAGTGTCAATATACAGTGTAGTAAATATAGTGTCAATATACAGTGTAGTAAATATAGTGTCAATATACAGTGTAGTAAATAGTGTCAATATACAGTGTAGTAAATATAGTGTCAATATACAGTGTAGTAAATATAGTGTCAATATACAGTGTAGTAAATATAGTGTCAATATACAGTGTAAATATTCAGTGCCAATATACAGTGTACATATATATATACTGTACAAAGCTGATACACAGTGTATATATACAATACAGAGTAAATGTAATGTCAATATAGAGTGCCAAGTGTTAATATTCATTGTCAATATACAGTACACATATGCAGTGTCAATATTCAGTGTCACTCTTATCTGTAAATTATAATGTGTGTGTGTGTGTGTGTGTGTGTGTAATGGAGTGTTGTTTTTATTATGGTCATGATATGTTTCCTGGTTATTAAGCGTAGGTTCTTGGATCGTTGGATATATATATATATATATATATATATAGTGTATACTCACACGTTTCCCCTAGTGTAATTCATGTTCTGCATTCCAGCCATTACTGTTCCTCCTCTCCTCCTCCAAGTAATGGCATTGTTCCCAATTATACACTCTCTATCACTCTCTTTTCTCCATGATTATATTTCCCCATTCTCTTATTGTTCTCCTTTTTTCCTTTTCGCTTTCTATTTTTCTCATGCCGATCGCATTTAATTATTGACTACTCTTTTGTACCTTTGTCATTTGATGTATGCTTGGTTGTATTTTTCATGTATTTTCTCGAATACGTCTTTCCTCTTTGAATTATCTTATTTTTGTTTACTTTCTTTGTATTTTGTATTTTAATCTCAATTTTCATTTCTTCACCTGCTTAACTGCTTAAATGTCCTTATTTCCATTTTGTAAATATTTATTATGCTCAATGGATACTGTTTCATACTCTTACTTATAAGGAATTTTGTCTCAATTTCTAGTATTTGTTATAAATTTAACTTAATTTTATATTATTAATCCTTACATATTCTCATATTATCGATGTCTCTCCCCCTTCCCCTTTTCTTCCACTTTCTCTTAGGGTTGCTATCTCTACCAGGATAAAGTCCTGGCCACCTCACAGGGATCGTCAGATCTGTGTGGCCCGTGTATCTATGTAAATCTCTCTCTTCCCCCTTGTATAATGTTGCGTGTGAAATATTCAGTGTATGGGTCAGGTCAACACCTATAATGATAATGACCACCTCTCTCACCCTTCTTCCAATGTATCTATCTCTGTGTGTCTATGGGTTTGGCACTATCTCCCTGTATATTTGTCTCCTGTATATTGATCTACTTGTTTATCTATCTGTTTATTCTACAGTATGTCACCGACATCATCATTATCATCATCATCATCAGCGGATAGTCAATTGCAGAACACAGGCCTGATATTATTATCATGCTATATATATACTGTATATATATATATACAGTATATATATATATATATATATATATATATATATATATATATATGTATCACTATATATCGGTTTGTCTGTCTGTTAGTTCATATTTACCCGATTTAAAATATATGGTAAAATAGAAAGAAAACATAAGTTTATCAATATAGCAGAGAGAGAGAGAGAGAGAGAGAGAGAGAGATAGAGAGAGAGAGAAATGTTCTTTCACATTAAATTGGCCGACAAACTATCCGCTTAGAGTAAATTATAGGTCCTATGTGGAGACAGAGAGAGCGAGAGCGCGCGTGTGTGTGAGGGAGAGAGAGAGAGAGAGAGAGAGTGTTTGTGTGTGTGTGTATGTGTGTGTATGTTTGCGCGTGTGTGTGTATGACAGACATACGGTGAGTAAATTAGTATATAGGACTGTGAGAAGACGTGAAACATAAGACAAAATATAAACCAATGAATAACTACAACAGATTAAGAAAATAGGACTTTTAACATTTGAACACAAATGATAAGAGTGGGTATGAAAATAACAGGGAGATAAATTGAAATGAATACCCGATTATGAGAAGGAATTGCTGAAAAAGTCACACAATTATATATAAAAGGAAACGATAACTAAGCAATTATACTTAAATATACATATGAATAATTGTTGTAGAATACTTACTAAATTGTGTTATTTTGTTTTCATTTGATAATTACGTTGAATTCATATAACTATTGTGTTTGTTTTCCAATTATAGAATGAAATAAACATGGTATATACATTTCCTTTAAATAAACATGGTATATACATTTCCTTTAAATAAACATGGTATATACATTTCCTTGAAATAAACATGGTATATACATTTCCTTTAAATAAACATGGTATATACATTTCCTTTAAATAAACATGGTATATACATTTCCTTGAAATAAACATGGTATATACATTTCCTTTAAATAAACATGGTATATACATTTCCTTGAAATAAACATGGTATATACATTTCATTTAAATAAACATGGTATATACATTTCCTTGAAATAAACATGGTATATACATTTCATTTAAATAAACATGGTATATACATTTCCTTTAAATAAACATGGTATATACATTTCCTTTAAATAAACATGGTATATACATTTCCTTTAAATAAAACATGGTATATACATTTCCTTGAAATAAACATGGTATATACATTTCCTTGAAATAAAACATGGTATATACATTTCCTTGAAATAAACATGGTATATACATTTCCTTGAAATAAACTGGTATATACATTTCCTTGAAATAAACATGGTATATACATTTCCTTGAAATAAACATGGTATATACATTTCCTTTAAATAAACATGGTATATACATTTCCTTTAAATAAACATGGTATATACATTTCCTTGAAATAAACATGGTATATACATTTCCTTTAAATAAACATGGTATATACATTTCCTTTAAATAAACATGGTATATACATTTCCTTTAAATAAACATGGTATATACATTTCCTTTAAATAAACATGGTATATACATTTCCTTTAAATAAACATGGTATATACATTTCCTTGAAATAAACATGGTATATACATTTCCTTGAAATAAACATGGTATATACATTTCCTTGAAATAAACATGGTATATACATTTCCTTTAAATAAACATGGTATATACATTTCCTTTAAATAAACATGGTATATACATTTCCTTGAAATAAACATGGTATATACATTTCCTTTAAAAGTTACTAGAATGCTGTCTCATGAATGGGAAACATAGGTATGATATTAATTAACTAATTCTGGTATGTATTATGCGATATGAAATTTGTAAGAAAATTAATTAAGCTAAATATCAATTGTACAGGAATGTTCCATAAATTTAGTTTGTTTTATCCTTCTTTTTATTATTTAGCTAGGTGTGCTGGTAAAGTCACGTTTAGTAATGAGCCAAAATCTTAGATAATAATATATGTGATATCTAAAGAGGACATAAAGCCATTTATTGCTTCCTTTTATTCGGGCTAATAGTAGACGATTTTATTTAGTTTAGGATGGAATTGTAATAGTACAAAGGAGTACAAAGGAAATCAAGCAGCAACAGGTCCAGCGACCCCTCAAGGCTGCTTACCCTCCAAAACACTGATGGTCAAGTGTCCAAACAGTGGTATAGAGTGGGTAAGGGAAAAATGGAAAGGGAAGACTACCCTGCGACAAATGTCCGTGGCAGGATTAGGAGATGTTAGTAGGGGACAGTTGTTAGTAATATACTAGAGGAAAACAAAGGGTCTCTTGTTGGTGTTGTTGTTGATGTGCTTGATGTTGATGTGCCCACTGGAACTTAAAAGGCTAGTGAGAGGTCTAACGGAGATATGTTTAAACCCATTGGATTCCTAGAAGGCACTCCAAACCTGTGTAAACTCGTCTAATATTAACCAGAATTTAAGTGAAAAGGTGCGCGCGCGCTCTCTCTCTCTCTCTCTTTAGTTTTAAAGGAAGCTAAGAATGAGCTCTCCAAACCACTGACATTACTATTCAATAAATCCTTGCAGTCTGGAACTATGCCTGATCAGTGGAAGCTAGCCAACGTAACACCGATATTAAAAAAAGGCAGCAAATCCTACCCAGTAACTATCGTCCAATTAGCTTAACCTCAGTTGTATGTAAAATGCTAGAAACGGTCATACGAGACAGACTCGTAAATCACTTAGAGGAAAATAACATACTTAAAGATACTCAACACGGCTTTCGTAAAAAACGTTCCTGTTTAACAAACCTCTTAGACTTCTTCCACGATATCCTCAACCTCTACGATGAGAGTAAAGCTGTAGATATTATATACCTTGATTTTCAAAAGGCCTTTGACAAAGTTCCCCACAAACGTTTACTGCTAAAACTAAAAGCGCATGGAATACAAGACGGTGTGTTGAAATGGATAGAAAATTGGCTCCGCAACAGAAAGCAAAGGGTAGTCATAAACGGTAAGGCATCTAAATGGACCAATGTAAGTAGCGGGGTACCCAGGGATCGGTACTAGGACCAATTCTCTTTCTAATTTACATCAACGACATAGATGAGGGTCTCACCTGCACAATCTCAAAATTTGCTGACGATACAAAAATTGCAAATAGCGTACTCTCAAAAGAACAAGTTGACGATATGCAACACAATCTAGATAAATTGTCATGTTGGGCCCAAATTTGGCAAATGAGTTTCAATGCGGATAAATGTAAAGTACTACATGTCGGATACCTAAATGAGAAAGCAAACTATTCGATGAATGGCACTCAGCTTAAGAATGTAAACAGAGAAACTGATCTGGGAGTAACAATATCGAGTAACCTAAAACCGAGTCAACAATGTTCAGAAGTTGTTAAGAAGGCAAACAAAATAATTGGCTTTATAGGCAGGTCATTTGAGCATAAATCCAAAGAAGTTATCCTAACCCTTTACAATTCCTTAGTCCGCCCTCTTCTGGAATACTGCGTTCAATCCTGGTGCCCTTATTACCAAAAAGATATAAACAAGCTAGAACGAGTTCAACGTAGAGTTACCAAAATGATACCTAGCCTAAAGAACAAACCATACGAAGAGCGTCTTAGAGAATTAAATCTATTTCCTTTAACCCAGCGCAGATTAAGAGGCGACTTAATTCAAGTGTTCAAAATCATCAAAGGCATCGACAATATGAACTGTAGTAAGTACTTCACTATCGACCAATCTAATTACACGCGGGGAAACGGTTGCAAAATTATTGTTAAATCTTTTAACTCGCACGAATCTAAGAATTTCTTCTTCAATCGAGTTGTCAACTTGTGGAATGGGCTTCCCCGAGACGTTATAGACTGCAGCACCGTTGATTCATTTAAATTCCGCCTAGACAAATATCTCGCATCAAACCCGCGACTGACTGCGTTTGTAAATGAATAACTTTATCCTCCCCTCAGTTACTAACCCATCTGTCCCCTACTAACTTCCTAGTCCTGCCACGTTAGTGGCAGGGCAGTAGTTCCCTTTCCAATGTTCCCTTACCCACTCTAAACCACTGTTTGGACACTTGATCCTCAGTGTTTTGGAGGACAAGCAACCTAGAAGGGTCACTAGATCTGTTGTTGCTTGATTTCCTTTGTACTCCTTTGTACTCTCTCTCTCTCTCTCTCTCTCGGCCCCATTTACAACTCTTTCCAGCTCTGTTAGGAGTAAAAAAAATCAGCTAATACCTTTGTGCTTGTTACACCCGAGTGGAAAGGATGATAGGGGAGAGAGAGAGAGAGAGAGAAAGATATATATATATATATATATATATATATATATCAAATGTATGTAAGTGAGTGTGTCTATTGAGTTAATGTGTGTGTGTGTGTGTGTGTGTGTGTGTTCATGTAGATAACGCTGAAATCTGAAAAAATACAACAACCATAAACTCTCTCTCTCTCTCTCTCTCTCTAAACCAATTTCAACCCAACGAACAATCCTACTTTTTATCACCATACATACGCTACCTTAATTGTGGACTCTCTGTTTTTCAACTTGTTTTTCCTGATCAGATTTTTTCAATTTCCTTTTTTTTCCCTTTCAGCTGCCAATTGTTTATCCTGACAGCCTGGTTTGAAATGTTATGCTGTTCCGGCAATTACCTCTATGCATTTTCGATCCGCATTTTTCCTCTCGTTTTATTTCCTTTGTTTTTGTTTTTGAGTTTGATAGGCTTTTATACGTTTATTTATTTAGGATTGTTTTATTAAATTTCTATGCCTTGATAACCTTAATTTAATTGTGTTGCCACTATCTCCTATGACTTTTTCTTGCCTATTGTTTCCTCGTTGCTATTCTTGTTTGTTATTCTCTGGTTCAGTGTTATTATGTCATAGTATTTGTATTATCGTTTAATTAGCATTCCCTTATCATGTATTTTCGTAGTGAAAATATTGTTATGAAGTTTAATATTATCTCTTTACCCTATATATCATATTGTAATGTATCGTGTATTGTATTATTGTTATCTTCACTTCTAAATTTATGTATTCTAACATCATGTCCTATTGCTGCCTCCTGTTAAATTTTCCATCTTATGCATTAAATTCCGCTAATCAATACTAGTATATTCATATTATGGATATTATAAAGTGTTTGCTAATATTATATCTTGTTATAGTTGTATACCTTTCTCTATTACAATATATACGGTATATATATATAACTAATGTCTAATCAGTTTTTCTCTTTTATTGCAAACATCAAGTCATACTCTGTCATACTCAAGGCATTCATTGCAAACATAGAATACCTCTGTCATACTCAAGGCATTTATTGCAAACATAGAAGACCTCTGTCATACTCAAGGCATTTATTGCAAACATAGAAGACCTCTGTCATACTCAAGGCATTTATTGCAAACATAGAATACCTCTGTCATACTCAAGGCATTCATTCTCATTATAAAGATTATGATGCATTTTGACAGTTTATCCTGGCTATCATTAGACGATATTATACAAATTAGGAAGGATCTGTGGAAGTTTAAAGGATAAAAGCTATCTCAGTTACTCCTCTGGTATCTATATGCCCTTCTTAATCTGAAAATATTGTTCTAATAATAGGCAAAAAACAGAAAAGAAATGCATGTTTTTTTTATTTCTACTTTAAAAGCCTCCTCTTCACACCATCACCTCTCCTCCCACTCTCCTGTTCTTTCCTTAACACCTACAGTACTCCTACTTTTAAGATTAATTTTTTTTCTTTTTTTTTTTTTTTTTTTTTAGGTTGAACATGGCCACACGATTGAAGAAGCTGATGGTGAGTAGAAGATAGTGGTAGTATCGTGTGTTGATGTATTTGGATTATCTTCTGCTCTCTCTCTCTCTCTCTCTCTCTCTCTCTCTCTATCTCTGTCAATGTACAATAACTTTCACACATAGTTAGTTCAACATATGACATAAAAAAGACGGTGAACATTGCCTAAAAAAAGAACACGGACTTGGATTATATGGCTAAAGGGAATGTTTCAATATATTACATCAACGCTTCAGTATCTTTCAATAAAATAGACACCACTTGTTATCACTCTGGTCTGGTCTGCTGGCGATTGTCCACTTTCCAACGTCTGAATTTTGGCCATCTCCCATTCCCACGCCATTTTGTTTCCTTCACCAAAATATCTGTTCAGTTGCGGCCATTATGGGTAGGATTATTTATTTCTGGACCCCCTTCTCCCTCACGTTCTGCCCCATTAGTTTTGAAATGTTAAGCCGTTCAACCCATTAGTTCGTCGATGTTAAGACCTGTCGTCCCATTTATTTGTCAATAATAAGACCTTTCGTGCCATTTAGTTGTCGATTTTTCCTCTGATCAGCGTTAGCAAGCCTGTATTTTATGGAGGAATTTGGCTTGTATGTTTTGATCAATGATTGGTATTAGCAATATCTAAGTATCATTTCTTCATATCGAGTGAAATAATCAAACATGTTCCTACACTTACCAACCCTATTCAACATCTGACAGACATTAATACAGCACAGAGCGAGCCAAACGTAATGACAGCTTGGACATAACTTATAAAATACCAACCACTTACAACCATAAAACTTTTCTCCTCCGCCTCCTTTAACTACTCTTTTTATTTTACCCCCCCCCCTCCACCTCACCCCCCGCCCCTCTATTTTTTGTCTCCAAGGCCCCCCCTTTTCGATGATGGGAGGATCGTGTTGAGGGGGTCCTAAGACGGTTTGAGCCGGGCCTGAGAGAGAGAGAGAGTGAGTGAGTGAGTCTTTTAACACCTTGATGGATATTCGAGGTTGGATTTTTTTCCCTTCACTTCACTTCACTTCTTCTTAACGCTTTCCTTCAAATGTATTCATCCTTTCCCTTCCTTAATGTCGGTTTTGCTTGTTTCAACTTTCTTTCAGCGCGTCGAAATTAATTGTCTTTAGTTAACTCTACCTGTTCAATATGCATTTTGTATATTTCAGATTTGCTTTAAGTGAGAGAGAGAGAGAGAGAGAGAGAGAGAGAGAGAGAAAATGTGTGTGTGTGCGTGTGTCTGTGTGTATAAGAGAGAGAGAGTGTGTGAGAGTTAGTGACAGTGAAAGAGAGAGAGAGAGAGAGAGGGGGGGGGGGGGGGGGGAAGGGGGAGGGAAAAGCTATTCCAGTCTTTTAATACCAAGATGGGTATTCGGGATACGAGTTTTTCCCTCGCTATCAATTCCCTTGCTTCAATTATTCTTTTATCCTCGTATTGCTTCGATGTTATCCCATTTTTCAAGTTTATTTTTTCCCTTGTCTCATATGTTTTTGTCTTGACTATTCGTATGTATATCAGGTTCCTTCGCTTGTCTGCCTATCTTTAATGTGTTGTTCGTTTGAGTTTCCTTCATTGGAGAGAGAGAGAGAGAGAGAGAGAGAGAGAGAATATGGGTACTACAATGGGTATCATATCATCTCCCACCTAAACGCACCTTACATAATTACCCCACTGAACATAATCTAACCTACCTTTACTTAACTTGACTATATTCAACCTAACCGTATTTTACTTCAACTCGGTGTACCTTATCTAAGCTCACCTTACCTTGCATTCAGGTTACTTTATGATAACCTTATGTTACGTCAGCTCACCTCACCTTATCGAATCTCACATTACCTTACATTCAGGTTACTTTATTATAGTTAATCTAACCTTATCTTACTTCAGCTCACTTTCCTTATCTAATCTCACCTTACCTTACATTCAGGTTACTTTGCCTTATCTAGCCTAGTCTTGTCTTACTTCAGCTCACCTCACCTCACCTACAAATGCTCTTGTCACCTTACCATCAATTGATCTAACCTACTTCGTCTTACCTTACTTCAGCTCACCTTACCTTATCAAACGTAACCTTACCTTACCTTCACCTCTTATTTACCTTTACTATCAATTTACCTTACCCCTACCTCCTCTTACCTTACTTCAGCTCACCTTACCTTATCAAACCTAATCTTGCCTTATCTCTACCTTACCTTACCTTTCCTCCTTATTTACCTTTGCTATCAATTTACCTTGTCCCTCACCTTACCTTTACCATCAATTTACCTTCCATCTTCAGTAAACCTCCCCCCCCCCACCCTTCCCTCATCTGATCCTAGCTTCCCCTAACCTAGTTTATCTGTGACCTCGCCCCCCACTCTCTCTCTCTCTCTCTCTCTCTCTCTCTCTCTCATCTACAGTATTTATCTAACTATCTTTATACTGTATATATGTCTTCATCTATCTATATCTCCCTATCTCTCTCTCTCTTATATTCTTTCTCTATACATTGATAATATATGTGATGACAGTTATAGTTAAAATATAACACTATCACATAACTTAATTAAAGGCCGGCTTATAGTTATCATATTAAATACAAACTACTTACAACTATTTACAAGTCTCCTTCTCTCTCTCTCTCTCTGTATCTCTCTCACTCTCACTCTCTCTCTCTCTCTCACACACACTCACTCACGCTCTCGCTCTCTCTCTCTCCCTGACTTGATGCGTCCTCTATTGCATTTCCCGGCCTTGTTTGTCCTGTCTTGTCCTTCCTGTACTTTATTGCCATGTGTCCTTCCTCCTTCCTTTACTTGATTGTCCTCGTTTGTCTTCTTGTTTTGTTCCTTCTAGTTATATATTATCCTCTGTTCTTTCTCCTCTCTTCCTATTTATTGTTTTCATGTTTTCCTATGTGCCATATTCCCTTGTTTGTTCTATATTGTCCTTCTTGTTGTTTTTTGTTTGTTTTTGTTTTTTACTGTATTGCCCTCTGTCATTTCTCCGTGTTTCCAGGGTTTTATTTTTCACCGTTCTTTCCTCTTTCTGTATTCTTTAAGTTCTTACCCTCTCCCTGTCTTTCATTTCACTTCCGTCCCGAGTTTTGCTGTCTTTTTTTGTTCTTCTCCTTTCTCTTCCACCCTGTGTATTATCTTCCTTCTTTCCGATGTGTTTTTGTTTTGTTTTTGTCTTTCCACCTGTGTCGTTCTTTCCTTCCTTCCGTGGTTTGTCTTCTAATCTTGCTAATTCATCCTTTTTCCTTTTGTTTATCCTCTCGTGCATTATATTTTCCTTTCCCTTTGATGTATTTTCTGCTATTGTATTTCCCTCCTGTGTCCTTCCTTTAGTTTATTGGCCATGTTTGACCCCCTTCCTTTAGTGTTTTGGCCTTTTTGTTGTGTTTGTCCTGACACTACCTTTTCTCTCGGTGTGCTACAATAATGCCTTGTCCATTTTCGTATTATCTGTTTTCTTATCTCTATCTTTACCGGGAACGTCTTTCTTATTTCATTTCAATATCAAGTCGGTAGCCTTTCATTGGTAGTCGTCCTTCCTATATCTTAGTTTTTTTAACCCTCTCTGTCTCATATGACGCGATCGTTCTTGTGTTTGTTCTCTCTGTTTTCAACTTCTAAAGGTCCCTCAGTGTGAAAAAGACTGTCGATGTGAGTATCCTAGGTTCGAGTCCTTGGAGTGCCACATGTATTTGTTTTGATGTCATTAATTGAGTTTAGAAGGAAAGTTGGTTGGTGGAAAAAACATAATATATCGTTTTGAAATAGACAGTGTTATGATACTGAAAATATATTTTGTTTTGCATAGTGACCAGGGGCAGCTATACTACGAATTTGCTCTGAATATAGTCCATTGTCTAATTATGGATGAATGGAAAACTTCAAATGGATTCTATTAAACTACTCGAAAATGGAAATGGCTATACTAAACTACTCGAAACATGGAAATAAGTTAAGGGGGGATGGGCCGGTTTTCGGGACCACTTTCTCCCTCGTGTTTAGCCTCATTAGTTTTCAGATGTTAAGATGTTTACCCCATTAGTTAGTCGATTTTAAGACCTTTAGCCCCATTTCTTCGTCAATATTTAGACCTTTCGTGCTATTTAGGTGTCGATTTTTTCCCCTGGCGAACGATAGTGAGCCTGCAATGTTGAAGAACCGCGAAAATGTACAAATTAATCTAGAAGGGGGGATCTCAGGGATGTTCTTTTTAATTTGATGGAGGTCTCCTTATCTTTCCTTCCCTCTATTTATCTTCTTCTGTGTTTTGTCGGGAGGAGGAACTATAAAAATAATGAACACATGCAAAAAGCGCCCAAAAAAGTGAACATCCCCATAAAGGTGTTTGTTTTCCTTTCTCCATTCTATTATTTGATTCCGTTCTTTTTCCTATTTGTTCTTACTTTAGCTGTTCTTTACCTCTCTCTCTCTCTCTCTCTCTCTCTCTCTCTCTCTCTCTCTCTCTCTCTCTCTCTCTCTCTCTCTCTCTTTGTGTATGCTTTCCTTCCTTTCTCTTTTCCTGCGCCCGTGGGAATACTTAAGGGGAGGTTTTTAGTTGGTTCCTGACTTTTAAAATCGCTAAACTAATGGGGAAAACTATTTATAGTCTTTTCTTTCTCTTTTCTGTTCTGACTAGTTCCTTTCTTTCTCTTTTCTGTTCCCCCCCCCCCCCCCCACCCACCCGGACTAGTACAGTTCCTTTCTCTTTTCTGTTCTGGACTAGATTCCTTTCTTTCGTCTCTCACGGGGGGGGGGGGGGGGGACGGGGTTCGGGGGGGGTGGGAGGGGGACGGGGTTTCTGAACTTTGATTTCTTTATCCCTTTCGGACGGGGTATTTTCAGTGCCAACTTTCGTTCCAATATTTTTCTTTGTTTTAGCCTGTTCTTTCTTTGTCTTCTCTTTTCTGATTTGTCCTTTCTTTCGCCTCTTTTCTGTTTCGTCCTTTCATTCTTCTCTCTCTTTCTGACTGTCTTCTTCATCCTAACATTGCGTTCCAATCACTACCTTTATGTGTGTTCCCTGTCTCATTTACCTATTCTACGCCTTTTATTGTGCTTTTCAGTCACTAGAAACCACAACTTCTTATTCCTTCTATTTACATCTTATTTGTATCTGCCTGTGTATAAAATGTGTCTATCCATGCCTGTATTCCTTTAATTATCAATGTCCATTAATCTAGCCATAAACACCAGAATATGATCATACAACAAACAAATGCGTGAGGTAGCTAACCTAAACTCCATTATGCCGTGAGCCCCGCTAAAGCCGGTATCACACGAGAGCTTTTATATTCAACATTCTTGGTCAAATATTTTCTGGCAACATTTCCGGGATATTTTGCAGTAGCATCGGAAACTAGACTGAATGTATCGTCATTTAGGAATAAGAATGATATAATATGTGTACCTCTTTAGCTGCCAGAGGATTGTTGAGGATAAATGTTGAGGGAAAAAGTGCTCGTGTGATACCGGCTTAACCCTCGCTGACAGCTGTAAGCAAAATGAATGGGGCCCAACTCTCCCTTCTGTTTTACTGGGTCTGTCTATCTATCTATTTCTGTCTATCGGATGTACTATATGAATGAATGAGTTGATGAATGAATGGTACTGATCAATGGGTAAATTAATGTATAAATGTATTGTTCCCTATTTAAATAATATATATATATATATATATATATATGTGTGTGTGTGTGTGTGTGTGCGCGCGTTTGCATGTACAGTTTGTGCATCAATCATCAATCTGTACATTCTTTCATCTTCATTGCACCCATTTGATCCCTCTATATTTATGAGGTACTGTGTATACGGTAAAGCCCACCCAGACATCAGTGAGGAGAATAGTGTCTACAGTGTAGAAAACCCTTGGTCCCACAGACAGGGTAGGATTGGAAGACATATGGGGGGCTCGTGGGAGGGGGGCTGGGGACGGAGGCATAACATTTGTATGCTGTATGTGTGATGTAAATATAAATAGACAATATATACATAGCTGGATTTTGTTTATATACTGTATATATATATATATAATACGTTTTATATATATAGATATAGATCAATATTATAGTATATATTACTATTAATGGAGGTCAAGGGAGGAAACTAAAAATTATAATAAAAAGATAAATGAGCAAATAAATGCGCCCATCCCCCCTTGATGGCTTAAAATGTGGTAGGCTATAGATTCTTGTTGACTTCCTTAAAAAAACTTACATTTGCGCAATATGCCCATCCAAGATCAACAGGTAGAAACAGTAAGGCATTCAAGTGACATTGATGAGCCATGGCAATGTGTGTCTCTCTCTCTCTCTCACTCTCTCTCTCTCGAATTAAGTCCTGACTACTTCGTTTCGATCGTAAGGTCTGCGTGGCTAGTGTATATATGTAAATCTATGTAGATATCTCTTATCTCTTTTTTTCTCTCATATGTTTTAACCCTCTCCGACATATGACGCGATTTTGAGCCTATTGGGGATACTTTAAAGCCTTTGTTACCATCAGGGGTACTTAGAAACTTTTAGTCTAGCTATTTCAACCTCTGCAGTTGTCTTTGAGTTAGCTGTGGGCAGAAAACTAATTTTGGAGAGGTAATTATAAGAGTGAGAGAACTCTATTTCTTATTGCTAATCTGGCAACCTCTCCGTCATATGTGCGTGAAAGGGTTAATACATATGAGGTATATACAGTATATGGAAGAAGAAAGAAGGAGATAAAGGGAGGGGAACGAGAGGAATAGATAACAAGGGGAGAGAAGGATAAGACAGTGAAAGGAGAAGAGGGATGGTAGGAGCAGAGAGAGACTAGATAAACCAAGGGGGAAGGAGCAAGAGGAGTTGATAAAGGCAGGAGAAACATAGAAGGGGAAGATCAAAGGAATGAAGAAGAAGAAGGAGGAGGAGGAGGAGGAGGAGGTTGAGGTTGAGGAGGAGGAGGAGGAGGAGGAGGAGGCGGCGGCGGCGGCGATAAGGCTGGAGGAAGATACGCGAAGAAGGGGGAGAGAAAGACGAGATAAACGGAATGGAGGAAGAGAGAGGAAATTATAAAAGTAAGGAAGAGAAAAACAGAGAACGAGAGCGAATTAAAGATATGTTTTAATGTATTATTCGAGATGGTCATTAGATATATATATTGTATAATGTATCGTTTCACTTTGACCAGTTTAAAATGTATCATACAAAAAGGGCGAGACGTTGCCGATATAACTCTATGGACAATACTACCCGTGTTTCAATATCTCTCGTTCATACGTATTGGCCACGCCGAAATCCGATTGGATGGGATACTGGAAGAAAACTGTGCGTGCGTGTTTGTGTGTGTGTGTGTGTGTGTGTGTGTTTGTGTGTGTGTGTGTGAGAGAGAGAGAGAGAGAGAGAGAGAGAGAGAGTGAGAGTGAGAGGAGATGCAGAGAAGGAAACTATGAGAAGGGATAGGAGACAACAAATGAAGTAGAAAGGAAGATAGGAGGTAAATTAAGAAAGCCCAGATAAATGGAGAAGTGGGAAGAGAAGAAGGAGTTGATAAAGGAAGGAGAAACATAGAAGGGAAAGATCAAAGGAGTTCGGAAGGAGCAGGGTGGATTGGTTTAAACTGAGTGGTTTAAAGCGAGTGGTTTAAAAAAAAAAAAATCTTCTTTTTTTTAATATAAACTCAATGTTTATTTTTAACATGTCTTTATTTTTCATTCTTTGAATTCAATTCAGTATCTTTTAGGGTAATATAGCATTATTCTTATTGCTACATAATATTTATATCTTGAAAATCTGCAAAAATTGCTGGACAACGGAATGTGTTGGTTAATATATATGTGGTGGTGGAGAGAGTATACTGAATGTAGTGGTGGTGGTGGTAGAGGTGGTACTGGTGGTGGTGATGGTGGTAGTAGTGGTGGTAGTAGTGGTGGTGGTGGTGATAGTGGTGGTGGTGGAGGGAGTATACTGTATGTGGTGGGGTGGTGGTAGTGATTGTAGTGGTGGTGATAGTAGTAATGGTGGTGGTGGTGGTGGTGGTAGTGACACCTGGTGCGATATATAACACTTGGTGTAGACAAGAGCATCCTCCCGGGTCCTGGTTTATGTCCTATACTGTACCTTCCCTCTCTCCTGCCTCCCTGCCTACCTGCCTGCCTGCCTGCCAATCTGTCTTACCCTGCCGTACCCTGCCTCACCCTTCCTAACTCTGCTGTATACTATTAACCTCCTGCCTGCCTTATCCTGTTGTACTCTGCCTTACTCTGTCTAACTCTGCTGTATACTATTTCTCTTCTGCCTACCTTGCTCTATCGTACCCTGATTCGCCCTTCCTAACGCTCCTGTATACTATTTCCCTCCTCCCTGCCTTACTCTTCCTATGCCTGCTGTATGCTACTTCTCTCCTGTCTGCCTGCCTCACCCTTATCCCACAACCACACTCTTGTTAAATCTGCCTTATACTACCTGATGCTATCTCACCCTGCCTTATACACCTCACTCTGTCTCACACTGACTCACCCTTTAAAACACTGCCTCATTCTTGCTAACTGTGCCTTATACTACCTCACTCTATCTCACACTGACTCACCCTTTAAAACACTGCCTCATTCTTGCTAACTGTGCCTTATACTACCTCACTCTATCTCACACTGACTCACCCTTCAACACACTGCCTCCTTCTTGCTCACTGTGCCTTATACTATCTCACTCTGTCTCACACTGACTCACCCTTTAACACACTGCCTCATTTTTGCTAACTGTGCCTTATACTATCTCACTCTGTCTCACACTGCATCATTATATTCAGTCTTCATCACCTTGCTCTTTTATTGTCTTTCATCATCAGACTGTTTCATCTGTTTTCACCCTATTGTTTTGCTGTGGTGATAGGTAATAGTACAAAGGGTAGTATGATTAGTATGTGAAGGTGGGGAGTGGTGTGTGGTGTTAGTAATGATGGTACTGGTAGTAGTAGTGGTGGTAGTAGTAGTAGTAGTGGTGGTGGTAGTAGTGAGACGGTAATGGTTGTGGTGGTAGTGAAAATGGCAGTGGTAGTATCGGTATTGGCAGTGGTGGTAGTAGTAGTGGTGGTATTGGTGGTGGTTGTAGTAGTGATAGTAATGGTTATGTTAGTGGTAGTAGTGGTAGTGGAGATGGTAGCAGTGGTGGTAGTAGTGGCCAGACCAGATCAGATGGCTGGAGTAAACTAGGAAAGAAGAGTAATTGGACAGAGGAAGAACAAGCTGAGAAGAGAGAAGTACAGTAGAAGACTGAAAATTCTGGGGTGCTATATATACCACTTGGTGTAAACAAAAACAGACAGTGAGTCTCCAGGGGTCCTGGGTTTATTATGTCCTACACCCTCCCTGGATGCCTGTCTCACACTTTCCTATTCTGAGCCGTATTCTTCAAAATGTGGAGAGGGCGTTGTCTATACTTTTTGGAACGAAGACTAGGCAACTAAGTATTGATCTGTGGAAAATAACTTAAGGGGAGGTATTTACTTTGTTCCCTAGATCTCCATCAAGCTTAAAATAATACCCCCTTGAGTCCCTTTCAAGATAAATTTGTACATTTTTCGGTAGAAAAATTTCCCGGCCGAAGGCCGGTTCCTCTTAAATTACAGGCTCGCTATCGCTCGCCAGGATAAAATCGACACCTGAATGGCACGAAAGGTCTTAATATGGGGTGAAAGTTCTTAAAATCGCTAAACTAATGGGGCGGACGTTTTATAATATCAAAAGCAATGGGGCTAAACATGAGGGAGAAGGGGGTCAAGAAAAACATCCCTCAAGTGGAGATCTCCCCTTAATAATATTACCCTGCTTCACTTTGTCTTAGTCATTTCACTTCATTCCTACTTAGTTAATTCTACGATGCGTCTTGTTTGACTATGGTAACGTATCACCCTTGCTAACCTACGATCCACATTGAGAGTATTAGATATCTATATTTTTTTTTTTTTTTTTTTTTGCTTTACATTATAAATATTTTCTACGCTCGCGCTCTCTCTCTCTCTCTCTCTCTCTCTCTCTCTCTCTCTCTCTCTCTCTCTCTCTCTCTCTCTCTCCGTATCACCCTTGCTAACCTACGATCCACATTGAGAGTATTAGATATCTATATATATTTTTGTTTTTTTTGCTTTACATTATAAATATTTTCTACGCTCGCGCTCTCTCTCTCTCTCTCTCTCTCTCTCTCTCTCTCTCTCTCTCTCTCTCTCTCTCTCCTTCAACTCGTTGCTAATGCATATGAACATTTTGGCTGCAGTCTGAAATATACCACAAGAATCTATCGCTTAGTTTCCTTTAGTGTGAGCTTTCCCTACATTCAGGGACTTGTTTGCGTGTGTGTGTGTGTGTGTGTGTGTGTGTGTGTGTGTGTGTGTGTGTGTGTGTGTGTGTTTTTTTTTTTTTTTTTTTTTTTTTTAAAGCATAGCATAGCAAAACAAAGGAAGGAAAACAATGGCGTCCTTTACTGGTGAGACATTTTTAACAATGAATTTTGAACTGTTGTGGATTGGAGACCAGTGAAAATTTACTCTTGAGGAAGTGAATTCCAAAGTTTGGAGATTCGGCAATGTCTTGGGGTTGTTAAAACAGGCAAGCAAACAATGACATACAATTATAGGAATAGGGTGCTCTTGTAAGTATAATGTATTAAGGGGGCTGACCTGTTTTTTTTTCTCCTTTTCTCTCTTTCTCTGGCTTGTGTCCATTCGGCCCCATTCAACCTACTGTTTTATGACTTGTACCCCCATACAGGTGCCAATGTTTTCCAGGCGAGCGGTAGCGAGCCAGCATATATGTATTTTTGTTTAGACAGCAAGCTAAATTTGTAAATTTTTCGATAGAAAAATTTCTCCGGCGAAGCCGGATTTCTCCATACAATGCTGGCTCGCTATCGCTCGTCAGGAACAAATCGACACCTGGATGAGGATAAACGTCTACAAATAGTTGGCTGAATGGGGCCGAATAGATACAAGCCAGAGAAAGAGAGAAAAGGAGAAAAAGATAAAAAAAAAGCAGGTGATCCCCCTTAACTGCTTTTCTTCCTGTCAGTTCTCAATATTCCAGCTATCACCACTCCTGTATGTGTTGTATATTCCAGCTATCACCACTCCTGTATGTGTTGTATATACCAGCTATCACCACTCCTGTATGTGTTGTATATACCAGTTATCACCACTCCTGTATGTGTTGTATATTCCAGTTATCACCACTCCTGTATGTGTTGTATATTCCAGTTATCACCACTCCTGTATGTGTTGTATATTCCAGTTATCACCACTCCTGTATGTGTTGTATATACCAGTTATCACCACTCCTGTATGTGTTGTATATTCCAGTTATCACCACTCCTGTATGTGTTGTATATACCAGTTATCACCACTCTTGTATGTGTTGTATATTCCAGTTATCACCACTCCTGTATGTGTTGTATATACCAGTTATCACCACTCCTGTATGTGTTGTATATACCAGTTATCACCACTCCTGTATGTGTTGTATATACCAGTTATCACCACTCCTGTATGTGTTGTATATTCCAGTTATCACCACTCCTGTATGTGTTGTATATTCCAGCTATCACCACTCCTGTATGTGTTGTATATTCCAGTTATCACCACTCCTGTATGTGTTGTATATTCCAGCTATCACCACTCCTGTATGTGTTGTATATTCCAGCTATCACCACTCCTGTATGTGTTGTATATTCCAGTTATCACCACTCCTGTATGTGTTGTATATTCCAGCTATCACCACTCCTGTATGTGTTGTATATTCCAGTTATCACCACTCCTGTATGTGTTGTATATACCAGTTATCACCACTCCTGTATGTGTTGTATATACCAGTTATCACCACTCCTGTATGTGTTGTATATACCAGTTATCACCACTCCTGTATGTGTTGTATTCCAGTTATCACCACTCCTGTATGTGTTGTATATACCAGTTATCACCACTCCTGTATGTGTTGTATATTCCAGCTATCCCCACTCATGTATGTGTTGTATGTTCCAGCTATCACCACTCTTGTATGTGTTGTATATTCCAGCTATCACCACTCCTGTATGTGTTGTATATTCCAGTTATCACCACTCCTGTATGTGTTGTATATTCCAGTTATCACCACTCCTGTATGTGTTGTATATACCAGTTATCACCACTCCTGTATGTGTTGTATATTCCAGCTATCCCCACTCATGTATGTGTTGTATGTTCCTCTACTTTTATTACCCAACGTTGTTCTGCATTTTATTTCCAGTATTTCTTTCCGAATGTTTTATATACATCCACACATTGAATACCCAACACTGCCTAAGCTGTAACTAAAATACAATATAAATATATATATATATATATATATATATATATATATATATATATATATATATGTATATATATATCCTTGTTCGAACTTAAAGGGTGATCTTCAAAGGGACCATGAAGCCCTGATAACAATGTGATATCCGCTTGGTTAACGGAAGCCCCAGTAAAATAAAAACATAAATTATACTTCCAACTCGGCCACATCTTCCCCCCCCCCCCCCCCTTCAAGGCTATTGACAGGTAAACCATAAAAGGACGCCCCCCGAGTTTTGTGAGGGTGACTATAAGACGCCGCGATGGTCCATTCTCTCCCCAGTGTGGCAACAAAGACGGTGGGGGGAGGTGCTCGTTTGGGGGGCTCTCTTCTCCTCCCGGGATAGGTAGTGGGGGGGGGGGGGGTGTCTTCGGGCCAGGTGACGGTGAGGTGGAGGAGAGGGAAGAGAGAAGATGGAAGAAAAACAAAGGAAAATACGCAACAACAACAGATTTATTGATAGATGAGGGAGGAGGAAGAGAAGACAATAGAGGATAAGGAAAGGTTTTTGACATAGGAGAACAATGCAGTGAAGAAGTGGGAGGAGGAAAGAAAGGAGATGATCAGATGGCGGAAATGGAGGAGAGGAGAGGAAAAGAGGAGGAAAGATATATAGTGGTTTGGTAGAAATTATATTATGATATATATAATAGTGAGGAGAGGATGGGAGAATAAAGAAAACTGAGAAGAGATGTATGCAATGGACAACGGCAAAGGAAAGAGGAGAGAGAGGTTAGAGAGAATAAGAATAAACAGACTAAGCAGAGAAGGAGAGAGGCGAGATGGAAGAAAGGAGATGAGAGAAAGGAATGGAGAATACGTGTATGGATAGAAGAGAAGTATGTACATTGACGTGACAAAAATTATGATGAATTTATATTACAGAGAGAGAGAGAGAGAGAGAGGGGGGGGGGGTGAATAAAGCAGGTTGCCTTGGTAAACCTCATCAATTATCAAACACTCAGAGGAGACCGACAGGAAAGACACTCTTTGATGTCCTCTCTCTCTCTCTCTCTCTCTCTCTCTCTCTCTCTCTCTCTCTCTCTCTCTCTCTCTCTCTCTCTCTCTCTCTCTCTCTCTCTCTATCTGTCTATATCTATCTATCTCTATCTCTATCTATCTAGCTAGCTAGCTAGGTTATCTATCTATCTATCTATCTATCTATCTATCTATCTATCTATCTATCTACTTTATCACTATATTCTTCTCTTTCAGTTACCATCAGTAATATAAAGTTACTAGGATACAACTGGATTCGAATCTATCGAATCGAACCCCTTCCTTTCTTTGTTGTCACTGCCACTGTCTCACTTTATGCCTTCCAATATACCGCATACTTCTTCTATACGCCAGTTATACGCCAGTTATATATTGTTTTCTAGAAATCCTTTGAGTTGTCATGTTGAAATGTTTGTCTAGGCTTTCCTTTTACTCTCTCTCTCTCTTTATTTCTCTCTCTCTCTCTCTCTCTCTCTCTCTCTCTCTCTCTCTCTCTCTCTCTCTCTCTCTCTCTCTCTCTCTCTCTCTATATATATATATATATATATATATATATATATATATATATATATATATATATATATATATCTCTTTCAAACCTTTCCTCGATATTGTGAAGCGTAAATCTTTTCGCATCTCCCCTGTAACTCACTTCCATTCCTCCGCTCACCGCAACCTCGCCTCACGTTCTGTTTTCTGTCATAGTTTAAAACCAACACATTTTCCTGAATTTTCTCGCGGTTTTCTCCTTTTCCTCTCTACATCAGAGTGTCTAGGCTCAGATACTTAATAAAAATAGCCTAGCCTACTTAACTCAAAATATATAAAGGTCGAACAGACTTTATGCATGTACAGTTACCCACATAAGTTACGTAATCTTTTACTTTGAAATACAATGTGGATGTGCGCTCACATTCATGTATTTGACTTTTGATCGTTTAATTTATGTTCTTATTTCAATGTATTATTTTCATAGATATGTATTTAATTTTTCTCGCACTTGTTTTTTCTTTCTTTCATCTTTAATTTTGATTACTGTTTCATCTTATAATTGCTTGTGTTACTTTATGCTGTATTTTACTCGCTTTTAGTATATAAATATTCTCGTAATTGTTCAGTGTATTTTAACTTGCTCATGATTTTTGTTCACCCAATGTTGCCCATCTTATTTCATTCTAATTTTACTTGCCATTTCTTTCATTTTTTTATCTTCCTGTCCCTGGTTCATGTTATTTAGCATTTTATTTTTCGCCTATTTGTACAACTACTAGTCCTTTCACTTTTCATCAAACTCAATTTTCCCTTTGCATCCGCACACTCCTGTTACAATAACTCTTGTCTCTCTCTCTCTCTCTCTCTCTCTCTCTCTCTCTCTCTCTCTCTCTCTCTCTCTCTCTCTCTCTCTCTCTCTCTCTCTCTCTCTCTCTCTCTCTCTCTCTCTCTCTCTCTCTCTCTCTCTCAAAAAACAAAAAAACAAAAAAACAATCTGGCGGAAATAGATTAAAAGAAATGAAATAAAAGAGTGGATCCGGAATGGAGTATATAGATATTTGAAAGGGAGAGGTCAGAATGGAACACAGAAGGCTTAAGCCGGTGAAGGTGAATATTGTGGTTGAATACAGTTAAAAATTGTTCAAAATAATAGTACTAAGTTAAAAATAGACCAGTGCCAGAATAAAACTGTAAAACATACGATGACAATATTATAAATAGAGCTGAAGTGTATGGGGAAATTATTGTTTTAATCCGATATAGTATAAAATGGAAGCTAAACAACGAAAGGATAGTAAAGCAGAACATAGCAAAGAAGACAAAGAACTAGTTTTCGGTCAGCCACACAAGCTATATTTTATAACAGACGCCCTTTTCCAAATCGGTAGGTAGGTCAGAAATCATGAAGCCTAGTCTCGGTAACTCACAGAAGGGCTAGGGCAAATGAGCTATTAATGTTCACACCTATTTCCTAACTGACCCTTCCTAAATGGTAGACATATTGGCTCTAGTCGTTTATGAGTTATTCTGTAGAGGTTGATGTTGAAGAGTTTTGCCCTGCTTACTTGGAACAGGGTATAATAGCCAAGCAACAACAGGGTATAGCCAAGCAACAACAGGGTATAGCCAAGCAACAACAGGGTATAGCCAAGCAACAACAGGGTACAGCCAAGCAACAACAGGGTATAGCCAAGCAACAACAGGGTATAGCCAAGAAACAACAGGGTATAGCCAAGCAACAACAGGGTATAGCCAAGCAACAACAGGGTATAGCCAAGCAACAACAGGGTATAGCCAAGAAACAACAGGGTATAGCCAAGCAACAACAGGGTATAGCCAAGCAACAACAGGGTATAGCCAAGCAACAACAGGGTATAGCCAAGCAACAACAGGGTATAGCCAAGCAACAACAGGGTATAGCCAAGCAACAACAGGGTATAGCCAAGCAACAACAGGGTATAGCCAAGCAACAACAGGGTATAGCCAAGCAACATACGCTCAATCCCGTTGGCTTCCGAGGGTTTTGCAAGAGTGTAGCAAGCCATTTTTTGTTTGGCTGCTATAAAATAAAGTTTAACCAACTATCTCCATGCGAGTTTCTTGCGCCCTGTTATGACCTAAAATACCTTTATCTAGGATATTCTAGGCTGAAATAAATTGCTGACCCATCCATGACGTTATAATGGTGTTGCCATTACAACTATTTGTAAATAGTGTATTTGTTGTATTAGCTAATATACTACATCGTTAGCTGGAAGAAGTATATATTGTATGTGCTTATATTAGATTAGTAAAAAATTCGTTAAAACACTTAGTCGTCAGTGGGCATATAATTAGTCGCGGATTTAAGGCAAGGTGTTTGTCTAGGCGAAGTCTGAAATAATCAACGGTGCTACAGTCTATAACATCTCGGGGAAACCCATCTCTGGGAAAAGAGAGAGAGAGAGAGAGAGAGAGAGAGAGAGAGAGAGAGAGAGAGAGAGCGAGAGCGAGCACTGGCAAAGGAGTAGGGAGAACAGACTCTAATATTAAGTTGCAAACGGAGTAAAACATATTAAACCAAAGCTCAATTATTACAAGAACAAAGTGCAAGATGCCAAAGATAATAAGAGGAAGGCGTAATCCAACTACAATGAATCTTGATAACAAATAATGGATACGAGACCGAGAAGTGGTGGAGGGACTCGCATGTTCTGATCTACCGTGCCACAGATAGACCTGCTCAATAATTGCATCACGGTTCTAGTTTTGTAAGAGAGAGAGAGAGAGAGAGGGAGAGAGGGAGTGAGTGAGTGTGTGAGAGTGAGTGGGAGTGATATTGTGAGAGTGAGAGAGAGAGGGAGGGATAGGGACTGGGAGAAGGAGGGAGAGAGAGAGTGAAAGTTCAATTTATCTCTTATACCGATAACAATATTTGTACTGTATATGTAATGACAATGTAACAAACTCGTGGTCAATAAACTCTCTCTCTCTCTCTCTCTCTCTCTCTCTCTCTCTCTCTCTCTCTCTCTCTCTCTCTCTCTTTATCTATCTATCTATCTATGCAGTATGTGTGCTAGTGTGTTGTAATTAACTTACTTGTTCGTCAAGGGGAATCCACGCAATGCGAGCTAAGCTCATTATTATCACGCCTCCTTAACTGGGAATGCATTGCGTGAAATGCATGTTAAGTGTTTATGTATCGTTGGAATGGCTGTGGATGTGTGTGTAGTCTGTATTTTAGCCAATTGGCGACATCTGGTAACGAAGGCTTAGGGTTAATCTGTACGGTACCATTCTCACTACGGTACCAGTCTCACCCGAAGGCTTAGGTTGACCAGTAGCTTAGGTTGACCAGTACGATACCCATCTCACCTTGTAACCGATCACCAACCCCAGATGGGACGTCACAACTTCGTCCACTTATTCAAGGTTCCTATTTATTCTGCTAGGTGAACAGAGGCTTCACCGTTAGGAGACTTGCCCAAATGTCTCTTCCCCGCCCGGGTCTCGAACCCGGGACCTTCTGGTTGTGAGCCAGACGCGCTATCCGTTACGCCACGTGTGTGTGTGTGTGTGTGTGTGTGTGTGTGTGTGTGTGTGTGTGTGTGTGTGTGTGAGCGCGCGCGCGCGCGCTGTTCCTCATTATACCATTCGTTTTCTTGATTTATCGTTCGTTGTCGTAAATCTTTTATTTCCCATGATTGATTTATCTAAGCCGCTTGATTCAACTAATTAATCCATTTCACAATCAGATTATCATTCCACCACTTGCACCCTTGCACTTGAACTCCTCCACTTAAACTCTATACTTGAACCCTTCAACATGTGCCTTGTCATCGCTTCACCTCTACTGGAACCCCACTATTTTTCCCAACCACTTACACCTTACACTTGAACCCATCCCAACCACTTACACCTCACACTTGAACCCCACCATTTGGACCCCACCACCTGAACCTCACCTCTTGAACCCACCATTTGGACCCCACCACCTGAATCCCACTACTTGGACTCAACCACCTGAACCCCACCATTTGGACTCCGCCAAATTAATCCCATCACTTGAACCCTACCACTTAGACCCCGCCAAATGAACCCCACCACTTGAACTCCACCACCTGAACCCCACCTCTTGAACTCACCACTTGGACTCAACCACCTGGACCCCACCATTTGGACCCCGCCACTTGAACCCTACCACTTAGACCCCACCAAATTAACCCTACCACTTGAACCCCACCACTTGAACTCAACCACCTGAATCTCACCAATTGAACCCCACCACTTGAACCATTCGTCCTGCTTGTGTTACTAAGTTCACGCGACCTGAACAATTCTTGAGCCTTGATTGAAGCTGTTTTTTTTTCTGTTCTCTTTTTCGGTCCAGTGACATTTAGCTTTAAAAGTCTGAAACTTTTTGGTTTTGTTTTCAATATTTCTTTTGGCATATGTTTCTATTTAATCCCTTCACCGCAGTTACATAATATGCGTCCTAACATGGTTACCATAAACGATTGTATTTAGCTTATAATATACCTCTACGACTGGAAGGGGTAAATACTAGCTTAATAGAGCATCTTAATAACACATGACGCTCTTAAAGGGCATAATATCGTCCATTGAAGCTCTCGTCATGTTCCCCTTTCCATTAATTTCTAACCATATTCAGCCATCGACCCCCTTTTCTCTCTCTTCCTCACCCTCCTCCCATTCATCCCATACCGTATGCACCCCTCTTCCCTCCCACCCTTGTTATTGAACCCATTCACCTATTGTATCATCGTTCCACACCCCTTTTGACTTATTCCTTCTGCCCCTTCTCATTCCACTCCCTCAATATTTCTTTCCTCTTCCACCTCCTCCCCTCCTCACCCACTCATCTCCTCCCCTTACTTCCCCTTCCCCTCGCCGCATCTCCTTAACCCCTCCTCCTAGCATCCCCTTCCACCACCCACTCTTCCCCACCTCCTCCTTCCCCTCTCCCATATTTCTCTTCCACCACTCTACTCCTCCCTCTTCCTACACCCCCACCTTCCCCTGCTCCACTCCTCTCCTCACCCACTCCTCCTCCTTCCCTCGTCCCCCCCCCACCTTCCCCCTCCCCTCACCCTCACCCACTCCTCTCCCACCTCTTCCTCCTTCCCTCTTCCCCACCCCCATCCTTCCCCCCCACCCACTCAAAAATAGTGACTCCGGCTCCCCGTTCTGTGTTATTGATTAATTCGGCACGGGGACGGGAAAGGTCACCGGCCCTCAGTGGTATGTGGAGCTGTGTGTGTGTGTGTAGATGTGTGTGTGTGTGTGGATGTGTGTGTGTGTGTGAATGGTATTGTGTGTGTTTGGATGTGACTAGATATGCTTGGATTGTCATGGACTTGGTTTGATGTACAGTATGTGGATGTGTTGGTAAATAAAGACGAATTTCTGTGGCTAAGATGGCTGTGTTTGGTTACCAAAAGCTGCATGTAGTGATGCTTAATTAATTAATCTTAAATTAATATGTAGGTTTCGGGATGATTATTAATGTTTGTAAGCGACGACGGGATACATGTGGATTTATGTGGATATACAGTATGTGGTTGTGCTCGGATATGCGTGGGTGTGTATGTATATGATTGGCTGTGTTCTCTTGTGTGTTGGTTAATAAAAAAGGCTAGTTTGTGGATTTGAGCGTAAGTGCAGGTGAATGTGTGTGGATGTGTCTCTGTGTTTGTGAATACGGATGAATGTACTGTATGTACGTTTAAATATATGATTCGTATGTGTGTCATTGATTGGGTGCGGGTGAATGGAAGACAAATATCGTAAAATCGACTTTTATCAATGGATTAAAATGGATCTCTACATTACATTACCAATTCATAATACAGGCTGTTGATGTATATATACTATATATATATATATATATATATATTATTGTATATATACATACTTATATACTGTATATACTGTATAATATATAATCACATGTTGTATATATCTTTTAACAGTATTAAGCCCAACAGTTTACCCCAACAACATCTCCCCAGTGCACTAGTCCAGTACCCCCTACACCCCCCCCCCCCCCCCCTATCCACATATCGTCCCCCCACGCATCCAATACCAATAGTAATCCCCCAGTACAATCAGCCAGTGCCACCTCTGACCCGACACACACACACACCCACACACACAATTACTGGTACTGGAATTGCTTTTACCACTGGGATTATTGCCTGAGTTACCAGTCGATACTATTATTTGCCCTCTCCTTCAGTACCATTATTACGTGAACCGGTATGTTAATTGCTTCTTGATCCTTGTATTTATTTACCATTATGTTGTACTAGTGCACTATTTGACTATGTTTACCATTTTTATTACAAGTATTATTGTTTGTGATACCAGTCAATACTTTTGATACCATCATTAAGGGGAGATTTCCACTTGAGGGACTTTTTTCTTGACCCCTTTCTCCCTCTTGTCTAGCCCCATTGCTTTTGAGATTTTAAGACGTTTGCCACATTAGTTTGGTGATTTTAAGATTTTCCGCCCCATTCTGTCAAATTTAAGACCTTTCGTGCCATTTAGGTGTCGATTTTTTCCTGGCGAGCGATAGCGAGCCTGTAATTTAAGAGTAACCGGCCTTCGGCCGGGAAATTTTTCTACCGAAAAATGTACAATTTTATCTTGAAAGGGGGTCAAGGGGGTGAAATTTTAAGATTGCTGGAGGAGTAGGAAACAAACTAAAAACCTCCCCTTAATTCTGTCCGCTACTATAGTTACTACCACTATCTGCATCACTATCATTCACACTAACACTTGTATCAGCAGCACTGCTATAGTTTATTCGCTGTAAGTAGGCGATAAATCATGACCTTTAACCTCTGTAACTAAAATACGACTAGAGTAATCGAGCTTTTATTTATACCATTTGGGAAGAGTCAGTCAAGGAATAGATGTGGACATTTACAGCCAATTTGCTCTAGCTCTTTTTGAGTTTCAGAGGATAGAGGTCATTATTTCTCGCCTACTTACAGCGCATCTACTATAGCATCATCAATACCACTATTTGCTCCGGTGCCACTATCACCATCAAAACCACTCTCGTCATTGCTACCACTATCACAATCACCATCACTACTACTGCTATCATCATCACTACCACGATTACCATCACTACCATTCACTACTGCTATCACCATTACCATCACCGCCACCATCACCACCACAATAGCGAAAGGCCATACAGATATGAGCCAGGCAGGAATTCCAACACTATTCCAATCTCTATCAGAATGTAAAAGTGGTTCCTCAAGGTAAAGTAGTTAACGCTCTTGACCATGGAATATCTAGTCTGGGTTCAATTCCATATCAGCCAAGCATGATCCAAATGTTTATCCATATGGCGCCGGGTGATTGGTAATTTGAGTTCAAACATCCAATTCGGACTCCTCAGTTAGTTTGGTAACAGTATGCGGCGCCAACGATATACCGGTACTATGTAATATAGAATACGTGCTTAGTTGAAACCAAGCTAATACTAATTTTGTCTAATTTATGGTCAATATCTCCAGTAAATGTATGTAGGCCTATGTATGAATGTATATACTCAGGCACATACGCCATTGGTGGGGGTGGCCGACTCGAGACAGAGCCCAAACAGAAACAACATTTAAAGTTCAATTTCCTTCATACAGGAAATAGAGACAAGCCAAATAAATTGACACATGGAATGTTTTAAAGCCAAGAGGGTGTCATAGGATGTAGTATGAGGTGGGGAAGGGGACTGTACCGTTGTAAGAGAGAGAGAGAGAGAGAGAGAGAGAGAGAGAGGGAGGGGGGGGGGGGGGGCTTGACCCAATATACTACTGCGTGAGGCTTTGTTGATAACATGGCATTTTAGCAGCAAGGGACGAACATTCATACAGGAAAGAGAGATAAGCCAGCATATTTACCCCAGATGGGACTTCACAACAGTCCACTTACACCACGTCCCTATTTACTACTAGGTGAACAGAGGTACAGGGTGCAAGGGGAGACTACCCAACCGTCTCGCCCCGCCGAGGATCCTAATATATAATCAATGAAGTATTATTGCTAAATATTTCCAATGCGTAGGTGATTTTGAGATAAGAACAATTACTTCTTTATAATACACAGGTTTCTGCCACAAAGACCATTATTAAAGGTTCAAATAGTTATATCACCTGAATAAAAACTTTGAAGATTTTGGCCTATGGCAAGATGCTCATTTATTATAACTGGTCGTGGTTTTAGTGCAAAAATTGGAGCATTGTTCGTGGTTGTATATTCGGTATCTGCTATTCCCTTTACATTGCCAGTAGTGCTGCAGGGTTGGGGGCCATAAAAGGATGTTGTAAAATCTCCTTGGGGCTAGCATACGTCCCGGTGTGGTGTAAAAGAATACTGATGAAGACTGAAAGATTTATGGGTCTTTTATTATTTTCTGTAAGCCCTAGGGAAAAATGAAGGGCGAAAATAGATTGTTGGTATACCCTTCCCTGAGTACAGTAGGGGTTGGAGTTATTCATATATACTGTATACTGTATACTGTATAGGTTGATGTGATATATGTTTATTATAATCAATAGCTGTAACTCTCTCTCTCTCTCACTGTATATATATCAATAGAATAATTACCCTTAACATCTGTCACTGTACTTGTCTTTCTATGCCATATTCATGATAGCATTTTGCATGTTATTCATTGCCCTCAAATCACTACCCTTCTTCACTACCAAGAGAGAGGGGCTGGTAAGTTTCCAATATAGCCGTCATTCTTCATTCATTCCCCTTAAGGCACAGTCACACGGGCATTTATTCCGGCAACTATTATCGGTAACTCTGATTTGGCAGCTCGTGAAAGAAATTATATAAGAATTCAGGCTCGTATGATAATCTAACTTTAGTCTAGTTACCGATACCAGTGCAAAATAATCCCAAAACTGATGTCAGAATAAAATTGCTGATCAAAACTTGCCGGAAAAAACGCCCGTGTGATTCGCTTTTTTATATAGAACTTCATCCCATTCCAAGTTGGGGGTTTTGCCTTTCCATCTCATTTTCCGAGATGTATTGCTTTCAACCAGCCATGACTTAGGTAATTTAATTTCTTCTGATCTTTCACCCACTATTTTTTTTTCCTTCCGTCCCTCCATAGTCAGGACTTGCATTCAATCTCGTTTCATCTTGCCTTCATTTCCTCTTTTGCTTCATTTTATTGCATTCTGTATTTTCCATTTCTAGGTACGGGTACTGTATTTATCTTCTAATCTTTCTACCACTATTGTATCGTGCGTCACTTTCGTTTCTCCATAGTCAGGGCTACATTTGATCTCGTTTCACCATGCCTTCATTTCCCGTATGTTCCTTTTTTTGTTTATTTTAAGTCCATTCTATAATTTTTAAAGTCCATTCTATAATTTTTAAAGTCCATTCTATAATTTTTAAAGTCCATTCTATAATTTTTAAAGTCCATTCTATAATTTTTAAAGTCCATTCTATAATTTTTAAAGTCCATTCTATAATTTTTTAAAGTCCATTCTATAATTTTCACTCCTCGGTATCATAATTTCTCCTAATATTTGTTGCGGCTTTTTTTTTTCCTATTTCCATATTCGAATACATTCAATCTCGTTTCACCATGCCTTCATTTCCCTTATGTTCCTTTTTTGTTCATTTTATTTCGTTCTGTATTTTTCATTCTCTCTCTCTCTCTCTCTCGCTCGCTCTCGCTCTCGCTCTCTCGCTCTCTCTCTCTCTCTCTCTGGGTTACTAACCCATATGTCCCCTACTAACTTCCTAGTCCTGCCACGTTAGTGACAGGGCAGTAGTTCCCTTTCCAATGTTCCCTTACCCACTCTAAACCACTGTTTGGACACTTGATCCTCAGTGTTTTGGAGGACAAGCAACCTAGAAGGGTCACTAGACCTGTTGTTGCTTGATTTCCTTTGTACTCCTTTGTACTCTCTCTCTCTCTCTCTCTCTCTCTCTCTCTCTCTCTCTCTCTCTCTCTCTCTCTCTCTCTCTCTCTCTCTCTCTCTCTCTCTCTCTCTCTCTCTCTCTCACCTTTCGTCCCCCTCTCCTGTTAAGCGGTATCCTCCATAATAAATGGAAGCAGGTAAGACGCTATTCTTGGCCCATGGAGAGGATGCGGGAGGGATGGATAGGGTGGAATAGGGATGGTTCGAGGGATGGATGAGGTGGGGGATTGGGTAGTGCTTAAGGATGAGGGAGGGATAGAGAGGGTGGAATAGGGCTAGTTCGAGGGATGGATGAGGTGGGAGATTGGGTAGTGATTAAGGATGAGGGAGGGATAGAGAGGGTGGAATAGGGCTAGTTCGAGGGATGGATGAGGTGGGGAATTGGGTAGTCATAAAGGACGAAGGGGGGGATAGGTCTTCAGTTTGAGGGATGGATGAGGTGTGGGATTGGGTAGTGATTAAGGATGAGGGAGGATAGAAGGGATAGGGCTTCAGTTTGAGGGATAGATGAGGTGGGGGATTGGATAGTGATAATGTATGAGGGGGAAAGATGAATAGGGTAGAGAGGGAGGGATAGGGCTTCAGTCTGAGGGATGGATGAGGTGGGGGATTGGGTAGTGATAATTTATGAAGAGGATGAACAGGGTGGAGAGGGTGGGATAGGGTTTCAGTTTGAGGGATGGGGGAGGTGGGGGATTGGATAGGGATAAATTATGAGGGAGGGATGGAGAGGGTGGAATAAGGCTTCGGTTTGAGGGATGGATGAGAAAGTAGTAGTAGTAGTAGTAGTAGTAGTATGTGTTGTTATTATAGTAGTAGTAGTAGTTGTTGTTGTTGTTTAGCCGATATTGGTGATAGTGGTGTTTTTGGCTATTACTGCTGATGTCGATGTTGTCGGGTCGGTCTATGAGATTAACGCCAAAATTATGCTAATGAGGTTCGAATTACGGTGTGTGTGTGTTACTCAGTTACTTGTTCGTCAAGGGGAATCCACGCAATGCGAGCTAAGCTCATTATTATCGCGCCTCCTTAACTGGGAATGTATTGCGTGAAATGCATGTTAAGTGTTTTATGTACTGTTGGAATGGCTGTGGATGTGTGTGTAGTCTGTATTTAGCCAATTGGCGACATCGGAAACGAAGGCTTAGGGTGGATCTGTATGGTACCATTCTCACTATAGACGGTACCGTCTCGCCCGAAGGCTTAGGTAGCCATCAGCTTAGGTGAACCATATGATACCCATCTCGCCTTGTACCATTTTGCCAACCCCAGATGGGACGTCACAACGTCGTCCACTTATTCCAGGTACCTATTTACAGCTAGGTGAACTGAGGCTAACACATGAAAGGAGATTGAAACCCCGACCCCTCGTGTGTGAGACGAGAGCTCTACCTACTAGGCTACGGGCTGTGTGTATGTGTGTGTCTGTGTTTGTTAGAGAGAGAGAGTGAGTGTGTGTGTGTGTGTGTGTGTGTGTGTGTGTGTGTGTGTGTGTGTGTGTGTGAATAGGTGTTAGAATTAGGCGTGTGTGTGTGTGTGTTTGTTTGAGAGAGAGAGCGAGTGAGTGAGTGTGTGTGTGTGTGTGTGTGTGTGTGTGTGTGTGTGTGTGTGTGTGTTCGTGCACGTGCTTCTGCATATGTAAGATGGATAATTGTTAGGAGATGTTGACTTTTTTCACTACACATATTTGTAATGCAGATTAATTACAGCATACGAGAGAGAGAGAGAGAGAGAGAGAGAGAGAGAGAGAGAGAGAGAGAGAGCGGGTGCCTCATGTTATGGATGTGTACATATTTGCCGTAAACTTTTCCGATAAACATTTGGAAACTCTTTCTAAGCGATATAATATTTGCTGTGAGCCTAATATTTGCTGTGAGCCTAATATTTGCTGTGAGCCTAATATTTGCTGTGAGCCTAATCATAAGGTTGGCTGGCTTAAAATGCCGAGTGCAAACGTTATTGGATAAGTTACATATGCGTGTATTTTGTATTTAAGTTATAATTATGTAACAAGGAAAATGTAAAATATATAATTGATTAAGAGCATATCAGTTATAAAAATATAATATATATACGATTACGTAGTTAAAAAAGAACTGGGAAATTCGAATGCATGTAAAGCGACATTATTTAATCGTGAGAAGCAAAGTGTTCGATAATGTTAATATAGATCAAAATTTCATGTTCCAGATTATTAACCTATTGAATATTTCTAACCCATTTAGGATTATGATGCGCTTTGACAGTTTCTTTTATTATTATATTTAGCTATTATTAGATTATTATATTTAGCTATTATTAGATTATTATATTTAGCTATTATTAGATTATTATATTTAGCTATTATTAGATTATTATATACATCTTAGGAAGGATCTGTGGGGAATTAAACCGCTGACTTCCAAATACCCTTCTTAGCTAATATATGTTATATAATGATAGCCAGAATGAACTGCCAACACACGTCATAATCCCCAAGAGGTTAAGATAGTGTGCTAAATACATTATTCCTTGATGTATACTGTATATTGCAATTATAATACAGTGACATGTATTTTGAGTCGCGTATTGAATGCTGTTGTTTTTAAGGGGGGGGGGGGGGGGGCGTAATTATTTAAGGGGGGGGGGCGTAATTATTTGTTCATTCGTTTATCTTTTAATATTTGTTGTTAATTTCTTCCCTAGACCTCCATCAAGCTTAAAAAAACACCCTGAAGACCCTCCATCAAGATAAAATGTGTACATTTTTCGATAGAAAAATGTCCCGGCCAAAGGCCGGTTCTTCTTAAATTACAAGCTCGCTATCGCTCGCTAGGAAAACAAATTGACACCTAAATGACACAAAGTCTTAATATTGACAAAGAAATGGGGCGAAATGTCTTAGAATCGCCAAACTAATGGGCTGAACGTCTTAAAATGTCAAAACTAATGGGGCTAAGTATGAGGGAGAAGGGGAAGGGGGGGGGGGGGGGAACAACCATCCCCCCCTTAAGGTTCCCATTCTAACCATCGATTACACAAACCAAGGTATATAATATAAACTGTATGGACACAATACATACCTTCCATACTAAACTGTGTTACCCATATTACTGCAACCTACCGTACTACCTCACACACCACACACCGCACACCACACACCGCACACCACACACCACACACCACACACCACACACCACACACCACACACCACACACCACACACCACACACCACACACCACACGCCACACGCCACACAACACACACCGCACACCACACAACACACACCACACGCCACACACCGCACACCACACAACACACACCACACAACACACACCACACATCGCACACCACACACCGCACACCACACACCACACAACACACACCACACACCACACACCACTTCTGTAGGCTGTACATTTAAAGACCATCCACGTAAACATAGGGAGTATAATTGTCCACTTGCGAGGCTATAAGACAATTAGAGGCATAGACTGGAATATTTAGCAGAATTACCAACGGAAATGAGATCGTAGTGTAATTCTAAATACATAAAATTCAGCAAACTTTTTACCCATTGTACACTCTCGTTGTTCTTGTATTTTTGCTAAGTTTGGATGTGTGCGGCTCCAACTTCCTTATAGCCAGAAACTCGCAAGGGCAAACTCGAAATGTTAGAGAAATATATATATATATATACCGGTATATATATATATATATATATATATATATATATATATTCAATCACATGCACATTCACGCATGCATAAATATAGACACACACACACACACACACACACACACACATACACACACATACACACACACACACACACACACACACACACACACACACACACACACACACACACACACACACACACACACACACACACACTCAAACACACAAACAGAGTGGTTTAAATCGCCTATTGGTCCAGACTTGGCGGTGAGGGCTGGAAGCCCCTCTAAATCCGTAAAGATTTTTTCGGCTATCCTGATGGAGAATGATTGTAGCGTGACCCTCCCAAGGCTAGATGGTCAATTATCAGCTCTCTATAGTCCGTTCATTCTAGGTCGGGCAGAAATCATAACCTCTAACCTCTGTAGCTCAAAAAGGGCTAGAGCAAATGAGGTGTCAATTTATACACATATTCCCTAGCCAAGTATTTCCTTTTGGTAGAACTATTAGCTCGATTACTCTAGTCCTTTTTGGGTTATGAGAGGTTACGGGTTACGATTTTTATGAGAGGTTACGGGTTACGCCAGTCCTTTTTGGGTTATGAGAGGTTACGGGTTATGATTTTTGCCTAACCTAGAATGAACTTACTATAGTAGATAGTGCACCTGCGTATGTATTGAATCTCACACAACATCTGCGTATGTATTGAATCTCACACAACATCTGCGTATGTATTGAATCTCACACAACATCTCGGTCGTCAAAGGTCACATTCCACTTAATTTAATACACAAGGTAGAATAAGCATTGTTCTGACTTATGGGGAGGGGGGGGGGGGTTTCTGGCCCCCCCTTCTCTCTCATGTTTAGCCCCTTTAGTTTTCACATTTTAAGACGTTCGGCCCATTAGTTTGGCGATTTATAAACCTTTCACCCTTTTTCTTAGACAATATTCAAATTTTTCGTACAATTTAGGTGTAGATTTTTCTCCTGGTGAGCGATAGCGAACCTGAAATATAGTAGTACATTGCCTCTGGCAGGGACATGTTTCTATAGAAAAATGTACAAATTTGTCTTTGGGGGGTGTATTTTAAGAGTTTGATGGAGGTCTAGGGAGGAACTTTAAAAAGCAAAAATACAAACATACATAAATAAGCCAGCAAATACGCCCATCCCCCCTTCAGCAAATACGCCCATCCTCCCTTCAGAAAACATGTTGATTTCGAACTGCGCAGGAACACTAAACCAACGCCCCTGCACGCAAACAATCTAACCCCCTGTACTTACCCATTGCGCGTGACTTCCTGCTTGTTGACGCAGACAGCAGTGAAGCGGTCTTGTAGCAGGCACACCTCCCTCCGCCCACACCTCAGGAGACCACACAGGGCGTCTGAAACAAAACAACGCCCATTTTAGTAAACTTGTCATGTTTGGTCGACTCCGAGACATACCTGAATTTTGGGGTTTGCCTATACTATTATTGTCAGTCTATTGTTTAACTGTTAATTTGGCTACACATACCTTAGCATTACTCACTCTCTCTCTCTCTCTCTCTCTGTATGTATTTATGTATGTATGTACTGTATGTATGTAAGCATTACTCACTCTCACTCTCTCTCTCTCTCTGTATGTACTGTATGTATGTAAGTATGTATGTACTGTTTGTATAATAATAATAATAATAATAATAATAATAAACGGTTTATTAAAGAATGGCAGCCTCATGAGCTGAAAATACACATTTTACAATTTAGTGGATGAACATGAGATGTACAGATATGAGGATGGTAAGCTCAGTTTACAAACAAAATAAATAAATACAATAATGATGCATGTGCAGAATACAAATTATCATAAAATAACCATGAGAGTAAGTGATATACAGTACATATACACATTTATTTACTTACTCATATACAGAACATACGTATATACACGTACGTGCGCACATACATAATACATACATATATAGGAACATAAGAACATGCAGTAAGTGTGCACATGTCCGTATACACAAACGCTCACGTATGCACACAAACATACATACATACAGAAACTGTTTTTGGTATGGTCAGGGTAAAGAGGGTGCAGCAATTCAAGTCCGTATATGGTCCGTATGGTCAGGTACAGCCTACTACAATGGGAGGTTAATCCTCGGTAGTGTAGGTGTGTGTGTGTGTGTGTGTGTGTGTGTGTGTGTGTGTGTGTGTGTGTGTGTGTGTGTGTGTGTGACAGAAGGCGAAATATGGAAGAGCTGGGCGTTCTATTGTTAAGGGTGGAAATACATGGATGAAGATACGCGAACACTTACATGTGTGTATGTGTGTGTGTGTGTGTGTGTGTGTGTGTGCGTGTGTGTGTGTGTGCGTGTGTGTGAATCAAGCAGACCGACAGGGAGACAGACAAACAGAGTATCTTATGAAAATACACATCTTTGCGGAGATGATGTGTTAAAAGGTCACTCTGTTTTTGCTCATAAATTAGTGTCCTTGGAGTTCTCAGTAATGCCATATTAAGGGAGCCCACCTCGCCTTTTTCCTCCCTTCCTTCCTTCTTCCTCCCTCCTTCCTTCCTTCTGCTACTCCTTCCTCTTCCTCATTTTCGGCTCCCGGCCCTGCGTCATCATCAGCACGAGACAATTAATTAAGCAGATTAGTTGGCGCAGTCGGGGGCAAATAAAATTATACGATTCTCAGGTGCAGAGGTGAGTTTCTCCATTTTCTGTTTAGCTCTTGTTTGTCTCTCTGTTTTTGGCTGGCTGGGTGTCTCTCTCTGTTTCCCTAGCTGTTTGTTTGTCTAGTGTGTTTGTGTTTGTGTTTGTCCGGTGTTTGGTTTTGCGTTTGTCTCTCTCTCTCTCTGTCTGTCTATTTTGTTTTTATTTATTTTTTAAATTTTGTTTTGTCCAGATGTCTCGTTAAGTGTCTGAGTTGGCCGTGTCTGTTTTTGTTTCTGTATATACAGTATATATATATATATATATATATATATATATATATATATATATATATATATATATATATATATGATTGTATGTGATTTAAAGGATAACCCCAAGTCTCTCAAGTCATTCGGAGCCAACTAAACTCCAGTCAAGGCGAGAGGGGTCCCGAGTTGGTGTAAGAAGAAATGGTGGGGAAGAGGAAGGGGAGGACGTTTGTTTAGTCCAGTGTTTGTTGTTGTTGTTGTTTGTTGTTTGGCAGCTGGTGGAGGAGGAGAGGCATGTGGAGGAGGAGAGGCAGGTGGAGGAGGAGAGGTAGGCAGGTGGAGGAGGTAGGCATGTGGTGGCAGAGAGACAAGAGGAGGCAGATTAGCGACGAGTGAAATGAGCTACGATATATTTACCTAGATTAACATAGATACACTGGCCACACAGACCCTACGATGCAAACGAGGTGGTCAGGACTTAATTCTAGTAGAGATGGCATATATATCGAGAGAGAGAGAGAGAGAGAGAGGCAAATGGATAGAAAGCTACTAAAACATAGACAAACCTTGAAATGGTGAGCAAATAACCCAGGCTAAACAATAAATGCTGAAGGTGGAGGGAGTATTAAGGGGAGGTCTTTAGTTTGGTCTCTAGATATCCATCAAGCTTAAGATTACACCCCCTTGAGCCCCTTTCAAGATAGGTTTTTACATTTTTCGGTAGAAAAATTTCCCGGCTGAAAGCCGGTTCCTCTCAAATTACAGGCTCGCTATCGCTCGCCAGGATAAAATCGACACCTATATGGCACGGAGGGTCTTAAAATTGACAGAAATGTGTCAAAAGTTCTTAAAATCGTCAAAATAATAGGGCGAACGTCTTAAAATCAGAAAAGCAATAGGGCTAAACTTGAGGGAGAAAGGAGTCCAGAAAAAAATCCCTCAAGTGGAGATCTCCCCTTAAGCTTAGTGGTTGAAAGGCTTAAGAACTACATGTCCTTCTGAAGCTAAGTAAAACCATCTACTGTTAGCCAGAATACAATGAAACCATCTCCTGTTAGCCAGAATACATTAAAACCATCTACTGTTAGCCAGAATACATTAAAACCATCTACTGTTAGCCAGAATACATTAAAACCATCTACTGTTAGCCAGAATACATTAAAACCATCTACTGTTAGCCAGAATACATTAAAACCATCTACTGTTAGCCAGAATACATTAAAACCATCTACTGTTAGCCAGAATACAGTAAAACCATCTACTGTTAGCCAGAATACAGTAAAACCATCTACTGTTAGCCAGAATACAATGAAACCATCTACTGTTAGCCAGAATACATTAAAACCATCTACTGTTACCCAGAATACATTAAAACCATCTACTGTTAGCCAGAATACATTAAAACCATCTACTGTTAGCCAGAATACATTAAAACCATCTACTGTTAGCCAGAATACATTAAAACCATATACTGTTAGCCAGAATACAGTAAAACCATCTACTGTTAGCCAGAATACATTAAAACCATCTACTGTTACCCAGAATACATTAAAACCATCTACTGTTAGCCAGAATACATTAAAACCATCTACTGTTACCCAGAATACATTAAAACCATCTACTGTTACCCAGAATACATTAAACATCAGGCCATGGAATTGAAGGGGTCACGATACAAAAAAATGATAATCTAGGAAGCCAGGGATGGTAATTAAAGTGGGGGTTAAGTGGAGTGGGGGGGTTAAGTGGATTGGCGGGAGCAAGGCAAGATGACGTCCATTAAGGGAGCCCACCTCGCTTTTTGTTCTCTTTCTCTCCCTCGCTCTCTTTGGCTTGTATCCTTTCGGCCCCATTCAGCCTACTGTTTTAAGACTTTTAACCCCATCCAGGTGTCAATATTTTCCTGGCGAGCGGTAGCGAGCCAGCATATATATATTTTTGTTTTGACAGCAAGCTACATTTGTACATTTTTCGATAGAAAAATGCCTCCGGCGAAGCCTGATTTCTCCATACAATGCTGGCTCGCTATCGCTCGCCAGGAAGAAATCGACACCTGGATGGGGATAAACGTCTTAAAACAGTTGGCTGAATGGGGCCGAATGGATACAAGCCAGAAAAAGATAAAAAAAAAAAAAAAAAAAAAAAAACGGTGACCCCCCTTAAGAAGATTGGTGGGAGGCTGGAGCAAGCCAAGATGCAGTCCATTAAGCTGGAGGACATTTTGGGTAGAAACTTGATGCTCTCTCTTACACTAAAGCCGGTGTCACACGAGCGATTTTCCCGTCAATTTTCCATGAGCAAGTTTTTTCTCGTTGAAATTTCGGTCCTTTTTTGCATTGGTATCGGTAACTAGACTGAAGGTAGAGCATGTTATAGGCGGCTGAATTTTGATAAAGGACATTTTTTGAAGCTGCCAGACCATAATTGCCCGTAAAAATTGCTCGAACAAAGGCTCGTGTGACTCCGGCTTAACGTTTCCCTTTATATTTCTTCTCAATTTTCAATTTATTTTTCGTCAATGTTTACACTGTATATTTGTCTAACCTTTTACACAATTTTAATTCACCTTGTTGATTATCGTATCCTGTAGTTTTCGTGATCATTCCATCACGTTCAGCAGGATTATTCAGTATTATAGGAAAATAGATGTAATTGTGATGATGGTGATGATACTGTACTAATAATGGTAATGTTGAGTATGATGTTCATGATGATGTTGATCGTGATGACCAGGATGAGAGGGAAGAGGATGATGATGATGATGTAGGAGGTCATGAGATTAATGGTAATATCGGGAGTAAAAATAAGAGGGATATTATGCAAATAAGTGAAAAATAGTAATGACGATACCTAATACCCCTCATGATGATATGAACTGTGATGATGAATGGAAATGGTGATGAATGGAAATGATGATGATTCTTTGGAGCGGTTAATGAATTTGGAAAAGTGGAAGGTGATGATGACGGCTATTGCTGCTCATAATGATACGCTGAATATTATAATGACAAATCTTATGAGGATAGCCTATAAGTATTGAAGTATTATGAGGATAGCCTATAAGTATTGAAAGACTTAAGGGGGGATGGGCCGCTTTTCTGGACCACTTCCTCCCACATGTTTAGCCCCATTAGTTTTCAGATGTTAAGATGTTTGCCCCATTAGTTAGTCGATTTTAAGACTTTTCGCCCCATTCCTTCGTCAATATTTAGACCTTTCGTACTATTTAGGTGTCGATTTTTTCCCTGGCGAACGATTGTGAGCCTGTAATGTTGGAAGAACCGGCCTTCGGCCGGAATTTTTTTCTACCAAAATTTTTACAAATTAATCTAGAAGGGGGATCTAATGGATTTTTGTTTTTTTTTGACGGAGGTCTAGGGAGGGAACTAGAAAAATAATGAATACATGCACAAATCGCCCAAAAAGTGAACCATCCCCCCTTAACCTGTTGGCGAGACTTCCAGAATATGAAAAGGAAAATAATGGAGCAAACTAGAAATGCTATGAGAGATGAGATAAGAGTATGATAGAATGAATATGCAGGTAGGAAATGAGATAATGTTGGGAAATTAAATTTTTATGCAGGTATGAAATGAGATAATGTTGGGAAATTTATTATGGTTGAATATAAGCCTGTGTGTGTGTGTGTGTGTGTGTGTGTGTGTGTGTGTGTGTTTGTGTGTGAGAGAGAGAGAGAGTGATTCATTTGTGTGCCTGTCTATCTATATCTATGTATGTGTGTGTGTGTGTGTGTGTGTGTGTGTGTGAGAGAGAGAGAGAGTGATTAATTTGTGTGCCTGTCTATCTATATATATATATGTATGTTTGTGTGTGTGTGCATGTGAGAGAGAGAGAGAGAGAGTGATTAATTTGTCTGCCTGTCTATCTCTATATATGTATGTTTGTGTATGTGTATTCACTTTCACTCACTCTCTTGTTTGTCAAGGGGAATTCACGCAATGCGAGCTAAGCTCATTATTATCGCGCCTCCTTAACTGGGAATGTATTGCGTGAAATGCATGTTAAGTGTTTATGTATCGTTGGAATGGCTGTGGATGTGTGTGTAGTCTGTATTTTAGCCAATTGGCGACATCTGGAAACGAAGACTTAGGGTTAATCTGTACGGTACCATTCTCACTACGGTACCAGTCTCACCCGAAGGCTTAGGTTGACCAGTACGATACCCATCTCACCTTGTAACCTATCACCAACCCCAGATGGGACGTCACAACTTCGTCCACTTATTCCAGGTTCCTATTTATACTGCTAGGTGAACAGAGGCTACACCGTTAGGAGACTTGCCCAAATGTCTCTTCCCCGCCCGGGTCTCGAACTCGGAACCTTCTGGCTGTGAGCCAGACGCGCTATCAGTTACGCCACGGGGAGGTGTGTGTGTGTGTGTCTGTGTGCTGAGGAGTGACGGGGAGGGGGGGGGGGGTCGTGCGCGTGTGTGTATGTGTGGGTCTGTATGTATGTATGTACGTATGAATAAGAATGTTGGCATGTATACGCGTCATTGTGTACGTGTGACAATGTGTGGTTATATTCCCCCCCCCCCCCAAAAAAAAAACAAAAACAAAACAGTGCTCATAAATACAGGTTGGGTTTCAGAGGCGTTCATATCTACGTTTTTTGTGTGTACCTATATGTAACTGTACACCATGCCTGTGTGTGTGTGTGTGCGTGTGTGTTGTGTGTGTGAGAGAGAGAGAGAGAGAGAGAGAGAGAGAGAGAGAGAGAAAGAAAGAGAGATGATTAGCATAGTTTATGACTAGAATATAATATTACTATAAAATGCAAACTCAGTGAACTCCCAGTCATAAAATTCCGGATTATAAAATATAGCTATAGAAAATGCAACTAAATATCAACCATATTCCTCTTCTTTGCCATTAACTCACTGTATTCAACTGTTCTTCCCTATTGATTCCCATTACTATACATTACCATTTATAAACTTATGATATCTTATTAATTTCTTCGTCCTGTTTAGCTTTAGAAGGGTGTTAACAAAAAACGACCATCTCCCCTAAAAAACAAAAAAGTATAATACCCTGAGCCCTGCCTGCACTATCATCATCCCTTCTCGCCCATTTCCACACACACACCCCTACTTTGAACAAATCACTACCTTCCCTCCCCTTTCATTACCTCACAACTCTCAATTACATCCCCTTAGGTTTCCTCTAGATACACTCTATACCGATTTCATGATATTAACTTGTGAGATAGTTTTTAGATAGTTTTTAGATAGTTTTTAGATAGTTTGTTTCTATGTGATTGAGGGAGACAAAAGGCAGAACTGGTTTTTAGATAGTTTTTTTCTATGTGATTGAGGGAGACAAAAGGCAGAACTGCCCGTAGGGAGTGCCTCCCCCAAAGTTGAAAGAGTGACAGGGCCAAAATCAAGGGACGTTCGAGCCAAAATGCTTGGACACACGGAGTTTGAAGCAATTTAAGTCATAGGAAGAGGGAAAGACTGATTCTGGGAAAGAGTTCCAGAGCTCAGCTGTTGAATAGAAGAAAGACTGAAAATAACGTTTCACTCTTGGGTTGGAGAGTTGCACAGCGTTTCTTCTTAGTCGTGTTTTTCCTTTAGATACATCAAGCCTAGTATGGTTTAGTAACTGTTGGTGTTATATTATCTGTACTTATAATTTTGTTTTGTTTTAATACTTTCAAATTTAAATAATTATTAGATGCTGAATATCATGCAATTATTATATATATATATATATATATATTTCACACCTACTGCATTTTATGAACTTAAGATATGATTTTAATATTTCATCTTATATTTCTTATTATTTTCTAGTTTAACAATTGTTCTCTTTATTTAATATACCGTGAGACATATTGTCCAGTTATTGTGCCTATAGCTCCTTCATGGTACATAGAAATTATGGTATTCACAATAGAACACACATACACACCCACACACACACACACGCACACAACATAACTCTCTTATCTCTCTCTCTCTCTCTCTCGCTCTCTCTCTCTCTCTTTAACCACACACACACACACACACACACACACACACACACACACACACACACACACACACACACACACACACACCCAGCCCCATACACACACGCAAACTATTCCTCTCTCTCTCCACACACACACACACACACACACACACACACACACACACACACACACACACACACACACACACACAAACATACAAACATACCCAACCCCATACACACACGCAAACTCTCCCTCTCCCCCCCCCCCCCCCCCAACACACACACACACACACACACACACACACACACTAATTACTGCAGGTGAACTTGTCTCTTCACCTGGATTAACACACACACACACACACACACACACACACACTAATTACTGCAGGTGAACTGGTATCTTCACCTGGATTAACACACACACACACACACACACACACACACACTAATTACTGCAGGTGAACTGGTATCTTCACCTGGATTAACACA
>CM064508.1:42161936-42166936 GCA_032716605.1 Paralithodes platypus
GGTTAAGTTTCCTTTATCACGTCGTGGTGTAGTGGGATAGCTTGGGCACTCGTTCTGAATGTCGGAGGTTCGAGTCCGGCAGGGAGTATATATTTATTAGCTCACGTGTATTTGTGAGATATAGCCTACTTGATATCAATAAATATATACCGGTATATAAATAAATAAATCTTCTCAAACCTTAGTAGGCCTATAGTAAATCCCACCTTTTGATTAACGAAGTAGAAATAAATGTATATGTTTAAGGGGGCGTGACCTGCTATATTTCTCAACTTTTCTCTCTTTCTTTGGCTTGTATCCATTTGGCCCCATTCAGCCTACTGTTTTAAGTCGTTTATCCCCATTCAGGTGTCGATTTCTTTCTGGCGAGCGATAACGAGCCAGCATTGTATGGAGAAATCCGGCTTTGCCGGAGACATTTTTCTATCGAAAAATTTACAAATTTAGCTTGCTGTCAAAAACATAATACAAAATATGCTGGCTCACTACCGCTCGCCAGGAAAAAATCGACACCTGGATGGGGATAAATGTCATAAAACAGTAGGCTGAATGGGGCCGAATGGATACAACCCATTTACATATATACTATCAGAATCTATCAAGAGAGGTTAAAAAAATGTAATACAGGACAAGACCACAAAGAAATTATGAAATCAGGATAGTCCAAAAGACTCAAAAAATAACCCTAAGGCTTTTTACAAGCTATATAAATCTAAAGTTAGAGATAAAAATAGGCCCCCTTAAAACTTCGATAGGAGAAATGACAGAAGTGATTTAGAAAATGTGCAGTACATTTAAATAGTCAGTTTCTATCCGTTTTTCACTCTAATGAAATAATTGGGCACAGATTCCAGAAGTCCTTAAGGTGTATAGAGATAGTATAAAAAATTGGTTAAGTACGGTTACTATAAGTAGAAATGATGTGCTTAAGGAAATTGACAGACTGAAACCTCAGAAATCGCCTGGTCCCGATGAGGTATATGCCAGAGTATTAAAAGAATGCAGAGATGAGTTAAGTTACCCATTAACATTTCTTTTTTACAATTCATTAGAAACAGGTATAGTTCCAGAAGCTGGGAAGCTTGCAAATGTAGTTCCGATTTTCAAAAAAGGTGATAAATCAATAGCATCCAATTACCGTCCCATTAGTCTCACTTCAATCATAGGAAAGCTACTAGAGTCAATTATTGCTAGGAAAATGAGAAACCACTTAGAAACATTTAACTTAATCAATTCTTCTCAGCATGGATTCACACAGGGACGTTCTTGCCTTACTAATTTGCTTAGTTTTTTCTCAGAGGTATATGAAGCAGTAGATAATGACAAGGCATACGATATTATATATTTAGATTTCAGTAAAGCTTTCGACAGAGTCCCTCATGAGAGATTGATGAGAAAGGTTGAGGCACATGGAATAGGTGGGGCGTTGTTGGGATGGATTAGGTCATGGCTAATTGGTAGGAAACAGAGAGTCAGCATAAATGGTACCAAGTCAGAGTGGGGAGCAGTCAAAAGTGGTGTCCCCCAGGGATCGGTATTAGGTCCCCTGTGTTTCTTATATACATAAATGACCTAGATTTAGGTATAACTAGTAGGATAAGTAACTTCGCAGACGATACTAAAATGGGGAGATCAATTGATTCAGATAGCGATATAGAGTGCCTCCAAAGGGATCTAGATACCTTACATGAATGGTCAGTAAATTGGCAGATGAAGTTTAACATTGACAAATGCAAGGTATTAAAGATAGGGAAGATGCAAACAAATGTTAAATATAAACTAGCTAATTTAGAATTAGAAAATTCAGACTGCGAGAAAGATCTAGGGTTTTTGTTAGCAATGATTTGAAGCCTAGAAAACAGTGTATAGGCGTTCGTAATAAGGCAAACAGGATTCTCGGGTTCATCTCTAGGAGTGTGAGTAACAGAACTGCTGATGTTATCTTAAAACTTTACTTGTCATTAGTGAGACCCCATATGGATTATGCTGTCCAATTTTGGTGTCCTTATTACAGAATGGACATAGATTCATTGGAGAGAGTACAGCGTAGAATGACAAAAATGATCCATAATATTAGAAATCTTCCGTATGAAGAAAGGTTGAAGAAATTAGGTTTACATTCGTTAGAGAGACGCAGAGTTAGAGGGGATATGATAGAGGTGTTCAAGTGGGTTAGTGGGATTAACAAAGGGGACATGACAAATGTACTAAAGCTCAGTGATAGCGAAAGAACTCGTACCAATGGTTTCAAATTAGATAAATTTCGTTTCAGAAAAGATATAGGCAAATATTGGTTTGGTAACAGAGTTGTAGATGGGTGGAATGGACTACCAAGTGCTATAGTGGGATCTAAACTGTAGGGAGCTTTAAGATAAAATTGGATAAGCATATGGACGAGAAGGGTTGGGTGTGAAGGGGGATCAGCCGGGTTGGGCCAATCAGCGCTCTGCAGACCCCCATAATCCTGCGTTAATCTCTAACCGTTTTGGTAGGATGATCCTCAGGGTATTAGAGTGTTGAGCCTATAATTGGGCTTTGTAATTGATTTGGGGTTGTGTGGGACAGGGATCTGCCTTGCTTAGGCCAATCGGCTTTCTGCAGACTCCCATTTTCTTATGTTCTTATGTTCTTATGTTCCCCCATTTCGTTGTCAATTTTAAAACCTTTCGTGCCATTTAGGTATCGATTATTTCCTGGCGAGCGATAGCGAGCCTGCAATTTAGGAAGAACCGGCCTTTGGCCGGGGCATTTTTCTACCGAAAAATTTACACATTTATTTTGAAGGGGGGGTCTAGGGGGTGTTTTTCTAAGCTTAATGGAGGTCTAGGGAGGAAACTAAAAAAATACATATGAATAAATTAATTAATAGCCCAAACAAATGGCCAGCCTCCCATTAAGTCTAAGTCCCGATACCGATGTCAAATATTCCCAGATATATTGCGAGAAAATCTTGCTCCTGGAAACTTGCCGGTAGAAGCGCTCGTGTGCGATGACCTTAAGGGGAGATGGGTCGCTTTTCTTGTTCCTCCTTCTATCTCATGTTTAGCCCCATTAGTTTTCAGATTTTAAGATGTCTTCCCTATTAGTTTGGCGATTTTAAGACCTTTCGCCCCATTTCTTCGTCGATATTTAGACCTTTCGTGCTATTTAGGTGTCATTTTTTTCCCCTGGCGAACGATAGTGAGCCTGTAATGTTGGAAGAATCGGCCTTCGGCCGGGAAATTTCTCTACCGAAAAATTTACAAATTAATCTAGAAGGGGGATCTAATGGATGTTTTTTTTTTAATTTGGTGGAGGTCTAGGGAGGAAACTAGCAAAATAATAAATACATGCAAAAATCACCCAAAAAGTGAACCATCCCGCCTTAACATTAATATTCTTTCATAATACATCAGCAGCAGATAACACAAGCACTAATGCCGTGCTGCTGGGTGAGCTACACTTGTATTACCACTGAAATATAATGTAATGTAATGTTAAGGGGGGTCACCGGCTTTTGTTTTTTTTATCTTTCTCTCCCATTCTCTCTTTTTCCCTGGCTTGTATCCATTCGGCCCCATTCAGCCTACTGTTTTAAGACGTTTATCCCCATCCAGGTGTCGATATTTTCCTGGCGAGCGATAGCGAGCCAGCATTGTATGGAGAAATCCGGCTTCGCCGGAGACATTTTTCTATCGAAAAATGTACAAATTTAGCTTGCTATCAAAACAAAATTATATATGTGCTGGCTCGCCAGGAAAATATTCACACCTGGATGGGGGTAAACGTCTTAAAACAGTAGGCTGAATGGGGCCGAATAGATACAAACCAAAGAGAGAGGGAGAGAAAGAGAAAAAAAGCGAGGTGGGCTCCCTTAAGAGGGGTAGGGTTTGTTTATTTGAAGAATGAATGTATTATATTTTCAGTTTCCTCCATAGACCATCATCAAGATTACAAAACATCCCCAAGATCCCCCTTCGAGATAAATTTGTACCTTTTTCGGTAGCGGTTCCTTCAAAATGACACGCTGGCTATCGCTCGCCAGGGAAAATAATCGACTCCTAAATTGCACGAAAGGTGTTAATATTGGCAAAGAAACTAATGTGGGCGAACGTCTTAAAATCTGAAAACTTCTGTGGCTAAGCATGAGGGAGAAGGGGGAACCACAAAAGCCAACCATCCCCCCTTAACCCTTTCACTACCGGGGATGTATGTTGTTGTTGTTGTTGTTTATCAGCTATATTTAGACGCTTTAATGCAACTTAAGGAGAGGTATTTAGTTTGTTCCCTAGACCTCCATCAAGCTTTAAATTACACCCCCTTGAGTCCCTTTCAAGATATATTTGTACATTTTTCGGTAGAAAAATGGCCCGGCCGAAGGCCGGTTCCTCTTAAATTACAGGCTCGCTATCGCTCGCCAGGATAAAATTGACACCTGAATGGTACGAAAGGTCTTAATATGGGGTGAAAGTTCTTAAAATCGCTAAACTAATGGGGCAAACGTTTCATAATATCAAAAGCAATGGGGCTAAACATGAGGGAGAAAGGGGTCCAGAAAAAAATCCCTCAAGTGGAGATCTGCCCTTAATTAAGAAGGATCTGTGGTAATAGAAAGGGTTAATTCAGATATAGTCTGTAGCCTTATCATGCCGACACTACCTTCCTAAGCTGAATACAATTGTCGAAAACAATTACAATCAAATAAAGAGTACGTCACCGGTAATGAAGGGGTTAAGGGGAGGTTTCTAGTTTGTTTCCTACTCCTCCAGCAATCTTAAAATGTCACCCCCTTGACCCCCTTTCAAGGTAAATTTGTACATTTTTCGGTAGAAAAATGTCCCGGCCGAAGGCCGATTACTCTTAAATTACAGGCTCGCTATCGCTCGCCAGGATAAAATAGACACCTAAATGGCACGAAAGGTCTTAAAATTGACAGAATGGGGCGGAAATTCTTAAAAATCACCAAACTAATGGGGCAAACGTCTTAAAATCTCAAAAGCAATGGGGCTAAACATGAGGGA
>CM064508.1:42171936-42218236 GCA_032716605.1 Paralithodes platypus
GTCTTAAAATCGCCAAACTACTGAGCCGACCGTCATAAAATCTGAAAACTTTTAGACTGTTTTATTCAGTATATCTACGGCCTCTAGCGACGAACAGGCTTCGAACCATCTACGGCCTCTAGCGACGAACAGGCTTCGAACCATCTCACTAAACCCTTTCTACTGCCACAGAACCCTTCTTAAGCTGCACACAAATATAGCAATTATCAAATTTATGGTGACCGGACAACTCAACCTGTAGTCCATTTCAACCAGTAGCTCTCAACCAGTACCAAATCAACCAATACGGTTAGGTTAGGTTAGGTTAGGTTAGGATAGGTTAGCTGGTTAGGTTAGTACTATATTTTGGCACTGGTTTGGTTGGTCTTGGTTGATTTGGCACTGGTTGAGAGCTACTGGTTGAGATGTCCGGGAACCCAAATTTATAAGACGTCACCGGTAAAGAATGGGTTAACCCGTGCAGTACCAGGGACGTCCTTTTAAGCATATTCTGCCAACTATTAGACAATTGTATTCAGCTTGGGAAGGACCTCTAGCAGTAATAAGGCTTCAAACTATCTCAATCAACCCTTTTAACTACCGCAGATCCTTCCTAAGCTGCATAATACCGCCTAAATATAGCTAGAATATAATATAAGACGTCGCTGGTACTCAAAGGGTTAAGGGGAGGTATTTAGTTTGTTCCCTACTTTTTCATCAAGCTTAAAATTACACCCCGTAGACCCCCTTTCAAGATAAATTTGTACATTTTTCGGTAGAAAAATTTCCCGGCCGGAGGCCGGTTGCTTTTAAATTACAGGCTGGCTATCGCTCGCCAGGAAAAAATTGACACCTTAACGGCACGAAAGGTCTTAAAATTGACAGAAATGGGGCAAAATGTCTTAAAATATCCAAACTACTAGGGCGAAGGTCTTAAAATCTCAAAAGCAATGGGGCTAAACATGAGGGAGAAAGGTGTCCACAAAAAAATCCTTCAAGTGGAAATCTCCCCTTAATATAGCCCCACTTTTGAACTGAGGCCCAGTATCGTGATGTTGTTGTTGTTATTGTTGTTTTGGGTTGAGTTGGTAGTCACCCTATACAGTATATACACTGCCGCGGATGGCAAGGCAAAACTCCATTCAAAATTAAAGTGCTTGGTTTTTGGTCTATGTATTTATTTATTTATGCATTTATTTTTGAGTTTTTAGACCTCCATCAAGCTTATAATAGCACCCCCTAGACCCACTTTCAAGATAAATTTGTAAAATTTTCGGTAGAAAAATTAATGTCCTGGCCGAGGGCCGGTTCCTTCTAAAATTACAGGCTCGCTATCGCTCGCCAGGGAAAAATCGACACCTAAATGGCACGAAAGGTCTTAACATTGACGAAGAAATAAGGCGAAAGGTCTAAGAGCCGTATTCTTAAACAATTCTTTCCCTTCGAAAATGAAAGGAAGGAATTTTCTTTCGATTTGGTATTCTTAAAAAATCCTTCCCGTTCCTTTCCCTTGGGAAGGAAAAATCTTTCCCTTAAACAGGGGAAAATATTGGAATTTGAAGGACTCTCACTAGGCAGGTCTTCAGTTTTCCCTTCGTCATTTTGTTCATAACATTCTTATATAATTGGAGTCAGTGTGACTAAATAATGGATTTGACCACTATGTAATTTTATTAACATGATATAATGCACGATATTGAAAATAAAGTAATATTATTAAACGTTTTAGAAGACCACCTGATCTCGGCGTGAATTCGCGTGCGGACGATTCGGGCAATTTCGGGCTGCCAGCTTATAGCCTATTCCTCATCTTATACATATTTCGATTATTATTGATTTTCATTGGTTTACTGATGTAGCCCTTTCAAAGCATCAATTTTGTGCACGGTGTGACTATATTTTGGCACGTGTTAATGCAATAAGTGTCAACATTACCAGGTTTGAGGCTTGACAGAGATACGCTATCAACAATTCCCAGTAATACCATACTTTACATAACTAAAAATAGCTAGGCATATACTGTAATATTAATATAAATTTGTGGGCTAACAGTAATAGTGGTCAATCATCTTATATACTAATTTAGCCTACCTTACCAGTACCGTACCACATATTGGGTTAGGCTAGGCGGCTAGGCCTAGGCTTAGCCTACAGCCTACAGCCTACAGTAGGCTACATCATCATGTAAGTTAGCCTAGCCCAGGCTAATCTATTTTTCTTATGAATTTCACGACTCCTACAGGATTGTAGGCCTAATTTTTTTTTCTTAGGCTACATCCCCACTGAATAAACTAACCTAGGCTAGTCTCTGTCCCTCTAGGCTAGCCCATCATAATGTTCAAGCCAACATTTGTTAGATTTTGTCAGAATTGGCTCACCTCAGATAGGCTATCTGGATTTTAAAATGTTGTGAATTTATTAGGCCTATGGGAAGGATGTAGTATTTGGACATACTACATGGCGCCTGCCTTGGTTTACACTACGCCGAACGGCGGCAGCAGTGAACGCTCGCGATCATGTTCCAGTCTATTTTGACTGCCGCAGGATTCAATAATAGGTTGACGGGGTCCTCACCCCCCCCCCCCCCCCATTACATGTTGTTATCATCATATATTATATTGCCAGCAGGGGGAAAATAACCGTTAAAATAGACGGGAACGTACCCCCGAGCGCACTACCTATGTAAATATGACGACTGTACACCCGGATACATCCTTCACGATTCACGACTTTTGACTTTTTTTTAAGTAATTTGCCCCCTGCTGGCAAAATGCCTATATATGATGATGACAATAAGTCATGGGGGAGTGAGGGGGGCCCTCAACCTAATGTTGTATCCCACGGCAGTCAATATAGACGGAAACGTGATCGCGAGAGTAGTGTAAACAAGGCAGGCGATAAGCTCGAAATTCCTCGAATACTACATCCTTACCTTTATTACTTTATGTTATAGAAAGTCCGAGTTACCTTTTCACTATAATATTTTCCCTGATTTTCATAGCCTTGTACACTATCAGGGAGCGTGTTATTAGATTATTCGGTAGCTACCGGGTATCTTAACTACAGTTCAAGGAGACTACAGCACAGTTTGCACGCTCTCTGCGTTTATTTTTAATTTGACAGTGTTTGGTGGACATAATTGTCATCATCATATTCATATATAATGCCAGCAGGAGGCAAATAACCACTCGCAGAGGGATTTCAGAAAAAAGTTGCAAAATCTGGCGTGCTAATATTGCCGCAGTGTCTGCTTGAATATTGTCATCATATTAGCCTAATCAAAACAAAATCCCTTGAAAAACATATTTGTAAACACTAGCCTATTCAATACTATTGGTTGTGAGTACAATTATAGGCTACCCTAATTTTTCATTACAGTATATCCTAGCCTAATCCCTCTACTTTCTTTAAATATCCAAACAATATAACTTAACCTGAGAACCTAAGATAGGCCTAGGCTATGCTAATATACAGCGTTTGATTATGCCGAGTGTATAGGCTAACTTACTAACATTGGTAGTTGCTAAAAGAAAATGTATAAGATTAGAGCCCAAAATTGCTAATGAAAAAATGTGGCTACTTATTTTGGGCTGTATACAGTATGGTATGAGATTTTGTTGAAAACTTGGGATTGTTCTTGATCCCTGGCAAGCCTCAAAACCTGAATTTTCAAACTTATTACATTAACATGTGTCAAAATGTAGTCACACTGTGCACAATATTAATGCATTGAAAGGACTGAATCAGCAAAGCAATAATAGTCAAATATAGCCTACTCAATGTTTGTAAGGAAAACCCCACTAGTCACCAGAGTCCCCCGCACACTGTTTCAAATAAAATTTGTGGATTTTCTGTCTGAATTTACTTTACATCCTTAGTATTCTCTAGTCTTGAAGGTTAGGAATAATTATGGTATTATTACATACAGTACATACAGTGTTGGAACATCAGTGCTTCCAGCAGCTGTGGTGGGTGGATCGGTATCAGTCATTATCATGATCAGTATGGCAGTGGTGGACAAGTCCCCGTCAGTTTTTAGTGTGTACGGGTCAGCGAAAGAACGTGACACAGGATCTAATTGCACATTATATTGGGCTGCACAAGGAAGGCCAGTTAGTGAAACAAATAGTGCAAGCCACTGGTGTATGTGAGTAATCGGTAAGAAATTGGGCGAGGCCTTACAAAGATATTTGCCTAACTACATGATAACCTAGCCTTTGCCAAACTATATGATAGCCTAGCCTTTGAGGGGAGAGTAAAGAACATAAGAATATCACCCAATCTTCAAAACTATACTAATGGATAGCTAATATGATTAATAACCTACTCAAGAACATTATGTTCTTATGTTCTTATTGATGCCTAAATCATAACTATTGGTGATTCATCTTTTATTCAGATTACCCAAGAACAAAAATCAATTTAAAAATTGGAAGAATCTTATTTAAAGGTTCAGTATTATCCAAGCAACCTTCCGCGTCGATTTGCACGCTCTGAGCCATGACCGTTAAGTTTACTTCTATTATGTCCGCTTCTTAGGTTGAGGGGAGCCTCACCTTCCCAGGAATTATTGTCATCAATATACAGTATATATTGTTTGCAGAAGGGCAAATAACAAATAATGGTAAGGGTTGTGTTAGCGGGCGTACTGTCCAATTTGTTTACAGTCGCACGCTCGCAGTTACATTCGCGTCTAATTTCATTGCTGTTATTTGCCCCTGCTGGTAATATGTATGATAATGACAACAAGTCATGGGGATGATGGGGGGGTGAGCCCCCCTCAAACCATTATTGTATCCCACGGCAAAACAATTTACCCAACACCTGGCCGTGGGATACAATAATGGTTTGAGGGGTGCTATGTCCCCTCACCCCCATGACATTGTCATCATCATATACAGTATATTGCCAGGGGCAAATAACAGCAGTCAAATTAGACGTGAATTTAACTGGGAGTGTGCTAATATGTAAACAAAGCGGGCGGTACGCCCGCTAACACAACCCTTACCAAAATAGGGAAGAATGTCATGTTGTGCGCTCGCACTTACGTTCCCATCCATTTCGACGCTATTTTCTGCTATTTGCCCCCGTCATTACTGCATGAATACTAGGTTAGGTTAGAACATAAGAATATAAGAAAATGGGAGTCTGCAGAAAGCCGATTGGCCTAAGCAAGGCAGATCCCTGTCCCACACAACCCCAAATCAATTACAAAGCCCAATTATAGGCTCAACACTCTAATACCCTGAGGATCATCTTACCAAAACGGTAAGGTTAGGTTGTTTGGTTAGGCTAATGTATTTTTATATCCAAAGGCATCCGCATAGTGTAAACAAGGTGGGCGGTACTGCCGGTACACCCGGTAACTACATTCTTGCCCAAAATAATGTATAAAAATAAAAAACGGTCAAATTAGATAATTAATAAATAAATATCGGTAGCCTAATTATAAACATTGAAAAAAACTAGTTTCAATAGCATAGTAAATCTACTATGGGCCATGAATTGCAATTTTTACCAAATTGGGCCAGATCAAATATAGCCTAGCTTTTATTTTTTGTTCACTGAATAGAAAACAAATCTAGCCTAGGCCTATATAATATATAGGCTAGGCCTACAGAAGTTCAAGTTAGTATTTGAACTCAGCACACCAGAATATGTCAGGCTATAATGTGTATTGAACTTTGAAGGTAAATACTTCTCAATAGTGGGTTATTGTGCGATTCCTATAGCCTAGTTGTAAAGTTTTGGTCAGAAATGGAAGACTTGACCTTGTAATTGAAAAGTTCTCATGCTTGATATACGGTACACTAATTCGCACTACATTTGGCTAATCTAATTTATCTTCATCCCTGTTTCTTATCATATCAGTTTATATGTAATTATATTCTTGGATAATAGCCTATAGGCTAGGTCTAAATACTACAACAAAATATGGCTTGTTGGTGTACATGCGCGATTTAGAGCTAAGATCCTGTATTTATTAATATCATGTTGACAATTCATTCTTGTGTTTGTGCAAGTCAACATAATATGCTTTGAAGACAATATTTGTGGTCTAAATCATGTTTTGGGCAACAATAATGCAAGTCAACCCTTGGAAACGTTTGTTTGACAAGGTTTGTTTACTACTTCAGGGAGTTCAGGCATACCAACTGGTGCGCGCCTAGCTTCGCCTGTGGAACAGAGCTACCAACACTTCCGAAAAAATTTCCTTCCAAGGAATTCTTTAAGAATACCGAAGGGAAAGAAAATTCCTTGGAAGGGAAAGGAAAGTTAAAGGAAGGTATGGGTTTTTAAGAATACGACTCTTAACATCGACAATCTAACGGCACAAAAATCTTAAAACCTCAAAACTAATATGCTAAACATGAGGGAGAATGGGGTCCATAAAAAGTGAGTACTACCCCCTTTAGCCTTCCTGTATATGATTTCCTCTCGCTTAATCATTAGGCTATTCATAGTGCAGTTGGGTACAGCACGTGATTAGATGAATATCCAGTATTGGATAAATGGATATTTATCGTAGTCATGTGGTGTACTTCTAACGTTCTTGATGGTGCAATGGTTAGAGCGTGTAGCCTACGTTATGTATTAATTAAAGATCCTAGGTTCGAATCATGGGATAATCATATGCTTTCATTAATTTCGTTTGCGGGTTATTAATATTAAGGACGATGTTAAAAATAGTATTTCCGTAAATGCAGGTGATTCCAGTGTTCTACCAGTGGTGAAGATAGTATGGGAAGATTTCTATTTACGGTATAATTCTGACCTTGGAAATAAATATTTGTTCTGTCTCATCTGTGATAGGCTTTATAGGGCGACGACAACCACCAAGTTCTTTACAGAAAGACAGAGATTAGTTAGTTAAAATAGGACTTCAGAGGCTATCAACCCTTCTGGAATTTTAAGCCAGCACACTGTAAGTCAAGAATAGCGTCAGGACTGGAGCCCCTTTCCGAGAACCCCAGTCCCTTGAAAGAGATTAAACCAAGGCCGACTTTAAATCTCGGTTAAAATGTACAAAGTTTGTCTGCTCGACTTTACCCCACAGAGGGACACAGAACCATGTCTGTTTCAGGAACACATAGCAGTTGTTGTGGAGGGCCGGCACGGATGTTAGTTTACCCTTTGTTTGAGTCGGGATCGACCACGGAACCTGAAACTGAAACTGAGTTGGAATTCCCGAGGCTTCACACTGACAGCTTAAAGTTGACCTCACATGAGCCATGTTAGCGGCGAATTTTTTAGGGTGACAAAACTTTAAATTATTTGACCTTACTTGTATGTAGAAGTGTACCAATGAGGACACATATGTCTGATGGCAGCAATTCCTCATTGAGACAAGGGATGTGAATATATGCAAGTTTGTAAATAATACTGTATTCAACTTGTGTGTCAATAAAATAATCTGAATTGAATTTTTATTTTTTTAAATTGAATGAGCGCTTTCACAGTAGTTGCAAGTCCGATTATATCGTGATACAATTATTTATTTATTTTTGACCGATTAGTTCATTGATTTCTAGATATGGACATCGATAAATCTTGCCAGGCCAGTCAATATTAGTAAAAATCCTTTCCTGTTGATCCTGGATGATGTTATTGAGGAAACACATGGTTTCAATGGATTCCGCAACCATAAAAAAAAAAATCATTTGAACAGGTATCTCCGCATGTGAAGGCGGTCTATTGGATCGAAGTCATAATACTAGTGTAAATTTTGGCGATTTTAAGACCTTTCACCCCATGTATTTGTCAATATTAAGCCCTATCGTGCCATTTGGGTGTCTATTTTTTTCCTGGAGAGCGATAGCGAGCCTGTAATTTAAGATGGAATTTGTAATTTTTTCGATAGAAAAATGTACAAATGTAGCATAAAAGGGATTTTTTGTTTGTTTTTTGTTTGTGTTTTTGCTTGAGGGAGGTCTAGGGAGGAAAATAAATACATAGTAAAACGATATTCAAGTAAGCAAATAAATACGCACATCCCCCGTTAATACGCACATCCCCCGTTAATACGCACATCCCCCGTTAATACGCACATCCCCCGTTAATTATAATAAATACGCACATCCCCCGTTAATTATAATAAATACGCACATCCCCCGTTAATTATAATAAATACGCACATCCCCCGTTAATTATAATAAATACGCACATCCCCCGTTAATTATAATAAATACGCACATCCCCCGTTAATTATAATAAATACGCACATCCCCCGTTAATTATAATAAATACGCACATCCCCCGTTAATTATAATAAATACGCACATCCCCCGTTAATTATAATAAATATAGTACAGCACACATAATACGCACATCCCCCGTTAATTATAATAAATACGCACATCCCCCGTTAATTATAATAAATATAGTACAGCACACATAATACGCACATCCCCCGTTAATTATAATAAATATAGTACAGCACACATAATACGCACATCCCGTTAATTATAATAAATATAGTACAGCACACATAATACGCACATCCCCCGTTAATTATAATAAATATAGTACAGCACACATAATACGCACATCCCCCGTTAATTATAATAAATATAGTACAGCACACATAATACGCACATCCCCCGTTAATTATAATAAATATAGTACAGCACACATAATACGCACATCCCCCGTTAATTATAATAAATATAGTACAGCACACATAATACGCACATCCCCCGTTAATTATAATAAATATAGTACAGCACACATAATACGCACATCCCCCTTTAATTATAATAAATATAGTACAGCACACATAATACGCACATCCCCCGTTAATTATAATAAATATAGTACAGCACATATAATACGCACATCCCCCGTTAATTATAATAAATATAGTACAGCACACATAAACAGTGGTCTAATAATTGATGTGTTCTAATTTGAATGATAAACCGCAGAACTTCCTTTATAAGTACAGTCGCGCTAATAAGTGATGTCTCTGCACTAAATATGTTTTGATCAATAATTGGTATCAGCAATATCTAAGCTTCATTTCCTCATATTGACTTATAATAATTATAATTATATTTGTAAATACTATGTAAGAAGAATAACCACTGTCGGTGGAAATAAACTTTATTATTATTATTATTATTATTATATCGAGTGAAATTTATAAACATGTTCCTACACTTGCCTATCCTATTCAACATCTGACAGACATTAATACAGCACAGAGCAAGCCAAACGTAATGACAGCTGGGACATGACTTATTAGCGCGACCGTACAATTTTGTGATCTATGTGTATGAAGGAGACAAAAGGCAGATTGCCTGTAGTGAGTGTCTCCCCCAAAGCCATAAGAGTGACAGAACCAATTTCAAGGGACATTGGAGTCAAAATACCTGGACACAATTGACCACTTGCGAGTTTCGTTCTTTAAGGAAGTTGGAGCTGTAGACATCGATATTTAACAGAATTACAAGCTAAAATATGGTCATAGTGCATTCATAAATATGGTCATAGTGCATTCATAAATATGGTCATAGTGCATTCATAAATATGGTCATAGTGCATTCATAAATATGGTCATAGTGCATTCATAAATATAGTCATAGTGCATTCATAAATATGGTCATAGTGCATTCATAAATATGGTCATAGTGCATTCATAAATATGGTCATAGTGCATTCATAAATATGGTCATAGTGCATTCATAAATATGGTCATAGTGCATTCATAAATATAGTCATAGTGCATTCATAAATATGGTCATAGTGCATTCATAAATATGGTCATAGTGCATTCATAAATATGGTCATAGTGCATTCATAAATATGGTCATAGTGCATTCATAAATATGGTCATAGTGCATTCATAAATATGGTCATAGTGCATTCATAAATATGGTCATAGTGCATTCATAAATATGGTCATAGTGCATTCATAAATATGGTCATAGTGCATTCATAAATATGGTCATAGTGCATTCATAAATATGGGTCATAGTGCATTCATAAATATGGTCATAGTGCATTCATAAATATGGTCATAGTGCATTCATAAATATGGTCATAGTGCATTCATAAATATGGTCATAGTGCATTCATAAATATGGTCATAGTGCATTCATAAATATGGTCATAGTGCATTCATAAATATGGTCATAGTGCATTCATAAATACGTAAAACCCAATTCAATGTACTTTTATCCATCAAAACCCTACATTATGATTGTATTTCTATTTTATATTAATGTTTATAGGTCCAACTTCCTTATAGAACGAAACTCGCAAGTGGTATATTAGACATTGGAGTACCGGGGACGTCTGGGGTGTCTTATTTTAGATTGATTTAGACTATCTTATGCAGCTTAATGGGCCGGTTTTCTGGACCATTTTCTCCCTTATGTTTAGCCACATTAGTTTTCAGATGTTAAGATGTTTGCCCCATTAGTTAGTCGATTTTAAGACCTTTCGCCCCATTTCTTTATCAATATAGAAACCTTTCGTGCCATTTTAATGTTTTTTCCTGGCGAGCGATAGCGAGCCTATAATTCTAGTAGGAACCGGCCGAACTACCGAAAAATGTACAAATTTATCTAGAAGGTGGGGTCTAGAGGGTGTTTTTGTTTAAACTTGATGGAGGTCTAGCGAGGTTACTGTATAATAAATACATGAACACATAGACCACACAATAACCACTACCCCCTTAACCAATTAATGGAATATATGATGGCCTTCCAACTGTTATAAATTAGGATACCATACACTCATAGTAAAAAGAACATAGAACATTTACCCGATTTGTTCCGAGGGAGTTCTCTTTTTGGGATTTCCCGGTTTCGCAATTAGTTTGGAAATTTTAAGACGTTTCACCACATTAGTTTGGCGATAATAAGACGCTCTGTCCCATTCAGATGTCGATTGTTTTCTAGGCGTACGTTAGAGAGCCTTTAACTTAAAAGAAATCGGCCATCGGCCGGGAAATTTTTATATAAAAAATTTACAAAGTTACTTTGAAGGGAGTCGATGTGGACATGTTTTAGCTTAGAGGAAGTTTGTGGTAGCCTAGGGGACAAACTACAGTATTGTATATTTAGCTTAGAGGAAGTTTGTGTTAGCCTAGGGGACAAAGTACAGTATTGTACATTTAGCTTAGAGGAAGTTTGTGTTAGCCTAGGGGACAAACTACAGTATTGTACATTTAGCTTAGAGGAAGTTTGTGTTAGCCTAGGGGACAAACTACAGTATTGTACATTTAGCTTAGAGGAAGTTTGTGTTAGCCTAGGGGACAAACTACAGTATTGTACATTTAGCTTAGAGGAAGTTTGTGTTAGCCTAGGGGACAAACTACAGTATTGTACATTTAGCTTAGAGGAAGTTTGTGTTAGCCTAGGGGACAAACTACAGTATTGTACATTTAGCTTAGAGGAAGTTTGTGTTAGCCTAGGGGACAAACTACAGTATTGTACATTTAGCTTAGAGGAAGTTTGTGTTAGCCTAGGGGACAAAGTACAGTATTGTACATTGATAGAAAAGGTAAAGGCAAGCAACATTCTTTATCTATCTATCTATTTAGTCAGGCCCATTCCCCATTTTTTTTTCTTTTGTCTTTTTTTATCTGGGGGTGGCCGATTAGGGACAGAGCCCGAACAGGGGCAACATAGCACAACAAAAAATCAATGAACACACAAAAACAAATCACAAATTCACACAACTCTAGGTCACCCAGGAGAAGACCAAATTCTAAATTATAATAATTAAGCAAAATATCATAATAACCCAAAAGACGTCGGATGAGATAGTGTAACATATTTAATTAATGTATAAAAGTCGAGGGTAAAAGGGAGGTGGTGGAAAATTATTTAAATATTTAATTAACGCTGGAAACGCTTAAAGTAGTTAAAAAGGTGAATTGCACTTTGATATTTTAAACGGATATACTTCATTCTGGCATTCTAGATTCTCTAGAGTCTAGAACATCAAAGAATGTATATTAACCTTACGAACGACGTGTAGCAATTATTTGTTCTTTATTTATTTTGGATTGATTTTGTATTTCTTTATTTTGTTTATCGATACTGCCGTGCACTATAGTTTGTTTTATTTCAGATTACGTAAACGGAGTCCCTTCGAAACTGATTTTACGATACTTAATGACAAAAATACGTAACTACAATGTATCTCTGCCATAATGATGCCAAGTTTTCATAATTAATAATATAACTAGCTACAAAATCTTCGTAATGAGTAAGTAAACAGGATGGGAGCGTGTCAATTTACCATCAGCTGGAAAAAAAGACAATATCAGTTTCTAAAACCTTTTTCCTTCATAATTTATGGGTATACTTTCTCCGATTAAAAAAAAAAAATCAGCACCGACAATCTAATCCTATAAGGAGATAGAAGGATAGAGTTGAAAGTTATAGGAGTGAATGTGGTGTTGGGTGAGAGAAGGGGCGCCGGCTGATAAAGGAGTACAAAGGAAAGCAAGCAACAACCTATTCACCCATCCTCCCTAGGCTGCTTGTATCTAAACTACCTAAACTATTATGTAGGGGAGAAAAGATGGATGATGAGGGAGCATGGAGGCGATTCATTAGTCCGCACCCTTCCCCCCAAAAAAAACAATAATAATAATAAATAAATAAATAAATAAATAAATAAATAACAAATAATTAAAACAAAAAATAAAACCTAAATATAAAAAACGTAATTCAAAATTATTATAAAATAAATAATACAAATACAAACAAAAATATATAAATAAATAACATTAAAATAAAAAATAAATAAATAAATAAATAATAAAAAAATATAGCCTATTATATAAACAAATCTAAACAAAAAATAATAAACGGGATCAAGATATCTGGCAATAGATACTGTAGATAAAGACGATCAAATGCACTGAATACCCTAGAAAGGTAATGCTTAATTATGCTGAACAACGTATAGAATACCAATGATTTAATACCTATAGTCGGTTTAATACCAATGATTTAATACCTATAGTCGGTTTAATACCAATGATTTAATACCTATGGTCTTAAATACCAATGATTTAATACCAATGATTTAATACCTATAGTCGGTTTAATACCAATGATTTAATACCTATAGTCGGTTTAATACCAATGATTTAATACCTATAGTCGGTTTAATACCAATGATTTAATACTTATAGTCGGTTTAATACCAATGATTTAATACCTATAGTCGGTTTAATACCAATGATTTAATACTTATAGTCAGTTTAATACCAATTATTTAATACCTATAGTCGGTTTAATACCAATGATTTAATAGCTATAGTCGGTTTAATACCAATGATTTAATACTTATAGTCGGTTTAATACCAATGATTTAATACCTATAGTCGGTTTAATACCAATGATTTAATAGCTATAGTCGGTTTAATACCAATGATTTAATACTTATAGTCGGTTTAATACCAATGATTTAATACCTGTAGTCGGTTTAATACCAATGATTTAATACCTATAGTCGGTTTAATACCAATGATTTAATACCTATAGTCGGTTTAATACCAATGATTTAATACCTATAGTCGGTTTAATACCAATGATTTAATACCTATAGTCGGTTTAATACCAATGATTTAATACCTATGGTCTTAAATACCAATGATTTAATACCAATGATTTAATACCTATAGTCGGTTTAATACCAATGATTTAATACCTATAGTCGGTTTAATACCAATGATTTAATACCTATAGTCGGTTTAATACCAATGATATAATACATATAGTCGGTTTACTACCAATGATTTAATACCTATAGTCGGTTTAATACCAATGATTAATACCTATAGTTGGTTTATATACCAATGATATAATACCTATAGTCGGTTTACTACCAATGATTTAATACCTATAGTCGGTTTAATACCAATGATTAATACCTATAGTCAGTTTATATACCAATGATATAATACCTATAGTCGGTTTACTAACAATGATTTAATACCTTTAGTCGGTTTAATACCAATGATTAATACCTATAGTCGGTTAAATACCAATGATTTAATATCTATAGTCGGTTTAATACCAATGATATGATACCTATAGTCGGTTTATTACCAATGATTTAATACCTATAGTCAGTTTAATACCAATGATATAATACCTATAGTCGGTTTAATACCAATGATATAATACCTATAGTCGGTTTAATACCAATGATTTAATACCTATAGTCGGTTTAATACCAATGATATAATACCTATAGGCGGTTTAATACCAATGATTTAATACCTATAGTCGGTTTAATACCAATGATTTAATACCTATAGTCGGTTTAATACCAATGATATAATACCTATAGTCGGTTTAATACCAATGATTTAATACCTATAGTCAGTTTAATACCAATGATTTAATACCTAGAGTCAGTTTAATACCAATGATTTAATACCTATAGTCGGTTAAATACCAATGATTTAATACCTATAGTCGGTTTAATACCAATGATTAATACCTATAGTCGGTTAAATACCAATGATATAATACCTATAGTCGGTTTAATACCAATGATTTAATACCTATAGTCGGTTTAATACCAATGATATAATACCTATAGTCGGTTTAATACCAATGATTTAATACCTATAGTCAGTTTAATACAAATGATTTAATACCTAGAGTCAGTTTAATACCAATGATTTAATACCTATAGTCGGTTTAATACCAATGATTTAATACCTATAGTCGGTTTAATACCAATGATTAATACCTATAGTCGGTTAAATACCAATGATATAATACCTATAGTCGGTTTAATACCAATGATTTAATACCTATAGTCGGTTTAATACCAATGATATACCTATAGTCGGTTAAATACCAATGATATAATACCTATAGTCGGTTTAATACCAATGATTTAATACCTATAGTCGGTTTAATACCAATGATATAATACCTATAGTCGGTTTAATACCAATGATTTTGTAATGCCCTCGAAAATATCCCGCAACCCCAATAATGTACTACCCGAGTTGACGTCAGGTATAGTGTAAAATAGTCTTTGATGGGAAGTCCAATAAACTCATCACGTGAAACACCACGACACTATCACCTGGTTCTTACAAATCGGACTAAGGTTACTATACTTTTGTACGTCCGTGGTAGTACAGTGGGTTAGCGCGTGGCCCTGATTGACCTATGATGGTCATGGTCACTAACCAGTGTTCGAACCCCACCCAAGGCATCTCAAAACCTGTGGGTTTTTAGGAGGGTTAAACTCCCTTCAGAGGTTCGAGCCCCGTGCCAGGCCCCAGGAAAGATTGACACTAAGTGGGCCTGGGGAGTTGTCAGGACAGAAAAATTCCCTTCACACCCAGCATTTCATTGGTGGCAGCAGTGGGATATTTTCGAGGGCATTACAGATGTAATACCTATAGTCGGTTTAATACCAATGATATAATACCTATAGTCGGTTTAATACCAATGATGTAATACCTATAGTTGGTTTAATACCAATGATATAATACCTATAGTCGGTTTAATACCAATGATATAATACCTATAGGCGGTTTAATACCAATGATTTAATACCTAGAGTCAGTTTAATGCCAATGATTTAATACCTAGTCGGTTTAATACCAATGATTTAATACCTATAGTCGGTTTAATACCAATGATATAATACCTATAGTCGATTTAATACCAATGATATAATACCTATAGTCAGTTTAATACCAATGTTATAATACCAATAGGCGGTTTAATACCAATGATTTAATACATATAGTCGGTTTAATACCAATGATTTAATACCTATAGTCGGTTTAATACCAATGATTTAATACCTATAGTCTGTTTAATACCAATGATTTAATACCTATAGTCGGTTTAATACCATTGATTTAATACCTATAGTCGGTTTAATACCAATGATTTAATACCTATAGTCGGTTTAATACCAATGATATAATACCTATTGTCAGTTTAATACCAATGATATAATACCTATAGTCAGTTTAATACCAATGATTTAATACCTATAGTCAGTTTAATACCAATGTTATAATACCAATAGGCGGTTTAATACCAATGATTTAATGCCTATAGTCGGTTTAATACCAATGATTTAATACCTATAGTCGGTTTAATACCAATGATTTAATACCTATAGGCGGTTTAATACCAATGATTTAATACCTATAGTCGGTTTAATACCAATGATTTAATACCTATAGTCAGTTTAATACCAATGATTTAATACCTATAGTCAGTTTAATACCAATGTTATAATACCAATAGGCGGTTTAATACCAATGATTTAATGCCTATAGTCGGTTTAATACCAATGATTTAATACCTATAGTCGGTTTAATACCAATGATTTAATACCTATAGGCGGTTTAATACCAATGATTTAATACCTATAGTCGGTTTAATACCAATGATTTAATACCTATAGTCGGTTTAATACCAATGATTTAATACCTATAGTCGGTTTACCAATGATTAATACCTATAGTCGGTTTAATACCAATGATTTAATACCTATAGTCGGTTTAATACCAATGATATAATACCTATAGTCGGTTTAATACCAATGTAGTTTAATACCAATGATTTAATACCTATAGTCGGTTTAATACCAATGATTTAATACCTATAGTCGGTTTAATACCAATGATTTAATACCTATAGTCGGTTTAATACCAATGATATAATACCTATAGTCGGTTTAATACCAATGATATAATACCTATAGTCGGTTTAATACCAATGATTTAATACCTATAGGCGGTTTAATTTCATCTGACGCCAAATTGAATCTCTTACCAACTGTTTTCTCGGTAATTATTGGAACTATATGAATTTCACCACAACACCAAACACCTCCAATGAAATTAATGAAAGCATATTATTATGTGATCCACCGGGGATTCGAACCTGGGTTATCACACACAGATTTCTAAACACTAACCATTACACCATCAAGTGTTCATTATTATCCCTATACTTAATTTCAAAATGTTTGTGTTAGTTGAGTAATTGAGATACGAACATTGTAATTCAGCGCCAGATTATTTGAAACCGGGTAAAGGTCACCAGCTTTAAGGGGAGATTTCCACTTGAGGGATTTTTTTTCTTGACTCCTTTCTCCCTCATGTTTAGCCCCATTGTGTTTCTAATTTTAAGACGTTTGCCCCATTATTTTGACGATGTTAAGAACTTTCAACCCATTTCTGTCAATTTTAAGACCTTTCGTGCCATTTAGGTGTCGATTTTATCCTGGCGAGCGATAGCGAGCCTGTAATTTAAGAGGCACCGGCTTTCAGCCGGGACATTTTTCTACCGAAAAATGTACAAATTTATCTTGAAAGGGGCTCAAGGGGGTGTAATCTTAAGCTTGAAGGATATCTAGGGACCAAACTCAAAACCTCCCCTTAAAACCAATCTGCCGCTATGCACTGTGTTATAATCAGCTAATGTATTCCCTCTCTGTTCTGTGGGGTCTATTGGGGTTACGCCGATCCCTGATATACTCGAAGTAATTTTAAAAATGAACGCTTGGTTATAACGAAATGGTCAACACGGGTACACATAAATGAACGCTTGGTTATAACGAAATGGTCAACACGGGTACACATAAATCTTTCAGTCGTTTATACCTGTTGAAATTGGCTCTTTATAAACGACGAAATAACCTGCTAATTGTACCATTTTTAATTATAATTAAGCGTTCATTGTTAACAGTACCATTAACCACAGGTGACCTGTTTTTGTTCTGTCCTTTTCTATCTTTCTCTGGCTTGTATCCATTTGGCCCCATTCAGCCTACTGTTTAAAGACGTTTATCCCCATCCAGGTGTCATTTTTTTACTGGTGAGCGGTAGCGAGCCAGCATATTTTTTATTTTTGTTTGACAGCAGGCTAAATTTGTACATTTTTAGATAGAAAAATGTCTCCGGCGAAGCCGGATTTCTTCATATAATGCTGGTTCGCTATCGCTCGCCAGGAAGAAATCGACACCTACATGGGGATAAACGTCTTAAAATAGTTGGTTGAATGGGGCCGAATGGATACAAGCCAGAGAAAGAGAGAAAAGGCCAGAAATAACAAAAAGCAGGTGACCCCCCTTAAAGCGATCATAGGGCCCTAATAGACTACAGAGGCGAGGGAATTAATACATTAGCTGATTATAACTGCGTATACTGTATACTGTAGGGGGATTGGTTGGATGCTGGTCATTATAACTGCGTATACTGTATACTGTAGGGGGATTGGTTGGATGCTGGTCATTATAACTGCGTATACTGTATACTGTAGGGGGATTGGTTGGATGCTGGTCATTATAACTGCGTATACTGTATAATGTAGGGGGATTGGTTGGATGCTGGTCATTATAACTGCGTATACTGTATACTGTAGGGGGATTGGTTGGATGCTGGTCATTATAACTGCGTATACTGTATACTGTAGGGGGATTGGTTGGATGCTGGTCATTATAACTGCGTATACTGTATACTGTAGGGGGATTGGTTGGATGCTGGTCATTATAACTGCGTATACTGTATAATGTAGGGGGATTGGTTGGATGCTGGTCATTATAACTGCGTATACTGTATAATGTAGGGGGATTGGTTGGATGCTGGTCATTATAACTGCGTATACTGTATACTGTAGGGGGATTGGTTGGATGCTGGTCATTATAACTGCGTATACTGTATACTGTAGGGGGATTGGTTGGATGCTGGTCATTATAACTGCGTATACTGTATAATGTAGGGGGATTGGTTGGATGCTGGTCATTCAGGTATAAAATAGAGGTTTTTGTTTGCTCCCCTGACCTCCACCAAGCTTCAAAAATACCCCTGAGACCCTCCTTCGAGATAAATTTGTGCATTTTTCGGTAGAAAAATGTCCCGGCTAAAGGCCGGTTCTTCCTAAATTGCAGGCTCGCTATTGCTCGCAAGGAAAAATGGCACAAAAGGTCTTAAAATAAAATAAATCGAGCGAAAGGTCTTATAATCGCCAAACTAATGGGCCAAACTTGTTATTATGTGTAGCCATTAGCTGATTATAACTGTCCATATTGGGGGAATGGTTTGGAAGCTAGCGAGCCAAGCATTAATTAAATCATTGCTGTTGTGCACGTTGTTAATCATTGCTGTTGTGCACGTTGTTAATCATTGCTGTTGTGCACGTTGTTTATCATTGCATAATCCATCCTGCTCTATTACACTTGCAGGAAGTTGTATTTGCAGTATACTGGTACTTAAGTTATCCCCATGTATTACCTAAATGTGTTCAACCAATTTACACTATAGGGCCATTTTAATTTTATTTTTGATAACATTGACGCTTTTTCATGAGCTGCTCACACACACACACACACACACACACACACACACACACACACACACACACACACACACACACAATCACCACGCACACAATCACCACACACACACACAAGCACCACACACACACACACACACACACACACACACACACACACACCACACACACACCCACACACACACCACACACACACACACACACACACACTCACACACACCTCTCACCACACACACTCTCACACACACACTCTCACACACACACTCTCACACACACACTCTCACACACACACTCTCACACACACACTCTCACACACACACTCTCACACACACACACTCTCTCTGGCCAAAAATCAAAAGCAGTTCCATTAGTATTATCCGCGGTACCACAGCGAGCAGCAGCAAAAATTACGAGCCTCTGATACCCTCCATAACACCAGGGGGCCAAATTGATTCACTTACAACATTCCTGGATTTTGAACAGGAAATTTGGAATGGTGGGAGGGGGCGTGGGGAGGTTTGGATGGCCGCTTCGCTTCGGGTAGAAGGAAGGGGGTGGGGGGATTGGAGGGAGGGGTGTGGTAATGGGTAGTTGGGAGTTAAGGGGGACGAACAAGGGGGGGGGGGTCTGAAAGTCGCTTGAGGTTTGGATACATACATACTGTACATTGGTTTAACGTAATTTTTCATTACATGCATTGTAACGGCTCAGACGGGGTTGCCTTTCAGTAGTTGGTGTGTACTGTAGTACAATAAAGTCCTGCCACAACACTGCCCCATCAAGTCATCACTGTGGCTGATGTTGGTATAGTGCTAACCGTGCCTCAGCAAGACTCAAAAGAGTCCCCCTGCAGCACTTGCACTTGCAGTATTTGCAACCTCACCAGCCTTAACAGTGTTACAAAAAGACAGCATCATAACAAGACTCTACTGTATATTAGGTAATTGGACTATAGAACAATAAAGTCCTGCTCCAACATGCTAACACTGTTGCCGACACAGGTGTGGTGCCAAACGGCGCCCAGGTAAGACTCAGTCCCCTGTGGCACCTATCCGCCCACCAGCCTCGGCAGTGCCATACCAAGACAGTGCTAAGATAAAGACTTTATTGTCTAGTAATGGCTGTTGGTCCACAAGTCTATCGCCATCCCCCCTATTAGTCGCCTTGTACGACACGCAGTAGGATGCGTGAGGCATATTCTTTTTTTCCTCCACCATTAGATGAAGGCCCCCTTACCCCATGGGGGATAACGCATTAACATTCTTAACAAAATGTGTAATCGTTAAAACAGCTAATTTCAATCAACTAAATAATCCCAAGACTAATTTGAGGCTGTTCTATTGCAATCCTCAATTGTAATACACTCGGGGATGGAGCCATTATACTCTGTTCACATTAAGTCGGCAGATTATTCCACCCTTCTCCTCCCAGTTGCTCTTGAGTGGCTCTATATACTGTATAATGTATACAGTATATATGCATTTGATAACATAATAAAAGTCCTTCATTGTTCATTTTCAAAGGCCCACACAAAACTGCTAATCCCACCCCCCCCCCCCCCCAAAAAAAAAAATGAATAAATAAATAAATACATACGAATAATAATAATAATAATAATAATAATAATAATAATAATAATAAAATAAAGAAAAATTATAATTCATAATCATTCCTAAAAGGTGAGGATTTGCTACCAATTGAACCGCTTGAAGATTATGAAACATTTTTACAGTTTATTCTGGCTATTATTTGACTGAATATAAACACCATGTGAGGATGAGCACTTTATTGACAACGTTTCGCATAGAGCTCAGTCAGGTCAATCTATTATTTGACTATTTTATACAGCTTAGGAAGGATCTGTGGGAGTAAAAAGGGTAAAGGCGGTTTCAATTCTCTGACCTCCAGATATAATTCCTTATCATATGAAAATCATCTAATAATATCCAGAATTAACTGTCAAAATGCGTTATAATCATCAAGGGGTTAATTTAAGGGGACCGACCTGCTTTTTCTCTCTGGGTTATATCCATTCGGCCCCATTCAGCCTACTGTTTTAAGACGTAATTTATCCCCATTCAGGTATCTATTTTTTCCTGGCGGCCGACAGCGAGCCATCATTGTATGGAGAAATCCGGCTTCGAGAAATTTTTCTACCGAAAAATGTACAAATTAAGTATGCTGTCTAAAACATAATCCAAAATATGCTGGCTCGTTATCGCTCATCAGGTGTAAATCGAAACCTGGATGAGGATAAAAGTCTTAAAACAGTAGGCTGAATGGGGTCGAATAACTACTACCCAGAAAGAAAAAAAAACAGGTTGGTCCCCTTAATCGGAGTATATACGATGATTACGTGCATTGTACTTACCAGGGAAGATTGTTGTCGTCCGATACTGCTGGTTTCCAAGACCTGTAAATATAAGTCATAGATATATACAGATTTATGAAAATAACAAATATATATATATAGGGCAATTCATTCGTGGCCATCGGCAATAGATAGATGCATATATATAAAGTTGCCAGAATTAATGTAAACCCCATATGCTGAGGAATACTTTATTGACAACGTTTCGCGTAGAGTTATATGAAAAACGTTGTCCTCCTCATATGGTGTTTATAATGACCCCTATAGTACCGGTGACATCCTTTTCATTATACTCTGGCAACTAATAGACGATTGTATTCAGCTTAGGGAGGACGTTTACCAATTTAAAGGTTACAGACCTTTCAGAGAACATAAATTCTTCCTAAGCTTCATCAAATCGTCTTAATGTAGCTGAAATAAAATAAAAAGACGTGACCGGTACTGAAAGATTTAATATATATATACACAAATAGATAGCCAAGTACTGTATGTGTAGTTGATAACACGTACAGAAAATATACAAGGGAGGGGGGGGGAACTATATAATTACCTAGGAGGGGAGACTTTAATAAAAACTAAACCTAAATGGAAAAATAATGGAAAAGTAAGAGTGGTTAGGGAACGAGGAACGAATATATAACTGGGGAGAGAGAGAGAGAGAGAGAGAGAGAGAGAGAGAGAGAGAGAGAGAGAGAGAGAGAGAGAGAGAGAGAGAGAGAGAGAAATGATAACACTGAGCACGAGCAACTAATAGATAACGAAAGTGAAATTATTAAAACAGCCATTCAAAATATAAAGTGCAAATAAAAATGTATCAAAATATTAAGATTTGAAGGACGAAGATGGAAGACGAACGTGAATTAAAAGAAGCAAAAGAGGAAACCTTTTAATTTGCGTATCAGAGAAAGCAAAAGCAATATCCAGAGAGAGAGAGAGAGAGAGAGAGAGAGAGAGAGAGAGAGAGAGAGAGAGAGAGAGATAGAGAGAGAGAGAGAGAGAGAGAACGAGAGAGAAGGCCGAGAACAGGAAAGAGAAGAGAAAAAGTGCGAGAGAGAGCCGTAACTTGTAGCAATTGAAGCGAAATATTTGGCAGGGAAAATAAAAATCCAGGCCCTTTAAAACTTGGACAGGAAGGAAGACTCAAAGAAAACGAGGAACGAGAGCTACAGTGACCGTCAAAAGTTATGGCCTACTTCCAAGATTTTAACTTTGATAATCACTTTAGTAAAATTATAGCATAAATTCCGAAACATTCATGAGCAATACCTTTACATTGAAGCTTTACTTTGTGTTATTAAGGGGTATAGTGCTTGTTTTTTGGCCTATATATTTATTTATTAATGTATTTTTGAGTTTCCTCGCTAGACTTCCATCAAGCTTAAAAGACACACCCCCCCTAGACCCCCTAGATTTTGTTTACATTTTCGGTAGAAACATTTTCCCCCCAAAGGTCGGTTCTTCCAAAATTACAGGCTCACTATCGTTCGCCAGGAAAAAAATCGACACCTAAATAGTACGAAAGGTCTTAATATTGACAAAAACATGGGGCGAAAGGTCTCAAAATCGCCTAACTAGTGAACGACCATCTTATATTCTGAAAACTAATGGGGTTTAACACGAGGAAAAAGGGGGTCCAGAAAAGGTGACTACTGTACGACCTCCCTCTTAACACTATTAGGTGCAACTTCTTGGGGGTTATTATGGTATTTTGTTGTATTGTTATTGAGGGTTTTAATTTGTTTTGGCCATTTTCGAACGATGTGTATTTAGTTTACCCCCAAGACTTGCAAAAACGCCTCTCCAGACCCCCTTCAAACTAAAAAACGTCCCCCAGACCCCATTCAAGCTAAATATATAAATTTTTCGGTAGATTAATATCCCGGCCGAAGGCCGGTTTCTCCCAAATTGCAGGCTCGCTGTCGCTCGCCCAGGAAAAATTGGCACCTTATTGGGTTGAAGCATCTTATAATCGCCAAACTAATGAGGTGAAACGTCTTAAAATCTACAAACTAATTGAGTAAAACAGGGAGGATCGAAATTGGCCCGCCCTGCACCTAATAGGGTTAAGGAGTTGTTGTTGTTGTTGTTGGCCGCCCTGCACCTAATAGGGTTAAGGAGTTGTTGTTGTTGTTGTTTATATACAAAGGAAAATGAGGTTGAACTTACGAAGGCAAGCCATAACTTTTTACCATGATTGTAGAATATATTCCTAACCTTTTCAAGATACGATGACTCATTTCCTTTCGGGTTTCTGGCAATTATTATTAGAAGATTTTATTCGAATTATGAAAAGTATAACTGTCAAAGTTGAGATGGATTGAGATGGTCTGTACCCATTTAATTACCACAGATCCTTCCTAAGCTGTATAAATCGTCTAATGATAGCCAGAATAAAGTGTTACAGGCAGCAATGCCTTTTGCCTACTTCATTCGCATATAAAAATAAAAAACTCACCATCAACATACCCATAAAAATAATAAATAATTTCTTATACCCTTGTTAAAGCCTCGATTTGTATTCAGTATAAAATATACATGACACTATATACACCAAGGTAATCAAGATGGCCGCCAATGTACCGAGGTTGGCATCCTTCCAGGTGGTGCCAAGAATGGGGCACCAACCTGGCGCCAGTATATGTTATTATAGCCTTTACCAGTTTGGGGAGTCCCTTTGCCCTCAGGGAATTTCGCCCACATTAGACCCACATTTGAAGTCCTTTGACGCGCTCACAAGGGACTCCTATCCTGTATTTTCGTCCGATTCGTTTGATTGATGCATGATATGCCAATCCAAAAATATTGAAAGGGCCCATCAAAATAATGTAATGTCTTTACTGTGTATTTTCTTATTATTTTTGGATGCCCTCGTTAAGGGAATGTAATCTTTTAAATAGGTTCGAAAAGCCATCTGTGCTTCCTTTCAAGATATTTATCTCATGACTATAACAAATTATCTGCATATATATACGCGAAAAGTGCTACAATAGAGGTAAAGTTTGCTGGGTTTAGGCTAAACAAAGAATAATAAAAAAAAATATAAATAAATAAATAATAATATTTGGCTAAGATTAGGTTAGGTTATGCGAACTTGGTTTAGAACATAAGACAATGGGAGTCTGCAGAATGCCGATTGGCCCACACAAGGCAGATCGCTCTCACACACAACCCCAATTACAAGGCCTAATTATTGGCCCAGCTCACTAATACCATGAGGACCGACCTCACCAAAACGGTCAGAGGACAGACAATGGGGATCTGTAGAGCGCCGATTGGCCCACGCCCGGCAGTTCCCCCTCACACCCAACCCATCTCGTCCATGCGTCTCTCTAATGAATGTAAGCCTAATTTCTTCAGCCTTTCTTCATATGGAAGATTTCTAATATTATGGATAATATTTGTCATCCTACGTTGTACTCTCTCCAAGGAATCTACGTCCATTCTGTAATAAGGACACCGAAATTGAACAGCATAATCCATACGGGGTCTCACTAATGACAAGTACAGTTTTAAGATAACATCAGAAGTTCTACTACTCACACTCCTAGAGATGAACCCTTAGCTTAGGTTGAAGATTTAAAGCTAGGATAGATATAACACTAGCCATGCAATGGTTTAACTCCTTCCGTACCGGTGACGTCTTTTTCATTTTATTCTAGCTATATTTAGACGATTTTGTGCAGTTTAAGAAGGATATGCGGTAGTAAATAATGGTTAAGTGAGATAGTTTGAAGCCATTAAATTGCTAGAGATCCTTCCTAAGCTGCATAGAATCATCTAATTGTTGCCAGAATATAACAAAGAGGACGTCCACGGTACAGAAGGGATTAAGGCGGTGTCACAAGAGCGCTTTTTTCCGTCAATGTTTATGGGGCAACTGTTTGAAAATTTAAGTTTGATCGGAATTCAGCGACTTAACACTATATATCAAGTCTATTTTGGATTGCAATGTTAAAGAGCCTCAACATTTTACGAGAAATATCTTGCTCATAGAAATTGCCGAAAAAAGCGCTCGTGTGACACTTGTTTTAGGCTAAGGTTGGGTTAGGGTTTGGTTAGCATACGGGCAAGTTAGATCTGGGCGAATTAACCCCTTCTGTACCGTTGACGTATATTTTTTATTGTATTATAGCTATATTTAGACGATTTTGTACAGTTTTTATGAAAGATCTGTGGTACCGGTAGTAAAAAGGGTTAATTTAAATGAGAAGCTTTTTCATTGCTGGAGGCACTTTTTAAACTGAATAAAATCGTCTAACAGTAACCAGAATAAAGTTGAAAGCACGACACCGGTACTGTACGGCCTAACTCTGAATGTATACGAAATTACTGGAGGGCGAAGTAACCGAAATCCCCGAGCGATATTTGTACACATTGAAGGTCACGCAATACATATACCATAGTAGATATTACACATGCCAATTACCACTCTGTACACTCGGATGCCATAGTCTCTAGCCCACTCATAAATATGTGTGGGATTCACCTAATTCCAATTATGAAAACATTTGTCTGGACACGAATTTATGATTATAATATTCTATACATCAACTACAAAACTATATATGCTATTAATTAAAACTCAAGTTCTATCCAAAAAATCAATCCAGATGGTTGTAACTGAATAAGAAAGATATACGGGGTCCACGAATTTTTATAAGTGACTGTACACAATGAAGGTCACACAATACATACTGTGGTAGATATTACACATGTCAATTTCCAACATATACAGACATATTTAATTTCTCAACCACCCCAGCAAATCGTAACTTGGCAGCGCCGCACCCCCCTCCCTCATTCCACCTCCTACCAATAGTGGAAGGGAAGGGGTGGAGTGAGGGAGGGGGGTTGTGGAAGTGGGTGTAGGGAGGCCAAATCACGACCCCCAACAGAATATATTATGTGAGGCAAACTGTACCATGAGAGAGTGTGCGTGTGTGTGTGTGTGTGTGTGTGTGTGTGTGTGTGTGTGTGTGTGTGTGTGTGTGTGTGTGTGTGTGTGTGTGTGTGTGTGTGTGTGTGTGTGTGTGGAGTCGATGTTGTGTAAATGTTTTAGTGGTCTGCAGCACGCGAGAGTAGATCCAGTTATATACCTCATGTGTATTGTTACTTAAGGTTTATCGGATAGAGGTAGTTTCGTAGATTAGTAATATCGCTCGCAAACGCTAATTTAATAAGTTTGTTTGTATTATTTGTTAAGTATATATTTATATATTTTCTATTTATGTATGTTTTTTGGGTTTGTCTACAAGTATTTTATCTCATACTGAAGCTGCATCGCCCACCTTATCTTCACCCATATTTTGAAGATGATATTAAGGGGGGTGACCTGCTTTGTTATTTCTGTCCTTTTCTCTCTTTCTCTGGCTTGTATCCATTCGGCCCCATTCAGCCAACTATTTTAAGACGTTTATCCCAGGGTGTCGATTTCTTCCTGGCGAGCGATAGCGAGCCAGCATTATATGAAGAAATCCGGCTTCGCCGGAGAAATTTTTCTATCGAAAAATATACAAATTTAGCATGCTGTCAAACAAAAATTAAAAATATGCTGGCTCGCTACCGCTCACCAGTAAAAAATTGACACCTGGATGGGGATAAACGTCTTAAAACAGTAGGCTGAATGGGGCCAAATGGATACAATCCAGAGAAAAATAGAAAAGGACAGAACAAAAATCAGGTCACCCCCCTTAAGTTAGTTTAGTAGTAGACACATTAGGTTAGTTTGGGACATATTAGGTTAGAACATAATAATACTAATTTAAGGCTTAGTTAAGGCTAGATTACGACAGATGATGTAAGAATACTACAAAGTTGGATTAGGAGAGAATAGACAAAAGAAAATCAAGGATATCTGTGTTCATATCCATTGCCAGACGCCACGATTCCTGAAGGGATGTCCACGAAGGAATCACCCTAAGCACCTCTTGTTTCCTGTCTGCCGACGTCCCTCCTCACAACTAACAACGCTTTCTCTCATATACCTCTCAACTCCATCCTTCCACCTCACTCTCGGTATGCATCTCCCTCTCTGGCCCTCCACTTAACTCTCGTACACCCTCTTAGTCATTCTCTCGCTTCCCACCGTTGCACATGGCCGAACCATCTCAAGGTGTTTCTTTTCACACTATCCAACACATCAACATCCACACAACACCGCTCTCGTGCTTCCTCATTCCTCGTCTATCCGTAACTCCACATGCACTTCACAAGTAACTCATGTCCACCTATCTCACTCTAGATTTGTGTCTCTCAAACAACGTCCATAGTTCTATCCCGAACGTTAGTGACGGGATTACCACACTATCATACAATTACTTTTTTGCTGGGTATAACGAGTCCTATACCTTTGTATCCTTATATTAGATGGGTGTATTATTACCAATTTACCTTTGTAAGGGTATTTTATTATGAGTACTATATTAAAACCTCCTTTAAACCCACAATACTCGGATTTAACATTATACTGTAGGTGGAGGCGAATTGACTTTTAAGCGAAGTGACTGCCAACATCAAGCAAGACATCTTCAAAAGGTCGAACAATCCTTTATACAATATGTACCGAACTTATGAAGATACTCTAGACAGCCCAGCCACACGAGATGAACAGACAGAATACATAAATATATATTTGTCCGCATTGCATAATACTGTATATACATAACCCCTTCAACACCGTGACGCCTCTTTAACTTTGAATCTGGCTAACATTATACTAGTTTATGCAGTTTAAAAAGGACCTATGTTACTCAGAGGGCTTATCGAGATCGTATTTACCCCTAAGAGTCCTAGAGGTAGATTATTTGCCAAAGAATATAGTCTACTAGTACCCAAAATATGATTATAATTACGTCATGGTGCTGAAGGGGTTAACCCATTCAGTATTGGTGACTTATTGTTCAGCTACATTTAGACGATTTTATGCAGCTTGGGAGGGATGTATGGTAGCTAAAAGTATTAACCCCTTGAAGCTCTGACACGTTTTAGCAGTTTATTTTGGCTGTCATTAGACGATTTTATGCAGATTAATAAGGATCTGTGGGTATTATAAGGGTAAAGACTATCTCAATCAACCCTCTGCCTTCCATATATCCCTCCTAATCTGAATAAAATCGTCTAATAACTACCAGAAAACAGAACAGAAATGCGTCCTGGATCTTGAAAAGGTTAATTGAAATTGCCAATATCATCATAATTGGTAGACGTCATTCCTAAGCTGAATAAAATCGTCTAATGAAAGCCAGAATTTAATGCAAAGGACGTCGCCGGTACTGACATCGATTAAATGATGGGATTCCACAGTGGAAGTTATTGTAAGTGATGCACCGAGGGTCTTCTTATTATGTTTATTTAAGTATGATATATATATTTTTTTTTTTTCGTCAGATATTTTCAAACTACAAAACAAACTTTGGTGTTTTTAATGCATTGCTTATTAAGGGGATGATGGCTATTTTTTGTTGGTCTATTAATTCATATATTAATTTGTTTTTTAGTTTCCTCGCTAGACATCCATCAAGCTTAAACAAAAACACCCCCTTCAAGATTAATTTGTACATTTTTCGATAGAAAAATGTTTCGGCCGAAGGCCGGTTCCTGTTAAAATAACAGGCTCGCTAGAGTTCGCCAGGATAAAATCGACACCTAAATGGCACGAAAGGTCTTAAAATCAACAACGAAGGGGGTGAAAGGTGTTAAAATCGTCAAACTAATGGGCCGAACGTCTTATAATCTCAAAACTAATGGGGCTAAACATGAGGAAGAAGGGGGAGGACCAGAAAAACGACCCATCTCCCCTTAAAGTTTCAGGTACCAATACCTCTAGTTAGACCACTGTGAATAATGAAGGTATGTGCAATAATCTACAGTACAGTCGGCCTAATAAGTGACGTCTCGGCGCCAAGTATGTATGTTTTGATCAATAATTGGTATCAGCAATATCTATAAGCTTCATTTCTTCATATCGAGTGAAATATACAAAAATGTTCCCTCACTTTCCCACTCTATTCAACATCTGATAGACATTAATACAGCACAGAGCAAGCCAAACTTAATGACAGCTGAGTTATTAGCGCGACTGTACACACTACCCAAATACAAAAAAAGGACCTACAATCAATACTGTACTATCTTACTTTAAAACTCAACTAACAAATAAAAAAAAGATGTCCATCGCCAATAACTATCTATCTATATACTCAGGCCCAATCCCCACTGTTCCTTTTTTTTTTTTGGTGGCTGACTCAAGACAGAGCCCGAATAGGGACAACACAACAGAAAACAATGGATACAGAAACACAAAACACAAATTCACACACATCTAAGTCATCCAGGAGAAGACCCAGAGACCAGGGACCAGAGACCAGATTTCCTACTCCGTGTACATTGCACATCACAACCCTAAGAAGAAGAAACAATTGCTTGGTGTGAAATACATGTTTGAAATTACTAAAACAAACATTAGTAATAAACGTTTGGTATATACAATTGCTTGGTGTGAAATACGTGTTTGAAATTACTGAAACTAAATTGTGTAACAAACCGTTTTGTATAATATTATATCTTCCCCCAGAGACTGTTGAGGTGTTGCAACCGGAATTACATATTAAGGGGAGACAGACCGTTTTTCTGGACCCCCTTCTCCCTAATGTTTAGCCCCACTAGTTTTGAGATCATAAGACGTTCGGTCCATTAGTTAGGCGATTTTAACACCTTTTGCCCCATTTTGTCAATGTTAAGACCTTTCGTGCCATTTAGGTGTCGATTAATTCCTGGCGAGCGGTAGCGAGCCTGCAATTTTAGGAGGAACCGGCCTTCGGCCGGGAAATTTGTCTACCGAAATATGTACAAATTTATCTTGAAGGGGGGTCTAGGGGGTGTTTTTCTAAGCTTGATGGAGGTCTAGGGAGGAAACTAAGAAAAATATATGAATAAATGAATTAATAGACCAAACAAACGGTCTGCCTCCCCTTAATATTGTGTAAGTGGAATATAATGCAATTCTTTGACCTTTCATTTCCTCATGCCTGTTCCCTGTCCTTTGACCTTCAGTATGGGTATTGTGTTTATTATTATTATTATTATTATTATTATTATTATTTTTTTTTTTTTTTTTTTTTTTTTTTTAACCAGGGGATATGAGGAGTTGGTAGTTGGAAGAGAGATGGAAGAAAAGGAATATAAGATGAAAGAAACGAAGAGGGGGGGAGAGGAAAAGAGGAGGAGGAGGAAAATAAGGAAAATAGGAGGGGGGAACAAGGCAGAGGAAGAAGAGGGGGATAATAGGAGGGAAAGAGAAGGGGGAGGAAAAGTGGAAGAGGAGGAGGAGGAGGAAAAGAGAAGCAAGAGGAGGAGGAGGAGGAGGAAGAGGAGGAGGAAAATAGGAGGGGAAGAGGAAAGGGAATAAGAGAAGCAGAAGGAGAAAAGAGGATGGGAAAGGAAGGAAGAAAAACAAGAGGGGTAGGAAAAGAGAAGGATTGTAAGGTCTGATCAGTGTATTCGTGTATATATTGTATAATCAGTAGGTTTGCCTTTTTCACAGTTGTATTTTTTGTTTGTTTTTTTAAATATTGGTTACATAATTCTCAAGGGGTTGTGGCCGCCAGATCGTATTTATGGAGATATACAGTATACTGTGTATATATATATATATATATATATATATTGTCTTTAATACATATGAGGTTGAAAGAAATGGCAATTTCTGCGTTGGACATTTTATTATTCAAAGTTTCCAGGTCTCTGATGAGTTTTCGCTGGGTGGCAGGAAGTAGATGAATGAGATTAGCAAAATTCATGGTGGTACAGGGTTACATTAATGTACATTTGTAGATTTTGCCAGCTCCGAGAGAAGATTGCGGATGAATTGAATGCAGCTCACCGCAAGATCGATGCCCGGACTACAAAGCTTGAATCCCTTCAAGAATTTGCCACACTCAACGTAGGAGTGCCCTCGGCCCAAGAAACCACTACGATGTCAACCGCCATTCCAGTGCATACAGTACCGGTACCCACACCAGCAGCTACCTTAGATGTTGCAGATAATAATAATGACTCTACTCTCACTCCCCCCCAGGACAACTTTCAGTTAGTGAGAAACAATGTGCATCCTAGTACCAGTACCAGGAAGGTCATCCCGACAACATGCCAAAACCGCTTCAAAATTCTGGCTATTGACGAGGAAGAGGAAACGGAAGAAGTTCGGCTTGTGGGCGACTCCATGGTCCGTGGCCAACTAACCGAGTTCTGCGCCAGGGCACCCAGGACCAGAAAGCGATTCTGTATCCCAGGTGGCGGCGTGGACGACATTGTTGCAGCTGTGGAAGAGGTTTCCAGGCTCGCCCCCGCAAGCACTACGTACGTCATCCACGTTGGATCTAACGATGTCCAACGGACGCGGTCAGAGGAACTACTTTGCAAGTACCGGACGCTGATCAGGTCCTTCAAGGAAAAATCTAATAGAATCTTAATTTCAGGAATTGTTCCCCGGATTGATGTAGAAAACCGATTCTACAACATAGCTACCAGTACAAATCGCCGACTAGCCAAACTCTGCAGGGAGGAGGACATCGGCTTTGTCGACACGTAGGATCATTTTTACTATGATAAATCTTTGTTTTCAGGAGATGGTGTACATCTCAATGAAGTAGGAGCTGCACGTATTGGTCGTCTGCTGAACGATGCAGTCAAGGATTTCCGTTCAAAAAACGGGGTCATCCAGACCCCAGACAGGGTAGTGTAAGTCAAATACGAACTGAAAATTCAGACAATGCACAATCAGTAACATCCAACTCTAATACTCTTAAGTTGTTTTATGTAAATGCTCGTAGCATACGCAATAAATTTTCAGATCTAGAGGAAATCGTGTTTACAGAACATTATGATATAATCGGCATTACAGAATCTTGGTTAAATACGGAAGACAGAGACATTTTAGCCGAATATACGCTTCCTGGTTATACAATGTTTGAGAAAAGTCGGATCAATAGAAATGGAGAAGTTCTGTTTTTTATAAAGGAAAGTCTTAATCCCGTCTTCAAAACCTCAAATTGCGAATATAGACATATCTTACGTACTATTAAATAATAAACGAGGAACTAAAATAACACTAGCTTTATTATACAGACCCCCATCTCAATCAGTGCAAACTGACAGTGAAATTTATGAACAAATTACAGAACTAACATACAAGATACCGTAATTCTTGGCGATTTCAACTTACCCGTGACTAAATGGGGCGATATTCTTACTTCACACTCTGGACACGACCTCTATGCTAACTTGCAAGAGAGTTCACTTTTTCAATTTGTACAATCTCCGACCCGTGGTAATAATGTGCTTGACCTTGTACTCGCAACAAAAGAAGAATTAATAGAGAATTTGAATGTTGGTGATGAATTCAGTAACAGCGACCATCGTACGATAACTTTCACTTTAAAGTTTACTAGTAACAAATCAAATAGCAGCATTGAGAAAGTCCCTAATTTCAAGAAAGCAAATTTTCATAAACTTAAATCAAAGCTTAAAGAAACTGACTGGAGCTTTCTGACTAACAATAACGACATAAATACATCTTGGGAGTGTTTCACAACGACTTACCTTAAGGCAGTGCAAGACTGCATACCATCGAAAATAAGGCGTCCAGACCATAATGATAAGCCCAAATGGTGGAATAAAGATATTTCAGACGGTCTGCTTGCTAAAAAATTTGCTAATGATAGATTAAAATCCTCACAAACTGACGAAGAACGGGTGAAATTTGTAGAGCTACGACGCAAAGCCAAAAAGTTAATTAAGCAAAGTAAAAAGACCCTGGAGTTACATGTTGCGAATCAAAGTAAAACAAACCCGAAAGAATTCTATAGTTATATCAGAAAGAAAAAAGTAGTTACTTCAACTGTTGGACCGTTAGTCAATGAAAATGGAGAATACACCAAAAACGAAGTACAAATGAGTAATGCCCTCAATACCTTCTTTGCATCAGTTTTTACAACCGAAGACCTCAGTGATATCCCTACACCATCGCCGATTCAGATTGATAATTCAGATGTTCTAAGCAATATCACCGTTACAGAGAGAGAAGTATTGAATTGTTTAGATAAACTCAAGGTAAATAAAACGCCTGGACCTGATACAATCTCACCTAGAGTTCTAAAGGAAGCTAAGGATGAGCTCTCCAAACCCCTGACATTGCTATTCAATGAATCCTTGCAGTCTGGGACTATGCCTGATCAGTGGAAGCTAGCCAACGTAACACCGATATTCAAAAAAGGCAGCAAATCCCTACCCAGTAATTATCGTCCAATTAGCTTAACCTCAATTGTATGTAAAATGCTAGAAACGGTCATAAGAGACACTCGTAAATCACTTAGAGGCAAATAACTTACTTAAAGATACTCAACACGGCTTTCGTAAAAAACGTTCCTGTTTAACAAATCTCTTAGACTTCTTCCACGATATCCTCAACCTCTACGATGAGAGTAAAGATGTAGATATTATATACCTTGATTTTCAAAAGGCCTTTGACAAAGTTCCCCACAAACGTTTACTGCTAAAACTAAAAGCACATGGAATACAAGACGGTGTGTTGAAATGGATAGAAAATTGGCTCAGCGACAGAAAGCAAAGAGTAGTCATAAACGGTAAGGCATCTAAATGGACCAATGTAAGTAGCGGGGTACCCCAGGGTTCGGTACTAGGACCAATTCTCTTTCTAATTTACATCAACGACATAGATGAGGGTCTAACCTGTACAATCTAAAAATTTGCTGACGATACAAAAATTGCAAATAGCGTACTCTCAAAAGAACAAGTTGACGATATGCAACACAATCTAGATAAATTGTCATGTTGGGCCCAAATTTGGCAAATGAGTTTCAATGCGGATAAATGTAAAGTACTACATATCGGATACCAAAATGAGAAAGCAAACTATTCGATGAATGGCACTCAGCTTAAGAATGTAAACAAAGAAACCGATCTGGGAGTAACAATATCGAGTAACCTAAAACCGAGTCAACAATGTTCAGAAGTTGTTAAGAAGGCAAACAAAATAATTGGCTTTATAGGCAGGTCATTTGAGCATAAATCCAAAGAAGTTATCCTAACCCTATACAATTCCTTAGTCCGCCCTCTTCTGGAATACTGCGTTCAATCCTGGTGCCCTTATTACCAAAAAGATATAAACAAGCTAGAATGAGTTCAACGTAGAGTTACCAAAATGATACCTAGCCTAAAGAACAAACCATACGAAGAGCGTCTTAGAGAATTAAATCTATTTCCTTTAACCCAGCGCAGATTAAGAGGTGACTTAATTCAAGTGTTCAAAATCATAAAAGGCATTGACAATATGAACTGTAGTAAGTACTTCACTATCGACCAATCTAATTACACACGGGGAAACGGTTGCAAAATTATTGGTAAATCTTTTAACTCACACGAATCTAAGAATTTCTTCTTCAATCGAGTTGTCAACTTGTGGAATGGGCTTCCCCGAGACGTTATAGACTGCAGCACCGTTGATTCATTTAAACTCCGCTTAGACAAATATCTCGCATCAAACCCGCGACTGACTGCGTTTGTAAATGAATAACTTTATTTTATCCCCCCTCAGTTACTAACCCATCTGTCCCCTACTAACTTCCTAATCCTGCCACGGACATTAGTTCTAGGGCAGTAGTTCCCTTTCCAATGTTCCCTTACCCACTCTATACCACTGTTTGGACACTTGATCCTCAGTGTTTTGGAGGACAAGCAGCCTAGAAGGGTCACTAGACCTATTGTTGCTGGATTTCCTTTATACTACATGATGATACAGGATATACGACGCGTTTCACTGGACAACCAACATTATCAAGTAAGGATTAGCTTCAGCTTCGACCCCGCCAACCGACCACCACCTTCCCGCATCCAGTGCGCCTGCGTGACGCGGATCTCTCTTTAACATTCCTAGAATACCCCTCCACCAATAGCGGACTTTTTCCCCCTGATTTTCGCCTCCTCTGATCCTCCACCCTCTATATAAACCCTTCCTGTTTACCTTTTATATTATTCTATCCTTACTTGATAATGCTGGTTGTCCAGTGAAATGCGTCGTATATCCTGTATCATCATGTACATTAATGTAACCCTGTAGCACCATGAATTTTGCTAATCTCATTCATCTACTTCCTGCCACCCAGCGAAAACTCATCAGAGACTTGGAAACTTTGAATAATAAAATTTCCAACGCAGAAATTGCCATTTCTTTCAACCTCTTATGTATTAAAGAAAATTTATTACCTGGCTTTACTAATATATATATATATATAATATATATATATAATATATATATATATATATATATATATATATATATATATATATATATATATATATACAGGTATATATATATATATATATATAATATATATATATATATATATATATATATATATATAAAACACATGCTACCTTCACCTCTCTCTCTCTCTCTCTCTCTCTCTCTCTCTCTCTCTCTCTCTCTCTCTCTCTCTCTCTCTCTCTCTCTCTCTCTCTTTACCATAAGCAAACTGATGTGTTATGTAAGCTGAACAATTTAAATACTAACAAAACCCCTGGGCCGGATAATATTCACCCAATAATTCTGAAAAACGTGAAAGAAGAAATAGCACAGTCCTTAACTAACATATTTAACTTGTCGCTCAACCAGGAAACCGTACCTAGTGATTGGAAAACCGCAAATATCACTCCAATATTTAAGAAAGGAAATATAGCCTAAGCAAGTAAGTATAGACCAATCAGTTTAACGTCAATCATAGGAAAAATTATGGAAACAATTCTGAGAGACAAGATAGTAGATTATCTGGAGTCAAACAAATTAATCAGAGAAAGCCATGTTGGCTTTAGATCCAGTAAGTCATACCTAACAAATTTGATAGAATTTTATAATAAACTATTTAAATATAACGACTCTACTAAATCATTAAACATAATTTACTTAGATTTCCAAAAGGCATTCAATAAGGTACCTCATGGAAAATTATTAAAGAAATTGGAAATGTTGGGCATTAAATTAAAAATTCATGCATGGATAAAAAGCTGGCTGACAAATAGAAGGCAGAGAGTTGTGATAAAGGGAGTAGAATCTGAGTGGGAGCCAGTTTATAGTGGAGTGCCTCAGGGATCGGTCCTGGGGCCAGTTTTGTTTCTAATCTATATAAATGACATCGATGTTGAACTAAATAATACTATCTCAAAGTTCGCTGATGACACAAAGATTGGAAAATCAGTATCAACCGAAGAAGACAGAAATAAACTGCAATCTGATTTAAATAAAATAGTAGAGTGGTCGGAAAAATGGCAGATGCCATTCAATATTGACAAATACCAGGTTTTGCAAATAGGTAGTAAAAACAAAAAAATATGAATACCAAATGAAAGGTCAGCCAATCAAAACAAGTGCACTAGTTAAAGACCTGGGGGTTCTTATATCTGAAAACCTAAAGACCTCAGATCAATGTGCAGCAGCTGCGAATAAGGCCAATCGAGCATTGGGATATATTAAGAGAAGTTTTACTTATAATAATGAAAACATTATAGTACCATTATTTAAAAGCATAGTGAGGCCCCATCTTGAATATGGCGTGCAATTTTGGTCTCGTTATTTGAGCAAGGACATTGAGAAATTTGAGTCGGTGCAGCTTAGAGCGACAAAGTTGATTCCGTCACTAAGAAATAAATCTTATCATGAAAGACTAAAACAAAAATTCACTTAAGAAAAGAAGATTGCAAGGTCAATTAATCGAGTGTTTCAAGATACTAAAGGGATTTGACAAAATTGATGTAGATTCACTTTTCAAAATAGATAATAGTTCATTAACTGGGGGAAATGGAATAAAATTTAAAACCAGGAGGGCGAATCTCGATGTCACAAAGCACTTCTTCACAGTGTGGTCATCGAGTGGAACAAATTGCCTGAGAAAGTGGTACAATGTAAGACAATTGAACCATTCAAAAGAAGGCTAGACATTCATTGTGAAGAGGTGGGAATAATAAAAGTAAAAAAAATACATAGGTTAAGCATCAGTAGTGTATAATATTTCGCATCTGCGTTCTTTACTATAAATTTCCCAGTAGAAGTTTTTCTCATTCTACTGAGGGACTTTTTTCCCCAACTTAGTTTCATGCCAACCAATGGTCGGAGGGAGAGGAGGGTGGGAAGAGAGCCTTCTTCTTTGCTAGCTTTGCCTTCCACTTGTAGCAAATTCTAATTTAGCATTAAGTCCGGACTACCTAGTAGGGACCGCAATTTCTGTGTACTCTCTCTCTCTCTCTCTCTCTCTCTCTCTCTCTCTCTCTCTCTCTCTCTCTCTCTCTCTCTCTCTCTCTCTCTCTCTCTCTCTCTCCCTATCTCTCTCTCCCTCTCTCTCTCTCTCTCTCGTCTCTCTCCTCGATCCATCTCTCTCTATCATCCGCCTCTCCTCTCTCTCTCTCTCTCTCTCTATCTCTCTCTTCACTCTCCTCTCCTCTCTCTCTCTCTCTTCTCCACCTCCCTCCCTCCCTCTCTCTTCACTCTCCTATCCATCTCTCTCTCTCTCTCCTTTCCTTTTCTATCGGATGTGACATCTCTACTAGAATTAAGTCCTGACCACCTTGCTGGGATCATAAGGTCTGTGTGGTCAGTGTATCTATTTAAGTCTGTAAATCTCTCTCTGGTATTTACTGAGTTTTCTACATGCTAGACTCACGTCTCTCACTCTTTCTCTCTCACTCTCATTCTCTTCCACTCACTCTCACTCTCTCTCTATCTGGTATTTACCGAAAGATATTTTTACACATTAGTTTCAGAGGCTGTCAAGAAGGAGAGAGAGAGAGAGAGGGTTAGAGAGAGAGAGAGAGAGAGAGAGAGAGAGAGAGAGAGAGAGAGAGAGAGAGAGAGAGAGAGAGAGAGAGAGAGAGAGAGAGCGCGAGAGCGACAGAAAAAAAGAGAAAGAGAAATCAAGATAAATAGAGAAGAGAAAGAACGAGAAAGACACACACAGAAAGGGAGAGAGAGAGAAAGAGAAAGAGAGAGAGAGAGAGAGAGAGAGAGAGAGAGAGATAGATAGATAGATAGATAGATAGATAGAGATAGATACAGATAGATAGATATAGAGTTATATACTCCTGAATGGCCTAGTGACCTTTAACCTTTCCAGGAGATATTGCAGGAACTACGTATCGGTATTACAAACCTATGAACAATATTATGGTGAAATATGACTATCTGCCCCCAGTAAAAGTGATATGGATATACAGTATATTACCACTACTACTAATACTAATAATAATAGTAGCAGTGATAATAGTATTTATAATAGTCGTAGAAATAGTAGTAGTAATAATAATAATAATATTGTTTATATCTAACGTCAGGGAATTATACTTTCCCTGTATTTGTTTGCTGAACACGCTTGAAATTCTTATATTGTATTAACCAATAATGTATACGTTCATTTATAGGTAGTAGGTACACTCGGATGCCATAGTCTCTAACCCACTCATAAGAATTCATGGGCCCCCTATTTTTTTCTTTATGCAATTACAACTATCAGGATTTATTTTTGGTTAGAACTTGCTTATCAATAAATAGTATATATAGTTTTGTAGTTGATGTATAGAAAATAGTATTCGTAAATTCGTTTCCATAGATATACTTCCATAATTATAAATAGCTGGTGTAGTTCACAAATATCTATGAGTAGGCTAGAGACTATGGTATCCGACTGTACACTGCATATACTAAACATAATTATAAACACAAACTTTGTAGTGAGTAGACTATTGGGGTCGGTGTAGGGATCTTATAAGAATGTTGAATATAAACACCAAATGAGGAGGAGCACTTTATTGACAACGTTTCGTACCGGTATAGAGCTTCATCAGGCCAATAAGAAAGATGAAGCTGTGTGCAAAACGTCTGTCAATAAAGTGCTCCTCCTTACATGGTGTTTATATTCATTATGTCAACTTTTCTGAGTATTTTAATAAGAAAATATTGTAACTTAATAGAATATACCGTCATCCTTTCTGCCAAAACCATTGAATAAAAAAATAACTTGAATCAACAGTGGGGAAAAACAAAAACATCCCAGCACTGCACTACTGAAGACACGACAACACTACTGATAAAAAGATACTACCAAAAACAAAACTACCAGAAAACGCTACCGAAATAAAGAAATACACTACTGATAAAAGAAAAACACTAGCAAGTAAAGAAAAACACTAGCAAGTAAAGAAAAACACTAGCAAGTAAAGAAAAACACTAGCAAGTAAAGAAAAACACTAGCAAGTAAAGAAAAACACTACTGAACAAACAAAACACTACCGAAAACAAAGAGCACAACCAAGAGCAAAACTCTTCTCAAACAATAAGAAAATGGGAAACACACACACACACCTCCCCGTGGCGTAACTGACACCTCCCCGTGGCGTAACTGATAGCGCGTCTGGCTCACAACCTGAAGGTCCCGGGTTCGAGACCCGGGCGAGGATGAGCATTTGGGCAAGTCTCCTAACGGTGTAGCCTCTGTTCACCTAGCAGTATAAATAGGAACCTGGTATAAGTGGACGAAGTTGTGACGTCCCATCTGGGGTTGGTGATCGGTTACAAGGTGAGATGGGTATCGTACTGGTCAACATAAGCCTTCGGGTGAGACTGGTACCGTAGTGAGAATGGTACCGTACAGATTAACCCTAAGCCTTCGTTTCCAGATGTCGCCAATTGGCTAAAATACAGACTACACACACATCCACAGCCATGCCAACGATACATAAACACTTAACATGCATTTCACGCAATACATTCCCAGTTAAGGAGGCGCGATAATAATGAGCTTAGCTCGCATTGCGTGGATTCCCCTTGACGAACAAGCAAGTGAATAACACACACACACACACACACACACACACACACACACACACACACACACACACACACACACACACACACACACACACACACACACACACACACACACACACACACACACACACACACACACACACACACACACACACACACACACACACACACACACACACACACACACACACACACACACACACACACACACACACACTCCACCTTAGAACATTACTATATATTAAAATATATCAACCCTATATAACGTTGGTATGTCCATGTAACCTAAATAAAGACCTTATAGTTTCTGAGAACATGTTTATTTAAAGTAAAATAACTGCATACTAGTAAAAGGTAATAATATAAAATAACTGCATACTAGTAAAAGGTAATAATATAAAATAACTGCATACTAGTAAAAGGTAATAATATAAAATAACTGCATACTAGTTGTTGTTGTTGTTGTTGTTGTTCCCTAAGCTGCCTGGCCGAACAGCCCCGAGTCCCTGAGAAAGGCCATGGCCACGATCGGGCTTTCCCACAGAGCTCTCATTGAGTGTAGATTGTGTTGTTGGCGTAAGTGGTTGTGTGAAATGCAGTCTTCTATGATGTGTTTAATGGTATGGGGTGCTGTGTTACATCCCGGGCAGGTGTCGACAACGGAGTCATCCAGTCTCTTCTGATAGCTCAGGAGAGCTGGATGGTGTCCGCATCTCAGCCTGGCCAGGTGAACTCTGTCCTCGCGAGGAAGGGAGGATTCGGAAGGATGGATTTCGGGAGGTCGTGCATGCAGCTGCGTGTTGTCTGTGAGTGAGTGGATGGATCGGTGAGAGATATGAGTATGGATGTGCTTCTGGAAGTTGGTTCGGGGTGGGCAGGGAGGGAGAGAGGACAATAATTGTGTGTGATACCGTGTGCTGGGTGTTGTTTTGATATTTCTTGGTGTCTGTGGGTGTGTTGCCATGTAGTTTAGTGGGTGGTCTTGGTTCGTGGAGGCTGCTGCCAGGAATTGAGTGCCTCTCATGTCCAGATGGTCTTTGACTTTGAGGATTTTGGTTTCTTGATGTAGGTGATCTGTGGGTGCAGTAGCTGTGCAGCCTGTAATGATCTTCAGGGCTTTGTTTGAATAGTCTGTAAGGTCTTATGATGTGTTTCAGCTAGGTTAGAAGCCCAGGCTGGGCTTGCATATTCCATCACTGATCTTATGTATTGTTTATATACTGTGGTGGTAGTTTCTTTGTTGTGTCCAAATTTTGTGTGAGCAAGTGACCTGAGGGCGTTAAGTCTGGGTGTCAGTTTCTTTTTAATGTTTGTGGTGTGCTGTTTGAATGTCATATGAGTATCATATGTTACTCCTAGGATATTGGGTGTGTGTGTATGTGTTAGGGGTGTGTTGTTTATGGTGAGTTGAGGGATGTATTCGTGTTCTCCTGTCCAACTTGTGAGCAGGGTTGCGGTGGATTTGGCTGGGGCTAGATTAAGTCTGTTTGTAGTGCACCAGCCATGTAGTGTGTTGAGATAGGGTTGAAGGAGATCTGTTGCTATTTTTGGGTCATGGTGTGTGCATGTGAGTGTTATGTCATCTGCATAGGAGGCTAAGTTTATTTGGGGCGTATTGGGTGTAGTTATATCGTGCATGTACAGATTGAAGAGTGCGGGCGATAGGACGGATCCTTGTGGGACTCCGTTTGGAAAGTTTCTGATTTTAGATGACTGACCGGCAAAAGATACGTGTGCACATCTGCCTGCTAGGAAGTTGGCCAGCCACCGTTTTGTGTTGTTGTGCATGTTTGTGTTGTAGATTTTGTTTGTTAGGTTGTGGCGGGGGATGGCATCGAAGGCTTTACTAATGTCGAGTGTGGCTAATAGTGATCTGTGTGGTGGTCTAGCTGAATTGATGCCGTCGAAAGCTCTTTGTGTAAGGTCTGTGAGAAGAGTGTTTGGGGAGTGCAGTGGCCTAAAGCCATGTTGTGTTGGAGCTAGGGGTAGGTCAGGTGTAATTAGTTGTAATACTAGGCGTTCCATGACTTTGGAGGGGGAGCAAAGGAGTGTGATGGGGCGGTGCGAGGAGGGTAGCGTGGGGTCTTTGTTGGGTTTTGCATACTAGTAAAAGGTAATAATATAAAATAACTGCATACTAGTAAAAGGTAATAATATAAAATAACTGCATACTAGTAAAAGGTAATAATATAAAATAACTGCATACTAGTAAAAGGTAATAATATAAAATAACTGCATACTAGTAAAAGGTAATAATATAAAATAACTGCATACTAGTAAAAGGGAATAATATAAAATTATATACCGTTTAGTCTATTTAAATGCATCCTTAACTTATTCACTATTATGACCCCGTTCTTTTATTTTTATGGCTATCAGTAGACGATTGTATTCCATTTATGGAGAATCTGTTTACCCCTTCAGTACGATGAGGTCATATTACCTTTGATCCTGGCTAAGATTAGACTATTTTATGCAGCTTAAGAAGGACCTATATATTGAAGAGGGCTTATTAAGATCGTATATACCCCTTTGGGTCCTAAAAATAGATTATAAGCTAAAGAAAATTGTCTACTGGTAATCAGCATGTGAGGAAAACTAAGTCATCGTGCTGAAGGGGTTAAAAGAGATATTGATAACCCTTTTAATTCTCAGATTACGTAAAACCTTCAAATGCTACTCAAACATATGTATATAATATTACGTCAATAAACTTTGGAAACGTATCTGAAAATACATTAACTAAAAATTGAGACGGGTGCGAATTTACGAACAAAAAGTAGGACAGGAAAGAGGAAGGAAATAGTTCATCATTCTGGTTTCTTGTTATCAGAGAGAGAGAGAGAGAGAAAAAAATTGATACTGATCTTAACAAAGTGGGCGTATGTGAGCCTGTGAGGTGATCAGGTTATACACTTGCAATACAATCGATACATTAGCATAGAATAAGTTAGGTTAGATATGGCTTGGAAGTCTGGGAAGGCGTTTTTACTAGTCTATAGGACAAATTAAAATTCACTGCACGAAAATGGCAAAAACGAACAAAATCCTCAACAAAAATTAAACATAATAAATCTGAGCGAACTGAGGGTCAATCAATGTTTCTCGATATAATGTAAACGGTCCGCCCAAACTTTAAACAAACTGAGAGTAAATCATTGTGTCTCTATATTATAATATAAAGGGTCCGCCCAAACTGTATATATAATATGGAAGTGAGCGAACAGAGGTTAAATCAATGTATCTCTATATAATGTAAAGGGTCCACCAAACTGTATCTCTATATAATGTAAAGGGTCCACCAAACTGTATCTCTACATAATGTAAAGGGGCTCACCAAAACTGTATCTCTATATGATGTAAAGGGTCCACCAAAACTGTACCTCTATATAATGTAAAGGGTCCACCAAAACTGTACCTCTATATAATGTAAAGGGGCCACCAAACTGTATCTCTATATAATGTAAAGGGTCCACCAAAACTGTACCGCTATATAATGTAGAGGGTCCACCAAAACTGTATCTCTATATAATGTAAAGGGTCCACCAAAACTGTATCTCTATATAATGTAAAGGGTCCACCAAAACTGTATCTCTATATAATGTAAAGGGTCCACCAAACTGTATCTCTATATAATGTAAAGGGGCTCACCAAAACTGTATCTCTATATAATGTAAAGGGTCCACCAAAACTGTATCTCTATATAATGTAAAGGGTCCACCAAAACTGTACCTCTATATAATGTAAAGGGTCCACCAAAACTGTACCTCTATATAATGTAAAGGGGCTCACCAAAACTGAATCTCTATATAATGTAAAGGGCTCACCAAAACTGTATCTCTATATAATGTAAAGGGTCCACCAAAACTGTATCTCTATATAATGTAAAGGGGCTCACCAAAACTGTATCTCTATATAATGTAAAGGGCTCACCAAAACTGTATCTCTATATAATGTAAAGGGTCCACCAAAACTGTATCTCTATATAATGTAAAGGGTCCACCAAAACTGTATCTATATAATGTAAAGGGTCCACCAAACTGTATCTCTATATAATGTAAAGGGTCCACCAAACTGTATCTCTATATAATGTAAAGGGTCCACCAAAACTGTATCTCTATATAATGTAAAGGGTCCACCAAAACTGGATCTCTATATAATGTAAAGGGTCCACCAAAACTGTATCTCTATATAATGTAAAGGGTCCACCAAAACTGTATCTCTATATAATGTAAAGGGGCTCACCAAAACGGTATCTCTATATAATGTAAAGGGGCCACCAAAACTGTATCTCTATATAATGGAAAGGGGCCACCAAACTGTAAACACATTAAACTCGGGGAGCCAACAACAAATTCGCTAAATCGGTTGTAGCGGAAACCCATACCCATATATAGTATAGTGTGTGTGCGCTCTCTCTCTCTCTCTCTCTCGACGTCTCTCTCTCACTCTCTCTCTCTCAGTCTCTCTCTCTCGATATCTCTCTCTACTCTATCTCTCATCTCTCTCTCTCTCTCTCTCTCTCTCTCTCTCTCTCGTTCTCTCTCTCTCTCTCTCTCTCTCTCTCTCTCTCTCTCTCTCTCTCTCTCGTCCGTAACTTGCTCTACATTTAGGGGAGAGAGCCTAATATTGTCTGTTGGTTTAAGTTGACCCTATAAATCTTCCTGCATAATAAACTATCCCTTGTAGGCTCTCTCTCTCTCTCTCTTTCTCTCTTTTTCTCCCTTTTTTTTTTCTCTCTCTCTCTCTCTTTCTCTCTCTCTCTCTCTCTCTCTCTCTATCTCTCCTTTGACCTACTATTATTTCATTTAGGGGTTACTATTAGCTATTGACATTGGTTCGCACTAACTATTTCTTGTAACTATAGTCTATTCCTTATATATAGAAAAACACGCATGACCACTAACCTCTATAACTCAGAAAGGACTAGAGTAAATCGAACTATTATTTCCACCTTGTGGGAAGAGTCGGCTAGGAAATCGGTGGGGACATTACAGCCCATTTGCTCTAGCCCTTTTTGAGTTACAAGAGGTTAGGAGTCAGGATGTCTTTGACTACGTTCTATAATGAATGGACTTTAACTGATTATACTCCAACTAGGCAGGGGTACCCGGCGTTAAATTCCTACCATAATCACCATTATTACTACCACCACTATTACTACCACAATCACCATCATCAATCACTACTAGCCACATATCATCCCCATACCATACTATTACCATAATCACCGGGCTCGACCTCCCGGCCGCATTAAACGGCGTACCTCGATTTCGGCCGCTAAATGACCTCCGATTTTGAATCTGACTTCATTCTTAGACCCATTTTGGGGAGCTTGCGAACAACTTTCGTTCCATACACCTTTTCGAGTAGGCCTCCCCAAACGGCCATTTTTTTTTTTTTTGTTTTTTTTTTTCAATTTCGGCCCTCGAAACGACCTCCGATCGTGGCCTCGCCCCCTCTATGACCTGACCCGCGTCAATTGACACCTACATGCAAAGTTTCAGCCTCCCAGGTCCAAAACTGCGGCCGACTATTAGAGAACACAACCAAACAGACAACACGAACTGATTTAATAATATAGCATTATAGATTCTCTCTCTTCTATTTAGTGTTTTCTTGGATTAGAATGCTAGGAATTTGAGATACTACACCCGGTTCCAAAATAGGTAGGCAAGAAATGCATTAAACTGTAACCCCTATCCAAAAAGGGCTAGAGCGAACAGGCTGTAGAATTCACACTTATACCCC
>CM064508.1:42218336-42275836 GCA_032716605.1 Paralithodes platypus
TAGTAAAAGGTAATAATATAAAATAACTGCATACTAGTAAAAGGTAATAATATAAAATAACTGCATACTAGTAAAAGGTAATAATATAAAATAACTGCATACTAGTAAAAGGTAATAATATAAAATAACTGCATACTAGTAAAAGGGAATAATATAAAATTATATACCGTTTAGTCTATTTAAATGCATCCTTAACTTATTCACTATTATGACCCCGTTCTTTTATTTTTATGGCTATCAGTAGACGATTGTATTCCATTTATGGAGAATCTGTTTACCCCTTCAGTACGATGAGGTCATATTACCTTTGATCCTGGCTAAGATTAGACTATTTTATGCAGCTTAAGAAGGACCTATATATTGAAGAGGGCTTATTAAGATCGTATATACCCCTTTGGGTCCTAAAAATAGATTATAAGCTAAAGAAAATTGTCTACTGGTAATCAGCATGTGAGGAAAACTAAGTCATCGTGCTGAAGGGGTTAAAAGAGATATTGATAACCCTTTTAATTTCAGATTACGTAAAACCTTCAAATGCTACTCAAAACATATGTATATAATATTACGTCAATAAACTTTGGAAACGTATCTGAAAATACATTAACTAAAAATTGAGACGGGTGCGAATTTACGAACAAAAAGTAGGACAGGAAAGAGGAAGGAAATAGTTCATCATTCTGGTTTCTTGTTATCAGAGAGAGAGAGAGAGAGAAAAAAATTGATACTGATCTTAACAAAGTGGGCGTATGTGAGCCTGTGAGGTGATCAGGTTATACACTTGCAATACAATCGATACATTAGCATAGAATAAGTTAGGTTAGATATGGCTTGGAAGTCTGGGAAGGCGTTTTTACTAGTCTATAGGACAAATTCAATTCACTGCACGAAAATGGCAAAAACGAACAAAATCCTCAACAAAAATTAAACATAATAAATCTGAGCGAACTGAGGGTCAATCAATGTTTCTCGATATAATGTAAACGGTCCGCCCAAACTTTAAACAAACTGAGAGTAAATCATTGTGTCTCTATATTATAATATAAAGGGTCCGCCCAAACTGTATATATAATATGGAAGTGAGCGAACAGAGGTTAAATCAATGTATCTCTATATAATGTAAAGGGTCCACCAAACTGTATCTCTATATAATGTAAAGGGTCCACCAAACTGTATCTCTACATAATGTAAAGGGGCTCACCAAAACTGTATCTCTATATGATGTAAAGGGTCCACCAAAACTGTACCTCTATATAATGTAAAGGGTCCACCAAAACTGTACCTCTATATAATGTAAAGGGGCCACCAAACTGTATCTCTATAATGTAAAGGGTCCACCAAAACTGTACCGCTATAATGTAGAGGGTCCACCAAAACTGTATCTCTATATAATGTAAAGGGTCCACCAAAACTGTATCTCTATATAATGTAAAGGGTCCACCAAAACTGTATCTCTATATAATGTAAAGGGTCCACCAAACTGTATCTCTATATAATGTAAAGGGGCTCACCAAAACTGTATCTCTATATAATGTAAAGGGTCCACCAAAACTGTATCTCTATATAATGTAAAGGGTCCACCAAAACTGTACCTCTATATAATGTAAAGGGTCCACCAAAACTGTACCTCTATATAATGTAAAGGGGCTCACCAAAACTGTATCTCTATATAATGTAAAGGGCTCACCAAAACTGTATCTCTATATAATGTAAAGGGTCCACCAAAACTGTATCTCTATATAATGTAAAGGGGCTCACCAAAACTGTATCTCTATATAATGTAAAGGGCTCACCAAAACTGTATCTCTATATAATGTAAAGGGTCCACCAAAACTGTATCTCTATATAATGTAAAGGGTCCACCAAAACTGTATCTCTATATAATGTAAAGGGTCCACCAAAACTGTATCTCTATATAATGTAAAGGGTCCACCAAACTGTATCTCTATATAATGTAAAGGGTCCACCAAAACTGTATCTCTATATAATGTAAAGGGTCCACCAAAACTGGATCTCTATATAATGTAAAGGGACTCACCAAAACTGTATCTCTATATAATGTAAAGGGTCCACCAAATCTGTATCTCTATATAATGTAAAGGGGCTCACCAAAACTGTATCTCTATATAATGTAAAGGGGCCACCAAAACTGTATCTCTATATAATGTAAAGGGGCCACCAAACTGTAAACACATTAAACTCGGGGAGCCAACAACAAATTCGCTAAATCAGGTTGTAGCGGAAACCCATACCCATATATAGTATAGTGTGTGTGCGCTCTCTCTCTCTCTCTCTCTCTCTCTCTCTCTCTCTCTCTCTCTCTCTCTCTCTCTCTCTCTCTCTCTCTCTCTCTCTCTCTCTCTCTCTCTCTCTCTCTCTCTCTCTCTCTCTCTCTCTCTCTCTCTCTCTCTCTCTCTCTCTCTCTCTCTCTCTCTCTCTCTCTCGTCCCCTTAACTTGCTCTACATTTAGGGGAGAGAGCCTAATATTGTCGTTTGGTTTAAGTTGACCCTATAAATCTTCCTGCATTAACTATCCCTTGTAGGCTCTCTCTCTCTCTCTTTCTCTCTCTCTCTTTCTCTCTCTCTCTCTCTCTCTCTCTCTCTCTCTCTCTCTCTCTCTCTCTCTCTCTCTCTCCTTTGACCTACTATTATTCATTTAGGGTTTACTATTAGCTATTGACATTGGTTCGCACTAACTATTTCTTGTAACTATAGTCTATTCCTTATATATAGAAAAACAAGCATGACCACTAACCTCTATAACTCAGAAAGGACTAGAGTAATCTAACTATTATTTCCACCTTTTGGGAAGAGTCGGCTAGGAAATCGGTGTGGACATTTACAGCCCATTTGCTCTAGCCCTTTTTGAGTTACAAGAGGTTAGGAGTCAGGATTTCTGGCCTACGTATAATTAATGGACTTTAACTGATTAACTCCAACTAGCAGGGGTACCCGGCGTTAAATTCTACCATAATCACCATTATTACTACCACCACTACTACTACCACAATCACCATCATCAATCACTACTAGCACAATCATCACAATACTACTACTACCATAATCACCGGCCTCGACCTCCCTATGCCTCATTAAACGGCGACCTCGATTTCGGCCGCTAAATGACCTCCGATTTTGAATCTGATTTCATTCTTAACCCCATTTTGGGGAGCTGCGAACAACTTTCGTTCCATACACCTTTTCGATCGGAGGCCTCCCCAAACGGCCATTTTTTTTTTTTTTTTTTTTTTTTCAATTTCGGCCTCGAAACGACCTCCGATCGTGGCCTCGCCCCCTCTATGACCTGACCCAGGTCAATTGACACCTACATGCAAAGTTTCAGCTCCCCAGGTCCAAAACTGCGGCCGCCTATTAAGAACACAAACAAACAGACACACGAACTGATTTAATAATATAGAATTATAGATTCTCTCTCTTCTATTTAGTGTTTTCTTGGAATAGAATGCTAGGAATTTGAGATACTACACCCTGTTCCAAATAGGTAGGCAAGAAATCATTAAACTTAACCCCTATCTCAAAAAGGGCTAGAGCGAACAGGCTGTAGAATTCCACACTTATACCCCGGTTGACCCTTCCCAAATGGTAGAAATGTTAGCTCGATTTCTTTAGTCATTTGTGAGTTATAGATTTTAATGATCAAGAGCGTTGGCCTACTTTATGGAACAAGGTATAGCTATTCCTTGTAACCTGGTCTCTGTAATTCAAGCTCTCTCTCCATCTCTCTCTCTCTCTCTCTCTCTCTATCTATCTCTCTCTCTCTCTCTCTTTCTTTTCAAAATATACATCAATGACATTGACAATGGTATCAATAAATAATATAGTTTCTAAATTCGCGGATGATACTAAGATAGGAAATACAATAATATCGGAAAACGATAGAATCAGTCTACAAACAGATCTAAATACAATCACAGAATGGTCAGAAAATTGGCAAATATCCTTTAATGTAAACAAATGCCAGATATTGCAAATAGGCTCTAAAAACAATAAATATGAATATTACATGAACGTGGAGAAAGTTAATAGCGTAACACAGGTAAAAGACCTACGAGTGCTTATTAATGATAACCTAAAATCTTCAAACCAAAGTACGGCAGCAGCTAATAAAGCAAACAGAGCATTAGGCTTCATCAGAAGAAATTTTCATTATCACAGCAGAGACATAGTTATGCCATTATATATAAGTATAGTGATACCGCATCTAGAATACGCTGTACAGTTCTGGTCTCCCTGCCTCATAAAGGACATTGTAAAGCTGGAATCTGTGCAGCGAAGAGCAACTATATTGATCCCTGCTCTAAGAAATAAACCATATAATGGGAGACTAAGAGAACTCGATCTATTTTCACTTAAGAAACGGAGGATAAGAGGACAACTGATTGAATGTTTTAAGATTTTAAAAGGATTCAGTAACATTAACCCTGATAAACTATTTAAGATAGCCAAAGAGAGTTCTACAGGAGGAAACAAGTTAAAATTAATAGGTAAGAAAGCAAACCTGGATACAACAAAATATTTCTTCACTCGCAGTATAATTAGTGAATGGAAACATTTCCAAATAAAGTAATAGATAGTGTCTCAATAGATGCATTTAAAAGAAACTAGACTCATACCACAGAAAAATAGGGATGGAGTAGGTAATAACCAATTATAGAACGATGTGGTAGTAACGAACACTACTTCCAGTTGAAGAGAGCTAACTGAGGGAGAACAAAAATATCTCTCTCTCTCTATATATATATAGTATATACAGGTATATATAACTACAGGTGAAGGTTTGCATGCAATATCCTTTCCATTTCTAACTTTCTATAAATTCCTTCAGGCAGTTTCCAAGATCTGCAAGGTTATTCACTTCCAATTGTCTTCATGTACGGCAATTGCCGGAGGGAATGGAGGGTGGGGAGAGAGAGCCTTCTTCTTTGCTATCCATTCCTTCCACTGTACCTTACTCTTGGGTTAGCTATCTCTACTAAAATTAAGTCCTGACCATCTCGCTGGGATCGTAAGATCTGTGTGATCAGTGTATCTATGTAAATCTATGAAAATCACACTCCCTCTCGCATGCCCCATTAACCTCTTTTACATTTAGAGGACACAGCCTAATATTGTCTTTTGGTTTAAGTTCCCCCTTTGTATGTTAAGTGGAACCTACACTGACTTGGCTTTTATCCAGTGACAGAGAGAGTGAGAGAAAGAGAGAGAGAGGGGCGGGAGGGGGAGTAGTGGGAAATAGAGCTATTTAGAAAGAAATATACAGTTAAATGAGGCATATTGAAAGAATAAAAGACATAATTAAAAAGGATTAACATGCAAGCGAAATAACCAGGCAAGGGTATAAAAGCCTCCCCCCCCCCCCCTTCCTCCCTCCACAAACACTCCCCCAGCCCCACATACCTCTATATACACCCCTACACTCAACTAGAGTGGATGGAACTCGCCAGCCTTGGTCGACAACCCATCCAGAGGAACCTGCATTATAAACATCCGGGTAGATGAGACTCATCATCCTCGGTCAGCAACCTATCTATATCATTGAACTCTACAATAGATACAATAGATCGAATATGCAAACACACAAACACCTGCGCGCGCGCACGCACGCACGCACACACACGCACGCACACACACACACACACACACACACACATACAGCCCGTAGCCTAGTAGGTAGAGCTCTCGTCTCACACACGAGGGGTCGGGGGTTCAATCCCCGGCCGGGCGGAGACAAATTGGGCTTGTCTCCTTTCATGTGTTAGCCTCAGTTCACCTAGCTGTAAATAGGTACCTGGAATAAGTGGACGACGTTGTGACGTCCCATCTGGGGTTGGCAAAAATGGTACAAGGCGAGATGGGTATCATATGGTTCACTTAAGCTGATGGCTACCTAAGCCTTCGGGCGAGACAGTACCGTCTATAGTGAGAATGGTACCATACAGATCCACCCTAAGCCTTCGTTTCCGATGTCGCCAATTGGCTAAAAATACAGACTACACACACATCCACAGCCATTCCAACGATACATATAACACCTACACATATACGAGGCGGGAAATAACGAGCATGCTCACTCCCGCAATACAACTAGAGTAAGTACAACTAGAGTAAGTACAACTAGAGTAAGTACAACTAGAGTAAGTACAACTAGAGTAAGTACAACTAGAGTAAGTACACACACACACACACACACACACACACACACACACACACACACACACACACACACACACACAGTCGTATAAACAGCTGTGATATGTCCCATAAGTTTTGTTTTATCAAATTCTAAAGTTAGATTACAAAAATGCAAAGTGAAAGAGGTTGCTAAAGAAAAGTAGAATGACGAAAATAGAGGAACAGCATAAGAGAGAAAGAGAGAGAGACGGGGTGTAGATGTTAAACAGACAGAGGTAAAGGAAAATAAATTGTACATACAGTATATACCAGTTAAAGAGGTAAAAAGCTCTCTCTCTCTCTCTCTCTCTCTCTCTCTCTCTCTCTCTCTCTCTCTCTCTCTCTCTCTCTCTCTCTCTCTCTCTCTCTCTCTCTCTCTCTCTCTCTCTCTCTCTCTCTCTCTCTCTCTCTCTCTCTCTCTCTCTCTCTCAATTATTGTAAACAGGTTAGCCTCACTTTCTTGATCTCGATCTCGATTCATAATGTGTAGGGCGCTGGACTTGCGCATAAGGGTACTTAAGGGTATTAGGGTGGAGGATGGGGGATCAGGATATAGGATGGGGAGAGCTAAGTGGAGGGCTTATGACGTGTGCGTGATGTGCATCGTAACCCTCTCCGACATATGACGCAATTTTGAACCTATTGGGGATACTTTAAAGCCTTTGTTACCATCAGGGGTATTTAGAAACCTTTAGTTTAGTTACTTCAACCTCTGCAGTTGTCTTTGAGTTAGCTGTGGGCAGAAAACTAATTTTGGAGAGGTAATTATAAGAGTGAGAGAACTATTTCTTATTGCTAATTTGGCAACCTCTGCATCATATGTGCGTGAAAGGGTTAAGTGGCGAAATGTTAATTTATTCTGTGTTTGAATGTGTCTAGTTTAGGGCTATTAATTGTATTTTCCGGGAGGCTGTTCCAATCCCGTATGGTTCGTGGAAAGAATGAGTGTTTGTAGAAGTCAGTATTAGTGTGATATGTTTGGTACTTATGAGAATGTGTGTTACGAGTGTTGCGGGTGTTTGAGTTGTGTAGGTATTCATGTTTTTTAATGTCAATATAGTTGTGTGTGACTTTATACATTACTGTGAGCCTGTGCCTGAGTCTTCGTATGTTAAGGTTTTCCATGTTTATTTGTTGTTTGATACGGGTTGTGATGCCTGGGGTGTGCGTGTAATTGTGTGTGATGAACTATCGTCGGCAAATAGTCTAGTAGAAGAGTTATGTGTTGACAGAGGAAGGTCATTGATATAAAGAAGGAAAAGAAGACGGCCAAGAACGGTGCCTTGTGGGACACCAGAAGAAACAGGGACAGAGGCTGAGGAATAGCCATCAACGAGTACTCGTTGAGTCCGTTTTGTAAGGAAATTAGTGATCCAGTGAAGAGTAGGTCCAGTTATACTGTAGAAAGCTAATTTATGCTGAAGTCTTTTGTGGGGATTTTTGACAAAGGCTTTGGCGAAATCGAGGACAATAGTGTCAACCTGTTTAATGTCTCGTCGGTCCAGTTGTTTAGTCAAGTCATGATATATGGCAATGAGTTGCGATTCACATGATCTTTTGGGCCGAAATCCATGTTGTGTATCAGTAAGGATGTTGTTTGCATCAAGATGATTCATAATATGTTTATGTATAATGTGTTCTAAAATTTTGCATGGGATGGATGTGAGTGAGATGGGTCTATAGTTTTTGGGTCAGTCCTGTCACCCGTCTTGAAAAGGGGAGCGATGTTCGCACAAAGCCAGTCAGGTGGAAGGATGCCTGTGTGAAGAGATTGGGTGAAGATACTCTGCAGGATGGGGGCAAGGATTGAGGCACAATTTATAAGGATGAAGGCAGGGATGTTGTCAGGACCAGTGGCTTTGTTTGTGTCAAGTGTGTCTAGTAGTTTCTGTATACCGTTAGTCGTTATGTCTATGTGGGGTATGGGTGGGTAGGGGTTTTCTGGCATGTTAGGTAGGCCTATTTGGTTGTTTTCTTGTGTGAATACTGATTGTAAACGAGTGTTTAGTATCTGTGCTTTGTGTTCTGGAGTGGTTTGTAGAGTATCGTTGTTGTCTTTAAGTGATGTGATGGTGGTGGTATCCTGCCTGCGCGGCTTGAAAAATTTGAAGAAATGTTTGGTGTTGTTTCTGACGTTGTCTGCGAGATAAGAAGCTATGTGTTTGCGTTCTGCCTTTTTTATGTTTTTGGCAAAAAAAAATTGGTGTGATTTATACGCGGTCCAGTTTGCAGGTGTGTTGTGTGTCTGCGCGGTTTATAAAGTCTTTGTTTTTTGCGATGTTGTCTGCGTAGATCCCTGGTGAACCATGGAAGAGTATATCTACTTGATGGGTTTTATTGTGGTGTGTATTTGTTCATGGCTGTATGGATGGTGTGTTGCAAGCTATTCCAGTTTGTTAGGAGGGGTCTTGTGTGTGGGTGTGTTATAAAAAAGTAATTTTTGAATTTAGTCAAGTCTTGTTTGATCGCGTCTAAGTCAGCTCTGGAGTAGATAAAGATAGGTCTTGGCCGCTGTTTTTGTCTAGTTGGTCGGAGATCAGCGTCAACAAGTACAATATCATGGTCGCTCAGTCCTGGAACAACTTGTGTGTTTGTTATGTGAAGAATGTTGTTAGTTAGAAATAGGTCTAAGGTGTGAGATGTGGTAGAAGGGCCGCTGTCGCCACCAGGGCGAATTGTGGTTTGTGTTGGCTTGAGTACTGTTTGTGAAAGTGAGAATGAATTGATGGTGTCTATGAAGGTGTCGTGTAGTTGGCGTCTGTTAGTGTGGGGAATGATAGGATCAGGAGGATAGAGGGGGGAGATGGCAGTCCAGTCAATGTCAGGGAGGTTAAATTGCCTGAGATCCATATGCGTTTGTCTGCATTAGTACGTGATAGGGATATGTGAAGGTTGTGTAAGTAATCAGTGTTGGAAGAAGGTGGTCTGTAGAAAGCAGCAAGAAGGAGTGATTTACAGTTGGAAAGTTAGAGTTGGATCCAGACGATTTCACAGTCTGTGTCGAGGTCCGGTCTGTGTTTAATTGTGAGGCCAGGTTTGGTGGCAATCAGTACACCACCACCTATCCCGGCCTCCGGCAATCGGTCTTTGGTCTTTACGTATTACTGTCATGTTAAAGGGAGGGGGGAATATTTCTGTCTAGTCAATGTCCGGCGTCAACCATGTCTCTGTCCCTATTATGATGTCAGGGTTATACTGTAGGTGATAATATGCTGTAGTTGGGGTATTCTTGATTGGATGCGAAAATTAATATCAAGGAGGCGGAGGGTTGTTGGACTATGATGAGGAATATCAGATATAGAGTCAAGTGAGTTGGGAGAGGATATGGAGGAACAGGCTAGGGTAAAGTCGGATGGTATGGAGGTGGAGGATAAGGAGGAATAAGACCTAGGGGGGGTAATGATGGGATGAGAGGAGGAAGGGGTGGATGGATGGGAATGGATATAAGTGGAAGGTGAGGATTCTGAGGAAGAAGGAACTGGTAGTGCGGGGCTCATTGATAAGGAAGGAGATGGATGGTTTGAGGGTGGTGATGATTGGTGAGAATGGTTTAGAGCAGGTGAGTAGTGAATATGTGAAGGATTTTGGTTGGAATGGGGTGTATTTATTACTGATGATAATTTGCGAGAATACAACTTTGAATACAACACGCAACCATGGCTGAAAGTTAGAATTGAAAAGGTTCAGCACTAGTATGTGTGGAAACTTTATCACATATATATAAGATCTGTTCTACCTGGAACAAACATTCCTCAGAAGTTGTAAACATTTCTACGTAGGGCAGTTCAAGAAGAGAGTAGATAGTATCCTGCACGCTGTAAAGAGTGTAGTGCACTAAACAGTCTCACTTTTTCCACTTCTTGTATCTCATCGGAATGGACCGCAAGATCTTTGAGATACAAACTATTCCTTGTGGCCATGTAACTCTCACTTCACACACTCTCACATTCACTCACTCTCTCTCTCTCTCTCTCTCACTTACACCCACACTCACTCTCTCTTTCTCGGTCGTATAAACAGCTGTGATATCTCTCAAAAGTTTGTTTTATCAACTTCCAAAATTGCCCTCAATCAAAAAGACACATTGCTCTCTTTCTACAGCCATAAATTCCAAAGTTTGGCCTTTCTCGCTTTTATTTTATTATTTTTTCCTCAGGGTGTCAAAGCGGAGCAATTTTGTTTGAAGACGATATGAATATGAGAAGGAATTAAAGAAAATTAACTTTAATAACATTGTTTTGGACATTTTACCCCTTCAAAAGACATCATTTGAACTAAACCACAATTATATCTTTACATATACAATAACATAGACTATCAAGAAAGGACTCGTTAGACAGGGTATGTATTTCCATCTCAGGCTGGCAAACTAGTGACTTTATAATAAATCCAGTGTCAAAACTATTACCCTTGTATTAAGTCAATATTATTAGAATACAAAGTTAAAGTTATGCTCCATAGTTCCCATTATGCCCCTGGAGGTTATTATGCTCCATAGTTCCCATTATGCCCCTGCAGGTTATTATGCTCCATAGTTCCCATTATGCCCCTGGAGGTTATTATGCTCCATAGTTCCCATTATGCCCCTGGAGGTTATTATGCTCCATAGTTCCCATTATGCCCCTGGAGGTTATTATGCTCCATAGTTCCCATTATGCCCCTGGAGGTTATTATGCTCCATAGTTCCCATTATGCCCCTGGAGGTTATTATGCTCCATAGTTCCCATTATGCCCCTGGAGGTTATTATGCTCCATAGTTCCCATTATGCCCCTGGAGGTTATTATGCTCCATAGTTCCCATTATGCCCCTGGAGGTTATTATGCTCCATAGTTCCCATTATGCCCCTGGAGGTTATTAAGTGGCCAAAACAATGCAACTTCAAGCACATTTGGTAAGGATGTAGTATTCGATCCTATCGCCCGCTTTATTTTACATTATTCGTACGCTCGCGGTCTATTTGAACTGGTGTGGGATGCAGTAATAGACTGGGGGAGCTTTGCCCCCCTTCACCCCCCCCCCCCATGATTTATGTTCATCATTATATTGCCAGAAGGGGGAAAATAACAGAATAAAAGCAGTCAAAGTAGGCGGAACGTGATCGCGAGTGTATGAGTAATGTAAACAAATACAGGCGATAGCTCGCTCGAATATTACATTGTTACCGCACATTTTTTGTATATTCCCTCAAGACTCAGTCTTGGGTAAAAATGGATCACCAACCCGATACGAGTTTTTCAGGTAATTTGTTTATGTTTTGTTTTTTTCTTTGATATACAGTACAGTACAGTAGGCCCACAGTGTTGTTTAATACCAAGGACCATCGCATTATAGTATTTTCCTATTATCCATCAATCTTAAGACACGGCCCCCGATAGTGGGGAGGGCTATGAAGATCAGGGAAATTGCAGGGTAAACGACGAAAATAAAGGGGTAATATTGGAGGAACTCTGTCAATAAAAGATTGAAAAGTAACAAAACCTGAAAATGGAAAAACCCGAGCCAAGTTTTGGCCAAACTTGGCTCGGGTTTTTCGAATTTTCCTAGTCCAAAAACCCAGTAACCTCATTTCGAAAGTTGGCTCGGGTTTTTCGAATTGTCCGAGTCCAGAAACCCAGTAACCTCATTTTGAAAGTTGGCTCGGTCTTTCTTGTTTTTCAACGGGGAAAAAACCAGGGTCAAATTGGATTTTCGGTCACTAATGTGTTTTTTTGTATTATAATCCTTTTTCTCATCAGTTCCTTCATTGATTAGTGTGTTTTAAGGTGTTTTTCCTTCTGTAAATTCATTTTTACCCATTATTTTGCAATATTGAAACATGCCCCCTAAAACCATATTTTGTCATTACCCTAACCTAACAACCTAACCTAACCTGGGGACTGCCGCCCCCAGACCCCCGCTGGGTTAGCATTGATATAGAATAATGACAAAATACTAAAAATACGGTAAAAAAGTGAAAAATATTAGCTCTCAGCTGATCCAAGATGGCTGCCATTTTTCCTAAAATAATTTAATAGCCTATGCAGCGGTAAAGACATGTATTGCGGTGACTAATACTCTGACAAAACTATAGTACACATTTAGAATATTATATCCCATACGTGACCGAAAATCCAATTTGTCCAAAACCATTAAGAATCGGGTTAACATTAGCTTAATCGGCAAGAATGTAGTTACCGGGTGTACCCGCCCACCTTGTTTACACTATGTGGATGCCTTAGGATATAAAAATACATTAGCCTAACCAAACAACCTAACCTAACCTAACCTAGTATTCATGCAGTAATGACAGGGGGCAAATAGCAGAAAATATAGCGTCGAAATAGACGGGAACGTAAGTGCGAGCGCACAACATGACAACCGTACACCCGGAAACTACATCCTGTAAAAATTGAAGAGACCCCCCCGGACAGCCTTTTTACTAGTTAATTCTAGTTTTTTTTTAGTTTTTCTTTGATATACAGTGTTGTTTAATACCGAGGACCGTCGCATTTTAGTATTTTTAACATTAGCCTAACCTATCCTAACTTAACCTAACCTAACCGAAAACTAACCGACGGTCTAAACCCAGCTCACATTCCCTGTTTATGGGTGCGCGACGGTCTAAACCCAGCTCACGTTCCCTGTTTATGGGTATGCGACGGTCTAAACCAAGCTCACGTTCCCAGTTTAGTTTTCGGTTAGGTTAAGTTAGGTTAGGTTAGGCTAATGTTGAAAATACTAAAATGCGACGGTCCTCGGTATTAAACAACACTGTATATCAAAGAAAACTTTAAAAAAAAAATAGAATTAACTAGTAAAAAGGCTGTCCGGGGTCTCTTAAATTTTTACCCTACATCCTTCCCGCCTAATCTAGCAACCTTACCTAACCTATCCTAGTATTATGGGTGGGGGCTGCCGCCCCCACACCCCGCTAAATCCGTAAAATCCAAGGCAAGTTTTGCCATTAACCTAACCAAAGAACCTAACCTAACCTAACCTAGACCTAGGCCTTTGGATTCAATACTAACCCTCACCTAACAGCTAGTATATGTCACCGCGGCCATTAACCGGGACGACTTTTACAGTTTCTCGTCTTTCACTTGAAGTGAATTTGTGACGGAAATTACATGTACACAAAGTATCATTCATAAAAGTGATAAAACACATAATCATCGATGGGGCCCGTATCAGGTTGGTGCTGCACTAATACCCAGTCTTGTAACAACATTGCCCTGGTTTGCTATCCTATTCTATTTATTGCCATGCACCTTGATCCTCGAAGGGATAGCCATGAATGAATTACTCTATTTATATTTATTGGTATATAGGTATTATTCTAGATCAGGTTTCACAGCACACTCATTAATTTCTATGGCTTCTATAAATTTGTCATATACCATACTTCATTCCTATATCGGTCAGTAGCGGCGCAAATGGAATTATAATTACTGTGAAAAAGTTAATATTTACCTCCTGTTATCCACAGCCAAATCTGAAGATTGCGGAGTAAATACCTTAGACTTCATATATTTATTTTTTCGGCGACCGTCAATCTTTTATTATTTTAACACCAAACCAGTAGGGGTGTGGGGGCAGCAGCCCCCACCTAATATACTAGGTTAGGTTAGGTAAGGTTGTTAGGTTAGGCTAATATTACCCCTTATTTTCGTCTTTTACCCGCAATTTCCCTGATCTTCATAGCCCTCCCCACTAGTGGGGGCTGTGTTTTTAGATTGTTGGATAATGGGTAAATACAAATTTCCGCCAGTCCTTAGTATAAAACAACACTGTATATTAAAGAAAACTGAGAAAAACAAAAACACAAAATGCTAAATTCGCTGTGAAACCGGATCTAGAATTTTACCGGTATTTATTTTGGTCAATATACAGGAGACGCAACAATATAAGTAGCAAATTTCTAATGGTAGTGTTGGGTTCCTATTATCATATGCTTCATTTCTATATACTTTTTATCCCCGGGAAAAAAAAAAATCTTGGGATTTTTCATTTTTTTATATTATGTCATTACCCTAACCTAACAACCTAACCTACCCTGGGGACTACCACCCCCAGACCCCCACTGGTCTTAGTATTAATAATAGAGGATGACAAAATACTAAATATATGGTGGAATAGTGAAAATAATTAGTTCTCCACTGATCCTAGATGGCCGCCATTTTTCTTTCCACCCTAATTTAACCCACTGTCTAATGACAAATAATTAAATTTGCAGAGGTAAAGACATATATTGCGGTGACGAATATTGTAAGACAAAGTTGTAGAAAACGCAAAGAGAATTATATCTCATACGTGACCTAAAATAAAATAGTCCTATTCTCCTCCATAACTTTAGCCAATTACCTATGACTACAGTCAATGGTATCTTGACAGTAATCTGTATATATCTACGCACTGGATAACTCAGAAGTCCCCCGTCAAAAGCAAATGCCATTTCACTCACTATTTGTATATTTGCCTTATAATTATGAAAACAAACCATATAGCAAAGACAATCGGTGCAGTTTTACCATAGTTGCACGCCGATCGGGAAAATAATTCAGCGAGTCCCGTCACTTTGTTTACATGACGCTCGAAGTTATGTTCTGGTAAGATAACGATAATATTCAAGGACACTAGTGCGACGTTATGAGAAACAATTTATTAGGGAAAATAGGCACCAATAGATTCTCCATATAGTCCGCATGGAGGATTTTCGTTATCAACAAATTGAAAAATACCCACTTCACAGACAAATACACCAAAAATCTAAGTCAAAGCGGGGGTGTGGGGGCAGCAGCCCCCACCTATAATACTAGGTTAGGTTAGGTAAGGTTGTTAGGTTAGGCTAATGTCCTTTCAAAGGGGTATAGGGTAGTAAACACCAGGATAGCCTATACCCGGTCAGAGGTAAGAAGAAGAAGATTCCTGCAGTAGTCTCCTTGAATGTTACCAAGATAACTATCTCAACAAGACAATTACAGTAGATCGTCGCCTAACTCTCCCGATGGCGCGCTACTACTAAGTCAAACTGCACCAAATAATCAAAAACACCAAATAAATATAAGTCCAAAATACTCACCAGAAAATCCAAGAACTTAATTTGGAATAGATGCCAATTTTCCCCTAGCAGCAGAATGGTCTCCAGGCAACACGGGCACGAACACCATTTATGTAGATGCTCGAACACTAGCATTTTCCGCCATTTATGTAGACGCTCGACCACTAGAATCTCCTGCCAGATGTAGACGCTCAAGCTTTAGAATTTCCCGTCAGTTTTCTACAAGTGTGCATCCTCTGTTGACAATTATTTTTAATTAATATATTTGTCTTTTACACTTTCTTAAGTATTGTGTCATCCTGTACATTAATGGGTTGCTACCCTAATGTTCTAGCACTAAACACTAAAAATAGCGGTTATTTTAAACGACACTACTGCAGCGTTATGAGAAACAATTTATTAGGGCAATTAGGCACCAATAGATTCGCCATATTTGTCTCCATATAGTCCGCATAGAGGATTTTCGTTATCGACAAATTGAAAGAATACCCACTTCACATACAAATACACCAAAAATCTAAGTCAAAGATGTCGGTTCAATGTTATTTTAATACCACGAATTTTGTTGATATATTTGAAGATAAATATTGAATCTATTTGCTCTAAAGATCATAAGAAAATTTGTTTTAACCCTCGGCAAAACCTAATAAAAAAGTATGGTACTAAAATGTCTTTCGTAACAAGGTTGTCAATACGGTACTTCCGGTTATCGATAGCTCTAAAGATCATATGAAAATGTGTTAAACCCTCGGAAAAACCCAATATAAAAGTATGGTACTAAAATTTAATTTTCGTAACAAGGTTGTCAATACGGTACTTTCCCGTTATCAATGTACAATCAAAACTGAAGATTGCAGAGTAAACACCGTAGACTTCATCGACTATTCTTTCACCTTCGTATAATCGACAGCCAATGTTTTTTTTTATTTACTAAGAGATTAGTACTCAACCAGCGGGGGTGTTTGGGTGGCAGCCCCCACCCATAATACTAGGTTAGGTTAGGTAAGGTTGTTAGGTTAGGCTAATGTCTTTTCAAATCACTACCGGGGGCTGTCTCAACATCGATCGATAGGCCTAATGGGGAAAATAGGTTTTCCCGAGATTTCTAATTAATTACAAACACTATAATATTATATTGATGCAAATGAACATTTGTTTATATAAAAAACACTCGGAAAATTTGTGGTATTAAAATAACATTTTTCCAAGATGTCAAACAACGGGGGTGTGGGGGCGGCAGCCCCCACCCATAATACTAGGAAAGTTTGTTTAGTTAGGCTAATGTCTTTTCAAAGGGGTATAGTAAACTCTAGGATAGCCTATACCCTGTCAGAGGTAAGTCCTGCGTAGTCTCCTTGAATGCTACCAAAATAGCTGTATTATTCAAGTATATGGCGATCAATAGACGATTTTACTATATTTCAAGGGGTATTTCATAGTTAAGTGGTACTTAAGGGGTATTTTAAGAACACACACACGCACACTCAATGAATACGATACATTCTATCCGACGCCTACACTGGTTTCCAAGCTACTGGTACTGGATACAGGAAAGGGAAATTGGGGAGTGGGGGAGAAGGGGATGGGGAGGTGTATGGGGGGGGGGGGGGCATAAACGAAACTTTACCACTGGCTAATGCGAAGATTTATATTTGATTGGTCGATCCGAAGATATGAGTCTAGTCGTTCTGTATTCGTGTTGGATTTCAGACACCTTGAGTTTAGATGTTCCAAATTGTAGCTATTATTATTATTATTATTATTTATCTGTATCGAACCCAAACAAGACAGTACAATGCTTTATTAACCCATTGAGTACCAGCGACGTGTCTTATGATTTATTCTAGCTATAGTAAGATGATAGTATGCAGCTTAGGAAGGATCTGTGGTAGTTGAAAGGGTTGGTTGAGATTATTTGAAGCCATAATATTGCTAGAGGTCTTTCCTAAGCTGAATAAAATCGTCCAATAGTTGCCAGAATATGATGAAAAGGACATCCTTGGTACTAAAGGGGTTAATTAACAAATGCTTTAAAACTTGAATTTGAAGGTTACAATATTCACTCTAGGAAATATAATTCCGGCTCAGTAGGAAGCCTCGAACAGCTCAAACAGTTAGTCAGTCAGTAGCCAGCCCTTACTCCCACAAGAGGTAGGGAGGATCAGCAAGAGACACGAGAAATGAAAAAGAGGTGAGAGGAGAAGAATATAATTATATAACAGTTCGCCCACAAAAAGAAAGCACTCAAGCATTACGAAGCACCAATCACTCATCATCCTCCGAAATCAATCGCTTCACCTCAGACGAACCTGCGAAATACAAGTATTAATCCGGTATCACACGAGAGCTTTTATAGTCAACATTCAATTATCAAAAAAAATCTGGTAACATTTTCGGAATATTTTACACTGATATCGGAAACTAGACTGATGATAGGTGAATTTAAGTAACCAAAATATATGGATTGTTGACCTCATAAGCTGCCAGACCAATCTTAAGGATAAATGCTGAGAGAAAAAGCGCTCGTGTGATACCAGCTTTAGGTAAACATTAATGTAAAGATTCGTTTCAGTTCAAAATAGTTTCGAAAACTTAAGTGGGAGGTTGTCGCTTTTTCTGGATCCCTTTCTCCCTCATGTTTAGCATATTTGTTTTGAGCCTTTAATTAAGACGTTCCTTCCATTAGTGTTGCGATTTTGAGACCTTTCGCCCAATTTTGTTGCCAATATTAGGACCTTTCGTGCCATTTAGGTGTCGATTTTTTTCCAGGCGAGCGATAGCGAGCCTGTAAATTAGGAGGAATCGGACATTTCTCTACAGAAAAATGTACAAACTCATCTAGAATCTTAGGGATGTTTTTATTAAGCTTGATGGAGGTCTAGGGAGGAAATTAAAAACAAAATATCTAAATAAATAAATAAGTAAAGAGACCAATAAATACACCCTTGCCCCTTGAGCCATAGTGTATGTCCCAGAGTGTGCAGTCTAGGACATAAATCATGGTTAGTTTATTCACTTTAGAACATAATAATGTGATTACAAATATGTGTACAGTCGGTCACCCGGACTGGGCTACCTAACGGTAATTTCGCTGGGAGTCTTTCGCTCTGATATTTGTAAGATCGCTCACTCTCCCCGCCCTGAATCTGTTGCATATTATGTACCATAGATGTGTCATTAGATTTGCTGGGATAGAGAGCATAGAGTACATAATTATGACCTAGATTCGAAAGCGTGACGTCACACGGTTATTTTGCCGCACGTCCTAGGGATTTGGTGGCAGCACTGTTGTACGGTACAACAACCAAAGCACCTCAGTGGCTTGTCATTATTATAGATAGTCTGTGTGCCGCGCGCACCTGCCAGCTGGCTTGCTGCAGTGTTGCCAAAGTTGAGGGAATATCCGCAAAACGAGGGAGCAATAGATTAAAGAGGGAACGTATTTAAGAGATTTTAATGTTGGTACAAACACTTGTAAATTATTTAATATAAATTAGATATATATAAGCAAGATGAAAACATTAAGTATACATATACACTATAAAACATACTCATATATGATGCAAGCTGTATACCTTCAAGCAACACAACAACATTAAAATGTAATTTTGAATGTATATTATTATGTTACATGTTATGTAGGTGTTAATTTGTAAAGTAGCACTAAAAACTGGACATTTATTATTATGACATCTAGGGATATTTTGTCCCACCATTGACGTTGGCAACTCCCGAATCTCACATCAACAATGGCGGGTGTTGGAGGAGTTTTGCTTGTGTACCTCCTCATAATGACGACAATTTCACGATGACTGGCCTTTACAGTAGCCTCTACTTATGTCTATTTAAACTATGTCATGTCTGCAGAGTCTCTGGATAACGTTCAATTGATTATTAATAGCGTTATTAGTACAAGGTAGGGATTATTACGAAATAATGGGGACCAAGGATAGTCAATATAATGTCTTTGTGGTGACCCTCCCCTTGTCCTTTGCGACCGTGCTGCCATCTCTCGAACGCGCGGATCGCTATTTTCAGATTTGTGACGTCACGCTTTTGCCTCTAGGTCATAATTATGTACTCTATGATAGAGAGGTAGGGGCTACATGGAGTAAATGGGGGGGGGGGGGTATCGTGTAGGATTGGTTGCGTGAATTATTTCACCAGGTTTATGGTTACCATTACAAAATATCTCGTGATATTAATTATGATGTAAGCAACCTTTTTTTGTGAAATCTACCTTTAAGAAATATTAGTTTCTATCTATCTATCTATTGCCTGATGCCGTGATCCCCGAAGGGGTGGCCACGAAAGAACCGCCCCCATGCACCTCTGTCCCCAGTCAGTCGATGCCCCTCCTCCCAACCAGCACCGCCTTCGTTCAAGTACTTCCTCACTCCATCCTTCCACCTCTCATTCGGTCTACTTCTCCCTTTCTGTCCCTCCACCTCGCTCTCGTACACCCTCCTAGTCATTCTCTCGCTTTCCATACGTTCCATATGGCCGAACCATCTCAAGTTGTTCCTTTACACACTTTCCAGCACATCTACCTCCACACCACACCTCCTTCTTACTTCCTCATTAGTCTGTCTATCCCTCCATGTAACTCCGCACGTACTTCTTAAGTAATTCATTTCCACTGCTCTCACTCTTGGTCTGAGTCTCTGAACCAACGTCCATGCTTCGCTTCCGTAAGTCAGTGTCGGGATTACCACTCTGTTATTCAAGGACTTCTTCACTTCTATACTGACCACCCTATTTCTTGTTACTGCTTTTAGCGTTCCTACAATCCTCTTCCCCTGTTGTACCCTCTCCCGCACTTCTTCGTCCATAGTCCCATCTTTACTCAACACACTGCCCAGATACTTAAAAGAGTTGACGAACGGTGTTCCTCCTGTTGTTCTCAAAAACTGTGCTTCCGTGCTAACTCCCTGCCTAGGCAAACTCTTTCGTCTCTGTCTATCCTCTAACGTCTTCCCTTCATGCTGGAAGTTTGCTCACATTCAACCTGTCCCAAAGAAGGGTGACCGCTCTCAACCCTCCAACTATCGTCCAATTGCTCTCATCTCTTGTCTTTCTAAAGTTTTTGAAACTATTCTTGCTTCCAAATTTCTTAAGCATTTCTCTTCTCATAATCTGCTCTCAGATCGCCAGTATGGCTTCCTTAAGGGTCGCTCTACTGGTGATCTTCTTTCATATCCTACTAACTCTTGGTCATCCTCCTTTCGGGACTTCGGTGAGACTTTTTCTATTGCACTAGACATATCGAAAGCCTTCGATAGAGTCTGGCATAAATCTTTAGTCTAAACTACCCTCCTTCGGTTTCTATCCCTCCATATGTGCCTTTGTCTCCAATTTCCTTTCCGGCCGTTCCATAGCCGCGGTTGTGGACGGCCATTGTTCACTTCCTCACCCTATAAACTCCGGTGTTCCTCAGGGCTCTGTCCTATCTCCTATTCTCTTTCTAATTTTTATAAATGATCTCCTTAACTGTGCCTTAATTCCTATCCATTCATACGCAGACGACTCGACCTTGCACTACTCCATTAGTTTTTCAGAACGCCCCAGCCAGCAATCCCTCAACGACAAACGTAATGAAGCCATAGTACTCTTAAATTCTGATCTAAATACTATTTCCAATTGGGGCAGAGAAAACCTTGTTAACTTTAATGCTTCCAAAACCCAATTTCTCCATCTATCTACCCGTCAGGATCTCCCAGCGGACTATCCCTTATTCTTCAACAATACAAAAATCAACCCTTCATCTTTTCTCAATATTCTTGGTGTCTTTTTTTCTTCTGCTCTCATTTGGAAGGACCATATTACCAGTCTTGCTAAGGCAGCCTCCCAGAAGCTGGGTGTGCTCAACCGCCTTATGGGGTTCTTTTCCCCTGCACAGCTTCTTGCTCTGTACAGGGGCATAGTGCGCCCTTGTATTGAGTATTGTTCACATGTGTGGGGAGGTTCCTCTCACACCGCTCTCCTAGACAAAATTGAAAGGAAGGCCTTTCGTATCATTAACTCCCGTCCACTCACCAACTCTCTGCAATCTCTCTCTCTCCGCCGCAATGTTGCATCTCTCTCGCTATTCTATCGCTACTATAATAATCAGTGTTCCTCAGAGCTATCCCAGTGCATACCACCTCCTTTACGTAGGGCACGTGGTACCCGTCTTACAACTCAATCCCACCCCTACTCTGTGCAAGTCTCCAACCCAAGAGTGAAACGTTACTCTCAAACTTTCTTCTACTCAACAGCTGAGCTCTGGAACTCTCTCCCAGAATCAGTCTTTCCCTCTTCCTATGACTTAAATTGCTTCAAACTCCGTGTGTCCAGGCATTTTGGCTCGAACGTCCCTTGATTTTGGCCCTGTCACTCTTTCAACTATGGGGGAGGCACTCGCTATAGGCAGTTATGCCTTTTGCCTCCCTCAATCACATAGAAAAAAAAAAAAAAATAGCCTGACCGTTCAGCTTCACCTCACACTCTGTGACTTCACCCCTTTCGAAGACCATAACCTTGCTCTTCCCTGCATTTACCTTCAAATTCCGTTTTTCGCACACTGTTCCAAACTCATTTACCAGACCCTGCAACTCCCATTCATTATCACTCATCAGAACTGTATCATCCGCAAACAAGGTAGCTTCCACTCAATTCCCTCCCTTTTCAGTGATACACCAACATCCACTGCTCTTGATAGTATTTCTTTCATGACTCCATCCATATATACAGTAAACAACCACGGGGACATCACACACCCCTATTTCAAACCAACTTTCAAGTCAAAGAACTCGCTCTGCTCACTCTCCACACGTACTGCCGCCTTTGCACCTTCATACATGCTCTTCACTGCTTTCTGCAACTTGCCATCTACTCCGTATATTCTATGTACTTTCCACAAACCTTCTCTATCCACTCTGTCATTATATTAGTTTATGTTGTATTATTGTTTGCAAACCAATTTGTAGGGATTGCTAGATTCACTGTATTTTTAGTAAGACAGCTCTTTCTCACTCTTTCATGCACACTGTCTATCTATTTATCTATATATTGTATGTATCTATCTATTCATCTATCTATCTATCTATCTATCTATCGATATATATCCACATTATAGATTAGTATTTTCCTTAGCTGATGTGCATTTGCTCTTCTTGTGGTAAATGTTGGTCTCTTAATTTTGGTTGAGGTCCCGGGCTGGCCCGTATTGTCGATTTGCACCATTTGTTTTTGGGCTCCTCATACCTCTCTGTCTCATACCTAGGGATATGAGGTTTGCCCGACTCGCTTGAAATACTCATCACTCCAAATAATTATAACTTATAGCACCAATGCCTATCCTTACCATTACACTTTCCTCACAATACATCTAACCCAGTACCATGAACAAATTAGCGGTATCGCATGTTCATGAATTTCGGAGGAGCATGGAATATTTATTAATTTCTCCCTCTCTACCTTCTTTACTAAAAACTGAAAAGTATGGTTTCCCATATTACAATAATTATTACTCTGGGATACACTTTAACCAATAATGCTAATATGGTCTTTCAAAGACACACACACACACACACTTGTGTTTCGATTAACACTAATGTTTCACCATATGCTCGCGCATATCAGTATATGTTATGGCTATAGCCATCTCTCTCTCTCTCTCTCTCTCTCTCTCTCTCTCTCTCTCTCTCTCTCTCTCTCTCTCTCTCTCTCTGCGTAGGAATATTGGTTTGGCAGGAGTCAGAGGGACCGCACCTTCTACCAATTATTATCTTTCGCATCTAACTCGGCGCGTTACAGGTTCCCAGGGTAGCTCATGAAAAAGATGTATCCACTAATATTTTGACAATCAGTCATGTAATGACTTATACCTATTGGTGTCTGGAAGAGAAAAACATGCGTAGGAACTATTCAAGATATACTGAATTCTACAAGCATGCTAGGCCTGAAGAGACCATAATTATAGTATATCACAACTCGATATAGAGGGGATGGCCACAACCTCATCCGCGTGGTAGCTGCATATGTGTGTGTGGTTTAAATGCCGATATAACTAAGTTAATGTTTAATATTACATGATTAAATCTATGCAAGGGTAATTATATATTATGTGCAGTAAAACGTATAAGTTTAATAAGAGACTGTCACCTTTTATAATTATTAATATCTTTATGCGTATTCATAAACCGAGTGCACTTTGAGTGATGGCAGATAATATCTGGAGGACCATTAATTTGTAAAACCCTGTTGGGTATTGTTAAGGTGTCTACTATGTGGGCTGCTGGATCACTATACTCTGTTTCAGCGACGCTGAGGTGAGAACGGATCACCTAGATGTCAATCAATCTAGCTGATTGTCTCATGCGACCATGTTCAATGTCTCGTCTTTTAGTAATTATTAATTTCTAAAGGTTTAAATAATCACGGTCGCACAAGTCAATCAGCTGGAACAGTCTGTCGATGTTGGGTGCACCATGGGAGTAAGCACTGTAATAGAATAAAAGTACCCCTGCCGAAGGATGAGTCAAAAATCAAGAAATTTTAGTGCGTAGTGTGCAAGGACGAGCTTGTGTTAAATGATGGCTGTGAATTTTGGAACCGAGTCATTGGAGCTGGTGAACAAGTTTTGTTACCTAGGAGATACCATCTCTGCCGGTGGTAGGGCCGAGGCAGCCACTGTTGCTAGAATTAGATGGGGTTGGGGGAAGTTCAGAGAACTGCTGCCAATTCTGACTATGAAAAGAATGCTTCCTCCCCTGAAGGGAAATATGTATACCTCATGTGTTAGAAGTGCAATGACGTATGCCTCAGAAACATGGGCTGTTAAAGTAGAGGATGTCAACAGAATGGAACGTAATGAGATGAGATGCGAGATGGATGTGTAGGGCCAAACTGCAGGATAGAATAACTAATGATGAGGAGACGCTTAGGTACAAAGAGTATTAGCGAGGAGAGGCGTACAAGTAGACTGGGATGGTATGGGCATGTGGAGAGAATGGATGAACAAAATTGGTGAAAAGATGCAGGTCTGTGATTGTGGAGGGAGCTGCACCAAGGGGTGGACCAAGGAAGACCTGGGATCGGACTATACGTGCCGATCTCGAATCGAAAATTTGACAAGTGAAGCAGCCCTTAACAGGGTTGCCTAGAACGCCGCCATTAGGACAAGAAACTGAAACTGCACGTACTGTATGTGTGGAGCACTAACTTAGTCTTAACACTTTATGTATGTGTGTATGTAGGCAGCACCACTGATCATGCTAATGCTACCACAGAAAGTGTAACAGGCAGTCAGACAGTCAATAGCCAACCCCTCATTCCCGTTAAATATGTAGGGAGGATTAGCAAACGACATTAGAAAGGGAACAATGATGACAGGGAGAGAATGAATATAATAAACACATGCCAAAACCCAAAAGCAAGTACTCTAAAATTCGGAACAACACTCAGCATCCACTCACCAGACCTCAATATCATTGGCTTCACCTCAGATGATATACACTTCCACAACAAAGTCTCTTCACAACATCAGGGATGATGACCTTCAAGGTTTGTCAATTAAAAGGTTACAAATACCTTCATATGTTCTTCCTAACAAACTTCCTTAATTTATTCCTGTAATAACAATCAAATATAAAATGGGTGTTAATAGTTCATACATCAACCATGAACCTCCCGACCGTGGTTCACCCATATTGTTTTGGCTACAATCATACATTTTATTGAAGCTAGTGCTGGATTATTTAATTCAGCACTGGAGCCGCGGCGGTCGAGTGTCAAGCACGCTCACGTGTTAATCTGTTTGACCTGGATCGATCCCCGCCAAAGCGGACATATTTAGTGGGTGTGAAACTCAAGTGTCTGAAGCAGCTGCCAGCAGCCCCATCTCTATATCCTCCTATTTGCTGTATCCTAGTTTCAAAGCCAAAGGCGGATGTTGTGCATACGTGCACAACAAAGTCACTTGCTCTCGTGTTACCGATTTCGACTTCTGAATTCTCAACCTTATGGCTCTAACTTTCCTGTCATTGTCATACTAAATATTTCTGTGCTGTTCTGTGTGGGGAAGAGCAAGGTTATGGTCTTCGAAAAGGGTGAAGCCACAGAGTGTGAGGTGAAGTTGAACGGTCAGGCTAGGTATGGAAATTGTCAGTTCATTTAGTATCTGGGCAATGTGCTGAGTAAAGATGGGAGTATGGATAAATAAGTGCAGGAGAGGGTGCTGCAACAGGGGAAGTGGGTTGTAGGAACGCTGAAAGCAGTAACAAGAAATAGTGTGGTCAGCATGGAAGTGAAGAAGTGCATGCATGTCAGTGTGGTAATCCCGACATTGACTTATGGAGGCGAAGCATGGACGCTGGTGGAGAGACTCAGACCATGAGTGAGAGGGGTGGAAATTAGTTACTTGAGAAGTGCGGGCAGAGTTACATGGAGGGATAGACAGATGAATAAGGAAGGAAGTGGGAGGTGTGGTGTGGAGATAGATGTGCTGAAAAGTGTGAAAAGGAACACCTTGAGATGGTTCGGCCATATGGAATGTATGGGAAGCGAGAGAATGACTAAGAGGGTGTACGAGAGCGAGGTGGAAGGACAGAGAGGGAGAGGTAAACTGAGAGAGAGGTGGAAGGAGGGAGTGAAGAAGTATACGAATGACGGCAGTGTGGTTGGGAGGAGGGGCGTCGACTGACTGGGAACAGAGGTGAACGGGGGCGTTTCGTTCGTGGCCATCCCTTCGGGGATCACGGCATTAGGCAATAGATAGACTATCTTTCCCCTAACTCTACCGACTTTCCCAAATTCTTTGATTATTTAAACTCTAAAGTGGAACACATTCTATCCATTTCTCCTTTCTCTGAAATCTCCATCTTATGAGGTTTCAATGTTCACCACTGCCAATGGCTCTCCTCTTATTCTACTGACTAACCTGGTGAACAAGCCTACGTCTTTTCTATTCTAAATGACCTAATGCAGTTGGTTCAGCAACCTACCAGTATCCCGGATTACCTCGGAGATCGGCCAAATACTCTTGACTAGTTTCTAATTTCTAACCCTTCTTCTTATACTGTAATTCCTTTCTCTCCTTTGGGCTCCTCCGACCATAAACTTATTTATGTCACCTGTCCTATCTCTCCAGTTCGGCCACCTGATCCTCCTAGCCGGCGGCGCTTGTGGCACTTTGGCGCTGCCGACTGGGAGGCTCTCCGGCAGTACTTCTTCGATTTCCCATAGAATTACTTCTGCTTCCGTGGCCGGGGACCCTCGAAGAGTGCTGGACGCATTATCGAGGTAATCCTATCAGGCATGGAGGCATATATTCCATTTTCTAATTTTCTTCCTCTCAGACTAATGCAAACAAATCTTGGTTTACTCACGTTTGTTCTACTGGTGTCCACAATAAGGAGGAAGCATTCGAACCGTACCGATGCCTTAAAACTCAAGTATCTCATTCTTCTTATGTGTCTGCCCGGAATCAAGCCAAATCTGTTCTTCGTCTTGTCAAACACTCTTTCAGCAATAATAAATGCACCAAACTATCCAACTCTAGCTCTTCCCAAGCTGTCTGGCATCTAGCCCAAAACCTTTCCAACAATTTTTCTTCCTCGTCATTCCCTCCCCTTTTCTACTCTGATGGCACAACCATCACTTCTTCCTCTGATAAAGCTGAACTCTTCGCTCAAACTTTCGCTAGAAACTCCACCTTGGGTGATTCCAGTGCTATTCCTCCCTTTCCACCCCCCTCTCTCCTACTTATGCCTATTATCCTAATCTCTTCTAAAGATGTACTTTCTACCCTCTCTGGGCTTATTACTAAGAAGGCGTACGGTCCGGATGGTGTTCCTCCTGTTGTACTCAAAAACTGTTCTTCCATGCTGACTCCCTGCTTAGGCAACTCTTTTGTCTCTGTCTCTCCTCTAACGTCTTCCCTTCTTGCTGGAAGTTTGCTCTCATTCAACCTGTCCCAAAGAAGGGTGACCACTCTCAACCCTCCAACTATCATCCTATTGCTCTCATCTATTGTATCTCCAAAGTTTTTAAAACTATTCTTACTTCAAAATTTCTTAAACATTTCTCTTCTCATAATCTACTCTCAGATCGCCAGTATGGCTTCCTTAACCCTTTCTCGGCGAGCTTATTTGCGCGATTTAGGGCATATTCAGGCACTCCTGAATGATTAATAAAGTATCTGCATTAAATGAACTGTATTCTGCCAAAAACTAGGCGAAAATAGCTTCAAAATGACACCAGAATGAGCTTCGTAGGTGGCGGGGTTCACCTGCAGCGTTGCCATAGACATTCGGGAAAACTAGCTAATTATTAGCTTTAGCTCGCTCAGCAACACTGTCGAGACAGCCGCGCGAGACACAGTCTCCCTCAGTGAGCGGCTGGCTGCTCTGAGGGTCGGAGGGAGGTCCCTCACGCTCCCGCCCACTGACACTCGATTTGTACGGCTTTTACCCCATAAACGGCGGCAAAGCTCTTAAAGAAGTTTTACTGGGCGACGGCGGCAAAGCTCTTAAGAGGGAGGCCTAAAAAAAACATTTAAACAGCACTAAACATTTTTTTTTTTTTTTTTTTTTCCCTATACCTCATATCACTCTTCCACATCCCCTCCTTCCTCCCTTTCCCCTCTCCCTTCAATTATCACCTATTTTCCCTGTTATTCCCTAATTTGTGGGTATATTTTTGTGCTAACATTAGCAAACTGTGTGGGGGATGTGCTTACGTGCCTAGCGGATGTGTTACACAAGCGAGTGTGTGTATGAGTAGGCTCAGTGTGGCTTGAGGCCTCGTGGAGGGAGGAGTTGCCTCAATTTTCTCCATAATTCATGAATGGGCTGGTCCATCTATATTCGCGATTTTGACCAGAAAAATTATATTTTCACTGGTTTGATTGTTATTACAGGTTACTATCTTCATAGTGAAGGTAAAATAGGCTCATATGAATAGGTAATAACGATATTTATCGCAAAATTACGATTATAGGACTGAATGGAGCCCATATGCTCGCCCATGGGGAGCTAGTTCATTCCCCCCCCTCGCCGTTCCCGGGTTAAAGCCTGGCAATGCTGTACATTGCCTATGCATTCCAGAACGTCACCCGCAGGGAAAGGGTTAAGGGTCGCTCTACTGGAGATCTTTTTTTATGTTTTACTAACTCCTGGTCATCCTCCTTTCGTGAATTTGGTGAGGCCTTTTTTATTGCGCTAGATATATCGAAGGCCTTCGATATAAGAGTTGTAAGAGTTATAAGACTTTCTACCGTATTTCGTAATTATTTAATTCCATTCTCTCTATTATTATTAGTGTATTTCTATTTAATATTCCCTAATATCAATAAGTCCTTTTCCTTTATCCGTATAATGTATTCTGCTTCATATAAGGTTTATCCTTAGAACATGGCTACCACCTAAATTACATAAATGTGTTAGTAGTACTACTCAGTCTTTCTTAAACCTATCCTACGATTACCTTACCTCAGAGAACCTAATCTGTTTACAATAGGACTACTCGGCTAAATTATACGAGGTTAAGGGGAGATGGGTCATTTTACTGGTCCCCCTTCTTTCTCATGTTTAGCCCATTAGTTTTCTGATTATAAGACGTTCAGCCCATTAGTTTGGCGATTTTAAGACCTTTCACCTCATTTCTTTGTCAATATTAAGACTGTTCGTGTTATTTAGGTGTCGATTTTTTCCTGGCGAGCGATAGTGAACTTGTAATTTAAGAAGAAGCGGCCTTCGGCCGGATTTTCTTTTTTTCTCGAAAAATGTGCAAATTTATCTTGAAGGAGTGTCTTGGGGGAGTGTTTTTTTAAGCTTGATAGAGGTCTAGGGAGGAAACAAATATAATTACACAAAAATACATAAATGATCAAATATAAGTGAACCATTTAAGGCAAAGTAAATGCTAGATTATTGTTGTTGTTATTGTTCCCCAGGCTGTCTGATTGAGCAGCCCCAAGGTCCCGAGCAAGGCCAAGGCCATAACCAAGCGCCCCCACAGAACCCTCCCTGCTTACCACTAAGAAAACCCAGGTGACCGAAGCCACTTCCAGGCCAGGAGCTGAGGAGGGCGTGGAAAGGCCCGGGACACCAAAGCCCAACCCAAGGCCCTGTGCCCCTCAGCAATTATGAAGGGAAAGTTGAGGGGCAAAGGCAATACGTAACGCTTTGGCCCCCAGTCTGCCAATCTCGAGGTTGGCAGTAGGGAGGTCAATCCACGGAAGAGACGCCGTCACATGAGATCTAGGAAATCGCATTCTGATAGACCAGCCCATCACCACAGTATATGCTAGGTTAGATAGGTCAGCTTAGGATATGCTAGGTTAATATAGTGTTGGTTTACAGGATATATAAGTAAACTAGAGGGGCACTTGGTAGAGCGCATAATATTATACCTTCGCCTACACTGGCTGGTTCTTTACCATTAATCTTATAGACCTAAATTTTCTTCTGATTTCTGAATCTGGGTTCTAGGATATGATTATGATCGCCTCCTAAATTGAAGTAGGTTCAAAACTTTGCGAAATGTCTTGTTGACAGACAAACAAACGGAGACGAAAACATATACTTCAGGTCAAGACGATACGAATGGCCAATTATTCTAACAATTGATGCTTTCTTTCAGATAGCAGTAAATAGGAACAGTCAGCTATACATTCATGGACCCCCATAAGAGAGAGAGAGAGAGAGAGAGAGAGAGTCACTTGGTCGAATTTTACCCTCGTTTGTATTTCTGTTTGTCTGTAAACAGGAAATCTCAATCGACGTTCACGTAAGTTCCGGGGTAGATAGGATATGCATCAAGGAAGAAGTGATTTCATTTAGGAGGCGATTGGTAGAGCACATACCTCTACCAGATAGGCGGAGATATGCGCTCTACCGAGTGCACTTTTAGTTGTTTTTGTTGTTTTCTCCTGGTATCTGTGGCGTCGGACAGGGTGGCTCCACAACAGACTGGGTGGAGGGGAGGGAAATGGGGGTTTTGGGGATGAGTAAAAGTGGGAAAATTAAATACCCTCCTCTTACCAGTAGACCTCTCTCTCTCTCTCTGGAGGTGGTCGACAGTAATTCAATTGATACGTTTAAGAACAGACTGGACGATCACCTGATGAAGATTGGATTAATATGAATGAATCAGTAGGCATGTGTAATTTCAGTTCACTTATGAATGTATTTTGCCATACATGTTTTTGTTTGTATTCTCTTTTCTCTCACCCACTTCCTCTGTTTCTTCTACTTTCCTCTTCCTCTCTATTCGCCTGACACAAATTGTCTTCTCACCTCTCTGCCACATTATATTACTTGCATTCACCTGATCTGCCATATTATATTACTTGCATTCACCGTTTGAATATATACCTACGGCGGAATGCCGAAAGAAACGGTCGGATCTCTGGTTAGTTTTGTTGTTCTTATAAATCAAGAGGATCAGTGGTGGTGGGTGGATATGGTAATTTAAATCTTAAGCTTGGTTATTACTTTGTTACTTTGTTACTTTGTAGGTGTTTAGGTGAAATCACCACGGTCGATCTGGGGATCCGCCGCTTCCACACATCCTCTCGATCTTGAGGTACTGGATTTGGTCAATGATCGAGTTTGACCCAGCTCCTCTGTTGGTCGGGCCGTGTGGTATAGGAGGCTCATCTGGTATGTGCTCCAGGATTCCATCTAGCCTCCGCTTGAACGCTTCTGTACTGCACCCAGTCATGTCTCTAACTGGTCTAGGGAGACAGTTGAAGAGCCTGGGTCCAGTGTTACTGAAGCTTTCTGCCTCGATGGTCTTGAGCCTTTGAGAGACGCAGTTTAACGACCTTCTTGTGCAGGTTCTGCCAAACCTGGGGTGACTTTGGCTCTTGATGCCTTCCCCTTCTCTTGGCGATGGGTTTGGTACTGTGCCCTCAAGGATCTTCCAGGTGTAGATCACAATGTAGCACTCCCGTCGTCTTTGTAGGAAGTACAACTTTAGGTGTTTCAGTCTCTCCCAGTAGTTCAAGGAGTCTCTGGATATTTTTCTAGTGAACACCCTTTGTACTTGTTCTAACTCCTGTATCTCTTTAACTTTATAGGGAGACCACAGCTGACATGCGTACTCCATTTTAGAGACTACAAGTGATTTCCAAAGGGGTAGAAGGTGTTCTGGGTTTCTGGTCAGAAATGTTCGAAGAATCCACCCAGTCATCTGTCGAGCTGACCTGGCTGCTTGATGGATGTGCTCACTGAAGGTGCAGTCGTTGTTCATACTTACTCCTAGGTCTCTGAGCGATTCTTTGTCTTCAATCTGGTCGTCGCCCACTTTATATTCATATTCTTTAAGGTGCTCATTTGTGCCATATCTTAAGAGTTCAAATTTTCTGCTGTTGAATTTCATGTTGTTTTCTTCTGCCCAGCTATAAATGTTCTCCAGGTCCTTCTGTAGGTTTTCTGCATCATCCTTGGTGTTTATGGAATGGCTTATTCTGGTGTCGTCAGCAAAAGATGTTACTCGGGAGAATTCCACTTGTTGATTTATATATCCTATCATTATGAGGAATAGGAGTGGGCCGAGCACTGATCCCTCTGGGACTCCGCTGATAACTTCTGAGCCTTCAGAGCGAGCGCCATCAACTACTACGGTCTGTCTCCGCCCTGTTAGGAACTGGTGTATCCAAATTCCAACTTTCCCACAAATTCCCATCTTTTTCAGTTTATATAGGAACACCCCATGATCGACTTTGTCAAAGGCCTTGGCAAAATCGAGGTACACCACATCCACATTTCTGCCATTCTTTTGTTACGACCGGGCTACGAATAAAACAAGGGCACTTAATGATTGGACTAGTAATAGGGCACTATGCAACAACGGTACACTAGATCCAAACCCTCGAACTTATATGCCGGCGAACAAAAACACCTATACCCTCCAGAGTTAATCTGCGATAATGGGGTATCCTCAACTGGGCATAAATGTACTCTACTTCAGGCTAACCCACACTGGTATAGCCTGATAACAAACAAGATGCAAGTTACGTTAAAATGCATAAAAAGGAATCTATGGAAAGATCAATTAAATCACTGTAAGATTTAATACAATAAAAGATGCTTCAATACAGTTACTCTAAATAACAATAAACTCTTCACTCCTATCTGAAAGAAAGTGAAGTATAGTCCTACAGCATAGACCTCGAAACTTCTGAAGAAAGTCTGATGCTCATAAGATGCTCGTATCTTAAACTATATAAAGGCAGGAGGCAGGACACCACACGTGTAAATGGAATACACTAAAAGATAGGACATATAATGTTAACTGACACGAGAATACTATAAATACGCAACGGTAGCAATACTCGACACTAAAAGAAGTACTTCCTCATCAACGAAACAGTCTGCTATGGTTGTGCAACTCAACAACAACCTAGACTAATAAATGCTGTGAATAATAATGCGTACATATCAAAGCGCTTATATTAAATACTAATAAGTGTCTACTTGATTAATAATGTCTAGCTGGAATACTCTAGGTAAGGAACTGTGGTTGAGCAAGACAGGCTCGTAGCCTAGCGATGTCCTTAAGACTGCATCCTTTAAGTTACGTTAATTGACTAGGGTGCTCTCTTGATAGATCCAGATCACAAGTATCTGGTTCTATCCTGGCGACCCTCTAAAGACCCTCAAAGGCAGCAAAGTGTGGAACTGGAACAGGCCAAAACCCTCAGTCAACACAATGCTGCACTCGCAAAGGACGCAAGCGAAAAGACAACACAGGCTACCACAGGACCGGTCGAAGTTGTGTAGGTATAAGCAAACCATACACACATCGGAGACAACGACTACAGTTACCTTATCCCAGTCTAGCATTAAATAAAAGAGCAGAAACACTATATCAATAATGGAGACACACTAAGTTCCCAACCTCTACTAACTAAGAACCCTCAAAACCTATTCTAAGTACATGTAAGTATCTCTGAGGACGGCGCATACAATACAATGGGCCGGCTATGGAAACCGTATGCAGAACCCAAGGGGACAAGTAATTGAATAAAGGTGAGAAGCAATGGAAAAGAAGAAGGTCAGAGAGAGAGACAGTGGTAAAGGGGGTGATCGGGAGAGAGTATGCAAAGGGATGTTAGAAGCATGCGCGCCAAGCCTGTCCTGAGGAGAACAGCTCCTGGGAACCCTCATGGAGGAGGTTAGTTACACAGGAGCCCGCAAGGGCGCGATGGTCGGCCAATCACTGGCCGAGACGTCACAAGGCAGCAGGCCCCTAGAACGCGCCAGGATCCACCAGCCAATCAAGGGCTCGGGAAAGCCCGCGCGCGAGCGGGAAAACTCCTCCGAGCGAGGGAGGCAGCACATACATACACACGCACATACTACTACCACGCTGCCTCTATCGCTCATTCTCCTTAACTTTACACAATGCATCTTATATTCTATTAATGATATGAAATACTTCCCGTTGTCACAGACTAAAACAAAGACCACCACTGGACAGTCTGTGACAATGCGAGAACAAGGAAAGAAAGAACAACATTCTTGGATAACTGTAGCCCATTTCGATGTCCCTGGCGAGCGCTAGTGGCTAACGAGAGGCGATTCTGCCCACGCTGGTAGACGTCACACCCCGCCCAAGATATAGGACGCTCAACATTAGGCGAGCACCATATCTGACAAGGCAGAATGCCGACAAGACCCGTCACACATAGCCACTCCACCAGAAGTGAAATGCAAAGCTCAATTCTTACATAAAACAACATATTGACATAAAGAAAATCTTATAACCCATCCCAAACACAATAGTATAATTTTAGCCTGCTATGCTTCCTGAGCGAGCTTCACAGAGCCCAGCCTACTAAGTGAAAGACAGGTTCAACTTAGGACTTTAGCTATAACATTGGTAACTTATAATTAACTATCAAAAAGAAAGAGTTTTTATGTGATTTTTGTATTTAATTTTAATGTTGTTTTTGACGGCTGCTCTACAGGGGCAAGCCTGATTTGTCTCCACTCAAACCCACACACCTGTGGTGATCTACGCCGGGTCCTCCACCCTCGACAAACAGTCTGCAATCACATTCTCACAACCGGCAATATGGCGAATGTCTAGATTGTATTCTTGCAACATGAGTGACCAACGTGTCAGCCTCATATTCCGGTTGTGGAATTGGTTCAGAAATTTAAGAGGGTGGTGGTCGGTGTAAATCACCACGACTGGCCTGTAGGCAGGAACATATACTTCAAAGTGCCTGAGCGCCAACACTATTGCCAGCAGTTCTTTCTCCACCACAGAGTAGTTTTTCTGAGCTGAATTAAACTTCTTGGAAAAGAAACTGACTGGATGCTCCAAACCTTCCTCGTCTGTTTGCATTAAGACGGCACCAGCCCCTACACCGCTGGCATCTGTTGCCAGCTGGAATAGTCTTTCAAAGTCAGGGGCCCTGAGGATTGGGTGAGTGCATAGTAGGTGCTTGACCAGCGAAAAAAAACTTTCACACTCAGGTGCTCACCTGAACTTTTTGTCTTTTGCTAGTAAATCTGTCAAAGGAGCTAACACAGTAGAATAACCCTGAATGAAACGGCGATAGTAACCGATCATGCCCAAAAATCTCATGATCTGCCGCTTGGTGGATGGCCTGGGGAACTGATTAATAGCCTGTAAGCCTGTATCTTGTTTTTTGGGGGGGCACACCTGGCCTAACCCAACCACAAACCCAAGATACTGTACAGTTGCCCGGACAAAGTCACACTTGCCCAGATTGACCACCAAGCTGGCCTCACTGAGCTTCCGAAACAAGGCTTCTATGTGCTCACAGTGACTCTCAAAGTTGTCATTGTAGATTATAACGTCATCTAGGTAGACAGTGCAGTTAGGGATGTCAGCTACTAACTCGTTCATAAGACTCTGGAAGGTTGCTGGGGCATTTTTAAGGCCATACGGCATCACATTGCAACGGTAGGTGTTCCCATCAACCACAAACCCGCATACCCCCTTCGCCCGCTCAGACAAGGGCACCTGCCAGTAGCCTTTCACGAGGTCTACCTTAGTTAGAAACTGTGCCTTACCAATCTTGTCTACACTATCGTCAACACGAGGAAGGGGATAAGCATTGGTGGGAGTCAACCCGTTCAATCTCCGAAAGTCAATGCAGAAGCGAACCTTCCCATCAGGCTTGGGCTGCAGAGTGACAGGAGATGTCCACCTCACTGCCCCCTTCTCAATCAACCCCCGTTCTAACATATACTCTAACTCCGCTCTGAGGGCTGGGAGTTTAATGGGTGGAATTCTGTAGGGTACTGATTTGAAGGGGGGGTGATCTCCCACGTCCACGTCATGCACCACTCGAGTTGTGAGGCCTGGATGCTCTGCAAACACAGTGGGGTATGAAGCAAACAGGCACTGCACGGCTACACGCTGTTGCTCAGGCAGGTGCACTAGAGCATCGTCAGCCACCTGTCTGGAGTTCCCCACCCACTGGTCAGCAGAGGCATGACACTCCCAGTTATCTTCCACCTGGGCTTCACTGTCCCTCACTCCTTCTCCACCATGACCGCTGCAGGTCAACACAGGGACAGCGAGAGGCTCAGGGGGGCGCCTCACAAACTCTTTCACCAGATTCACATGGCACAGCTGATTCTTTTTACGCCTATCTGGAGTAGCCACAAGATAGTCTAGGTCCGAGATCTTCTTTACCACTTTATAAGGACCAGCATACTTAGCAGACAACGGATGACCTGGCAGAGGTAACAAAATCAACACCTCCTGCCCCACCTTAAACTCCCGGAGTTTTGTCTTCTCATCGTACCTGTCCTTCATCAGTGCTTGGGACCCTACCAAATTCCTACCTGCCAACTCTAGGCTTCTCAGCATTCTCTCTCTGCTCTCGAGGACATACTTTAACATGGAACATGGTTTTGCTGTGCCCTCCCAGATTTCTCTAACCATGTTGAGGGGGCCTCTGACCTGATGTCCGAAGACTAACTCATTGGGACTGAACCCGAGGCTTTCACCAGGTACCTCCCGAGCAGCGAATAAAACATAGGGCAACCCAAGATCCCAATCCTTGCCATTTTCAACACAGTAACAACGCAGCATGCTTTTCAGAGTCGAGTGCCACTGTGCCACCTCTCCAACACCCCTTGACTCTCTGGGTGATAGGCTGAAGAGACAACTGTACTGATACCGTGCTGCTGCCTGGTCTGTTTGAAAAGGTTAGAAGTAAAATTGGACCCTTGGTCTGACTGCAATTCCTGCGGGTACCCGTACCTAGAACAGTACAATAGCAAGTTACGAACAACAGTCTTAGCAGTACCATTTCGCATGGGGTATGCATCCGGATAACGAGTGGCAACATCCAATATTGTGAGGAGGTACTTGTTGCCTGCACTAGTAGGGGGTAGAGGGCCAACCATGTCGATTATAACCTTACTGAATGGTGGCCCGATTACAGGAATAGGGTGTAACGGAGCCTTGGGAATACATTGGTTTGGTTTACCTACTGTCTGGCAGGTACTGCAAATTGCCACTCATGACTCCACATGTGCCTTCATACCTGGCCACCAAAACAATTTCGCCAAGGCTGCTACCGTCTTACGTACACCCAAATGCCCTGCCAAAGGTACATCATGCGCCAACCTCAGTAGGCTATCACGGCACACACTAGGCACTACCAACTGGTCCACCACTCTCGACCCACCCTCCCAACTCCGTCTGGGATATAGAAAACGCCTGTACAAAATACCCTCCACACGAAAGAAGTCCCCCGGCTTTGCATTTCCGTCCTCCTCAAGTTCGATTGCACCGTTACTACACTTCTGAAGCTCAGGATCACCTAGCTGCAGCCGACAGATATCAGAAGGAGCCAATTTATCGAGGTGCTCCCGGAGCAACTTATGGCCTCCCCCGGTACTGGACTGTTCGATCCTATCTTGCTTGCGTGCGTAACGGTGCTGTTTCGGAGTTTTCTCACACCCTACCTCCTCACCAAGTGTGACAGGTTCTGGGGCCACTCCGGACCTTAACATTGGTGCTAATACTGAGTCGCCAAGAAGAGCCGCTGGATCAAAACTCTCAAAACTTTTCCCAACTTTAGCTTTCTCCTTCCGACCATTCCTCCGCTGGTCTAGAGACTGAGGAATAGGCTGTGACACCTTAGATGCACGAGATCGGGTGACAACACACGCCATCTGCTGTAGTTGACACCTCTCGACCAACTCCTGCCCCTCCCTACTGTTACGTCCTGGGATATATAAACACTGGGCTCTTTCTATTGGACTAGGTATGCGGCAACAAGCAACAACGGAAAACGCTAGATCCAACCCTTATCTATAAACCCAGGCAAGAAACCACCCTAAACCGTCAAGAGTCCTGCCGGGCCAACAAGGTATCCTATGACTCGGTTACAGGGTGCACGCACTATAGGCTGCTGATAGTCAAGCAGGCTATATAAAAGGTCACACAATTAAGTTGACTTAAAGCTTCAAGGAAAAGATAGATAACGAAATTAAATTGCAGAAACAATTTAATAACAAACTAGAAGAAAGTACATTTAACGTTACGTTAATTAATACAACTAATCACCCCTGCGTGAAAGAAGGTGAAAGCAAACAGTCCTCAAAACATCGTACAGGTAGACAAGATGCGGGTCTCTAAACTGCATGCGGCTACTGTAGGATCTGATGCTTAGCAAAGAAAGTACGTTACGGATTTAGAGAACTCTTAACTCATAAGCAGGAATCAATACTAGTGATAGGCCATACAGTGTATAATGGCATAGGTATAATTAAATAAAGGCAGCACCTCGCAACATAACCACATACAGGTGTGCTTCTCACTCTTAGTCAGGCAAGCCTGCTCGGACAGAGTCTCTAAGCCACACCCTGACTCACAATGCTCACAAAAACGGTAAACTGTGGCACAATAACAAGCATACAGAGATGATAAACCCCTAGCTGTTAATCTGCCAGGTGGCAGAGGTCTAGCCGGAAGGATATAGGCTTCGGATACCCGGGCTGAGCCACCTGCTCTAGCCTAGGGACGTTCCCAAGTCTGTGCGCCAAATTACTCTAATTGAAAGGGTGCTCTCTTGAGAGACTCAGATCGCAAGTATCTGACTCTCTCCTGGCGACCATAAAACAAAAGCAAGACGTGCTAGCGCAGTGCTGAGTGGACTAGGCAAGGGCCCTCACACAACACAACACTAGACACACAGGGACACAGACAAGAAAATGCCCCCAGACTCCCACGGGTATCCTAGTAAAGTCGTGCAGGTCCACAGGACTCGCACCAGCAGACGTTACTTAAAGGATCGCAAAAAGCCTCCCCTCCGGTCTAGCCCCTGCTAACCTGACACAAGAACACACTAGCAAGCATGAAACCACCAAATATGAGACAACAAAAAAGCTTCCTAGGTCTCATTAACAATTACGTCTCTGCATAAGGCCCAAAATCCTATCTAGTTATCTGAGAGCTCGTCGTTAATACAATAATAGATATAAGGTCTATCAAGGGGATGGGATAATTAAATAGATTGGTGAAGTAGTGGAAGGAAGGTATACAAAGTAAGAGAGAAAGTTTCTAAGTGGGGTTGAGAGGGATAGATATCAAGGGGGTCCGAAGGGTACGACAGTGAGGTGAGCTCTGAGTCTTGAATCTGTCTGGACCCCACCCTAGGCATGCAAAATACATCCCATGCTTGGCAACACTCAACACAGTTGCCGGGTCAAAATCCTCTACCCCGTGCGTGAGTCGAAACTAAGCCTAACGTTGCAATCAAATGCACGTGGCAACATCAGGCTCGTCCCAAGCTGGACTCTCCGCGCGAAGCAACGTCCCCCAGCCGGTCTCTCTCTCCCGCTCGTCTCCTCCCACTCTCACTAGACTTACATCTTGTATATTATAATGAAACAATCAACTATCGAGAATAAAATATACTAAGATGCGTTGGTTAAGAATAAGGGCAGCTACAAGCTGTGAAACAACATAAGAATATCCCAGACATTAGTTACATTGTCGTAGGATATATACTAAGGAAAAGCCGGCCGGCCGGCTGCCACCAGCCGGTTTCTAAACGGCTGGGCAGCCGACGCGCGCGCATGCCCACACGTGGCTACTATGCAGAAGCGTCACACTACTCACGTCAGCCGCCCTCTCTGCAACGACTAAGGGTGGAACCTCAGAAGTAGGCACCGCAAAGTCGTTGCCGAGAAGAAGGTCGACGCCCTCTACTGGCAGTTTCTCCACGATTCCCACATCTATCTCTCATGTCACACCATCAACCTCCAGCTCCACTCGAACCAACGGGTATGACCGTATAGCATTAATACTCTGCACCACAACTACCCGCGCCGCGTTTATAGGTTGGCCTGTAAAGTTTTTCATCAGAGTCTGGGATGCACCTGTATCACGCAACAACTCCAACCCATGCTTACAACCAGCCCAACTCACGCAGCCACGCCCTCTATGGTCGCAAAAAGCATCGCGGACAGGTTTCGAGTCTTCCAGACACTCCTTCACTGGCTGTGCCCCCGCATCTGACATATCACCCCGGGTAAATGCAGAAGACCTCAGAGACACCCCAATGTTGCTAGCCAAAGACACGACTGCTGTAGATTGGTTACTAGGGCAGGAACGTGCAAAATGCCCCTTTTTATGACACTTAAAACACACTACTTCACCCTTGGACTTCCCCTGAGGTGGGGAAGGGCCCTGACCTTTCTTAAACGGGACGGTTTTCGGTTTGTGATCAAAATTGGTATCATTGCTCTTGCTTTTGTTATTAAATGTTGCATCACTGACTCGGGGGGTGGAGTGTTGCGCCCCTTGTTAACTGCATCGGTCCGTTGTGCAGACCCGCACCCACGAATCAGTGATAATCTCAGGTCAGCCATCTCAGCTGCCTCTTGTAGAGTTTTAGGACGTTTCTCTTTGAGGTTCAAAGTCAGGTCGCCGCCTGTGCATTTAAAAAATTGCTCTAGAAGGACTAACTGCTCAATCTCTTCGAACGTCGTCACCTTCTCTGACCTCAGCCAATTTCTCAATGCATCAGACAGTTCCCGGGCATGTTCTAGAAAAGTGCACTCACGACCCTTCGTAATACCCCAAAACTTCAACCTATATGTCTCTGGTTGTAACTCGTACGCCCGCAGAACAGCTTCCTTCAATACCTCATAATTGATGCAAGACTCCAAGGGCAACGCATCATATGCCTTGAGTCCTTTGCCAACCAACCTAGAGGAAACAAGGGCTGCCCACTTAACTTCGGGCCATTGGTGCTCCCGGCACTTCTTCTCAAAACGCAGGAAAAACTTGGTGACACCCGACTCGTCAAATGTAGGGACTAACTTAAGAAGGTGCGATAAAGACTGATCAAGACCTCGATTCCCAGAACCGAGACGCTGCCCTGTCGACTCCACTCGAGACTTCTCAAGGTCTATGTCTGCACAGTACTTCGTAGCCTCAACCTGAAGCTCAGCTTCCTGCTGCTGCTGCTGCTGCCTGAGCTCAGCCTCATGTATGGCCTTTCTCTCTTCAGCCTGAATCTTAGCCATCTCAAGCTGGAAGATCATATCTGGAGTTAAACCTTGAGGAGGAGGAGATGCAACAATTGGAGACCCACCCAGTGATCCACCCAGGGGCAAACCACGCTGCCAGTGACTATCGGCCTGCGGGACCGTACCCGGCTCCGGAGCCCGAGGGGGCGCCAAGGTAGGAGTAGAGTGGAATGGGGGCTGGGCCGAAGGTGCCCCAGCTCCCGCTCCACCCGAAGCCCCACGCACCCCACCGAGCACACAGGCCACCAGGTCACTTCTCGTCATGCTGCTAGTGCCAACATGCCCCATGACCGTGGCCAAACACTGGAGACCATACCGATCAATCCCCGACACCCGGTCAACAGTAATAGGCATCTCCAGAAACTTCCTTGCATCCTCCTCACTAGTTACTACTCTAATGCCTTCTAACAAACCCAGCTTCTGCACCTCAGAGCCTGCTTCCCATACTGTGTCCTCACTGTGCACTGATCCGTCGTTCGACATAGTGTCCACCGAAAATTCTCAACGTTTATAAAAAAAAGAAGTACCTAAACTCTCATGTAGCACTATTCATTCAAAAAAATGCTTGAAGACAACTCAAGTGCTATACTACGTTGCCAAAAAAAATTCCAACGTGTCCAAAATATTCCTCCAAAAACAAATGTCCAAAAATCCTGCAATTATTTCTTAGTTCATTTGGTATGACGAATAAGATAAGATACTAGGCAAGGACGCCATTTGTTACGACCGGGGCTACGAATAAAACAAGGGCACTTAGTGATTGGACTAGTAATAGGGCACTATGCAACAACGGTACACTAGATCCAAACCCTCGAACTTATATGCCGGCGAACAAAAACACCTATACCCTCCAGAGTTAATCTGCGATAACGGGGTATCCTTAACTGGGCATAAATGTACTCTACTTCAGGCTAACCCACACTGGTATAGCCTGATAACAAACAAGATGCAAGTTACGTTAAAAAGCATAAAAAGGAATCTATGGAAAGATCAATTAAATCACTGCAAGATTTAATACAATAAAAGATGCTTCAATACAGTTACTCTAAATAACAATAAACTCTTCACTCCTATCTGAAAGAAAGTGAAGTATAGTCCTACAGCATAGACCTCGAAACTTCTGAAGAAAGTCTGATGCTCATAAGATGCTCGTATCTTAAACTATATAAAGGCAGGAGGCAGGACACCACGCGTGTAAATGGAATACACTAAAAGATAGGACATATAATGTTAACTGACACGAGAATACTATAAATGCGCAACGGTAGCAATGCTCGACACTAAAAGAAGTACTTCCTCATCAACGAAACAGTCTGCTATGGTTGTGCAACTCAACAACAACCTAGACTAATAAATGCTGTGAATAATAATGCGTAGATATCAAAGAGCTTATATTAAATACTAATAAGTGTCTACTCGATTAATAATGTCTAGCTGGAATATTCTAGGTAAGGAACTGTGGTTGAGCAAGACAGGCTCGTAGCCTAGCGATGTCCTTAAGACTGCATCCTTTAAGTTACGTTAATTGACTAGGGTGCTCTCTTGATAGATCCAGATCACAAGTATCTGGTTCTATCCTGGCGACCCTCTAAAGACAAGCAAAGAGGCAGCAAAGTGTGGAACTGGAACAGGCCAAAACCCTCAGTCAACACAATGCTGCACTCGCAAAGGACGCAAGCGAAAAGACAACACAGTCTACCACAGGACCGGTCGAAGTCGTGTAGGTATAAGCAAACCATACACACATCGGAGACAACGGCTACAGTTACCTTATCCCAGTCTAGCATTAAATAAAAGAGCAGAAACACTAAATCAATAATGGAGACACACTAAGTTCCCAACCTCTACTAACTAAGAACCCTCAAAACCTATTCTAAGTACATGTAAATATCTCTGAGGACGGCGCATCCAATACAATGGGCCGGCTATGGAAACCGTATGCAGAACCCAAGGGGACAAGTAATTGAATAAAGGTGAGAAGCAATAGAAAAGAAGAAGGTCAGAGAGAGAGACAGTGGTAAAGGGGGTGATTGGGAGAGAGTATGCAAAGGGATGTTAGAAGCATGCGCGCCAAGCCTGTCCTGAGGAGAACAGCTCCTGGGAACCCTCATGGAGGAGGTTAGTTACACAGGAGCCCGCAAGGGTGCGATGGTCAGCCAATCACGGGCCGAGACGTCACAAGGCAGCAGGCCCCTAGAACGCGCCAGGATCCGCCAACCAATCAAGGGCGCGGGAAAGCGCGAGCGGGAAAACTCCTCCGAGCGAGGGAGGCAGCACATACATACACACGCACATACTACTACCACGCTGCCTCTATCGCTCTTTCTCCTTAACTTTACACAATGCATCTTATATTCTATTAATGATATAAAATACTTCCCGTTGTCACAGACGAAAACAAAGACCACCACTGGACAGTCTGTGACAATGCGAGCACAAGGAAAGAAAGAACAACATTCTCGGATAACTGTAGCCCATTTCGATGTCCCTGGCAAGCGCTAGTGGCTAACGAGAGGCGATTCTGCCCACGCTGGTAGACGTCACACTTTACATCATCCAAGATATTTGCATAGTGGTCGAGCAGTTGTGACAGACAGTACCTCCCTCTCCGAAAACCATGTTGTCCGGAGTTGAATTGCTCTGTGATGTCCATGTGCTCGACAATACGCTTCTTGATGACTCTCTCAAATATCTTGATAATATGTGAAGTAAGAACAACAGGTCTGTAGTTTGATGGTAACCCTCGTGATCCGCCTTTGAATATTGGGGTGACCATTCCTTCCTTTAGCTGTGCTGGGATAGCTCCAGAGTCAAGGGATCTTCTCCAGATCATATAGATAAGTGTTGCCAGGGAGTCCTTGCATTTCTTCAATAGAATTGCGGGAATGTTGTCCGGTCCCCCTGATGAATTTAGTGAAATATTGTCTATGGCCTCTGTGATATCCTCCTTTGAGAAAGTGAAGTCGTTTAACCCGTCCAGCCCCGGCTAGTTTTGTAATGTTTGTTCACCAGAACCCGGCCGGTTTTCAAAAAAAAAATTTATTCCAGAAACAATAGCGAATGGGTTAGGAATGAAGGAAAAACCACGAAAAACTGCTCAAAAAGCTTAAAGAATGGTCCTACAGAGCCCCCGAAAACGTATTTTACAAGAGTAAAAAATTGAAGGCAATTAGCCCAAAAAACCAGGTTATTGCGCGCTCACGCGCACGCACGTGGACTTTGAGAGTTTTCAACCATCGGCACGGTTGCGTGGGATACGTACACAGTTCCCATACAAATCTGAGCCCTCTTGAGTGGCTACACTTGAGGTTACGGTCGGCGCAATTAGGGTGACGCGCCAGGCGCGTCTCTGGGGCTGTGCGTTACATACATCGCCGACGCGTCAGGCGCGTTGCTGGGGCTGTACGGGTTAAGGCAACCTCATTTTCTGCATTCATGAAGAATTGTACAGGGGATACTATTTTCTTTTCTGCTACCGGAACACTATACACACTGTCATATTGTTTTTCGAGTAATTTTGCAATGTTCACTGGATTCTCGATTACACTACCACTCTTATCCTCCAAAGGGCCGACCTTTGTCCGGGTTTTGAGATTTTTCTTGGCATATTTGTAGAAATATTTAGGGTGTTGCTTAATTGCAGACACTGCCATACACTGCCATAGATTCTTCATATTCCCTCTCTTTTTGGGATGAGAGTTTCAGTTTATTTTCTAATTCTTCAATTTCCTTCTCTGTGTTCTGCCGTACACTATCACTGGTATTTAATTTTGAGGCAAGTTTCTTTGTTAGTTTGCTTCTTTTCCTCATCATAATTTTGCGGTCTCCGGGAATTTTGTTTTTCCGCACATATTCCTTTTTCAGTGGGATATGTTTCTTCACAAGTTCTTCACAAATCCCCATAAATAACTCTAGCATTTCCTCTATTGACTCACTTTCTCTAAGTAAATTCCAATTTACTTTTGTTAGTTCTGCATTTAGAGCCTCCCAGTTAGCCACTTTACTGAAGAAGTTAATTTGTCTAAGACCCTTCTCTGTGTATTTTAACATTTTTTCTGATTGGGAGCTCTTTTTGTGTTTATTTAAATTCACTTCCACAATATCATGGTCTGAAATTATAGTTTTTATCACCTGGTAGCTATGCAGCATGTCCTTGTTATTCAGAAAAACAAGATCCAGTATGTTATTTTTGCTTGTGGGTTTTTCTATGATTTGCTCCAGGAACTGATTCTCTGCTAATTCCAAAAGCTCTTTTGCTTGGTTTTGTTCGCAAACTGTTCCACCACTTATTTTTCTAGAAGGCCACTCGATTAGTGGGAAATTGAAGTCACCCAGCAGAAGTAGTTCTTTGAATTGTTCAGTACCAGTACCTAAGTTTTCGGAAAGTTTGGCCAGCATGTTTAAGAAATTTGTTGTTTCTGATTTTGGTGGTCGGTAAACTAGCGCGATAATGAGTTTTTCTGCATATATTTCAATTTTTAGTAACTCGTTGGTACCATCTGAATAGGAGAACACTGATTTTACACTTGACGATACGTCATCTCGTACATATAGTGCAACACCACCATGTGTTCTGTCTTTTCTGTCTGTGCGGTTATGATAATAAGCTGCAAGTTGATATTCAGATAGGTATGGACCAGCAAATGTCCTGTGTCACTTTGGAGACAAAACTGGCATTCTCCATTAGGAGAAACCTACGGTTATCTACATAATAATCCTTAATTATCAAGATGATGAATTGATTTTTGGCAGCTATATAAATATTTACCATAGAAAGGTCTTACTATATAATTTGCTGAAAGGCGAACCTTTATACCCAATCTTGCAAAGGTGGAGTTTTACAATAAAATGCCACCTTAGTTATTTAGATGCTGAGGTAATACCTAACAAAAATATTTATAAACCTGGTTTTCATGAACGTTGGTGGAAAGATTGGATATGCACCATGGAATAAGTGATTCAAATTAGGAGGCGATCCAGAATATATCCCAGAACCCAGATCCAGAAGATAATTTAAGTCTATCATATTAATGATATAGAACCAGCCAGCGTAGGCACTCTACCATGTGCTGTTCTAGTTTACTTATATATCCTGTAAGCCAACACTATATCCAACATTGTCTATGTCTGAACCTCGTCAAATTAAACCAAGTAGGCTTATTTCCCCAGGGGGAAAGGGAATAGAATATGCCCCACGTGCCTTCTGCGTGTCATAAGAGGCGACTAAAGAGGTTGGGTCGGTGGGCTTGCGACCCCCACCCGGAAAAAATACCTAAGCAAAGAAAAACGAACGAACAGCCTCGATGGGGGCGGTTCGTTCGTGGCCATCCCTTCGGGGATCACGGCGTCAGGCAATAGATAGATATATAGATAGGCTTATTGTATACAAATTAAGTTCTTTGAAGTACGGTAATCGTAGGATTGATTTAGGAAAGAGTAGTTAGGGATGACGGAGTAAAACTGTTAACAAATATAGCTGGCCGTGTTCAAAACACAAAGCATTATACGACGAAAAACATAATACGGATACAACAATGGACATACAGTAGTAATAATAGGGAATATTAAATATAAATTCAGGAATAATATACGAGAGAATGGAAGTGAACTACATAATATTTGAAATATTCGGTAGCAATTTGTATAACACATAAAAAAACAACCAGGGCAAATAAAAATAACACTAGCATATACTGTAGGAGTGTAGGTGCTATTATATAACATATATATATAATTTGGTAGAGATAAGGTGAGGGGTATTATGTGCGCATTATATTAATAATACGAGAGAGAGGTGGAATTTTAGTTTAGGGGTAAACGTGGGGGTAAGGTGGTAACTACCGTACTACCCTGCTTCTACACCCTCCTATTCAGCCCTCTATAAACCGCCCCCCCCCCCCCCACACACACCTGGAACCCCCCTTACTCTGGCTGGCATCCAGTCTTAAGGGGTAACAAACAAAAACACAATACGTTTTACTTAACGCATTCACGTGGGGGTCCATGATTTGTTATGAGTGACTGTACTAACTAACAGGGAAGGGTGGATAGCTATAGACCATTATGAATAAAAGCACAGTAACAACTCATCCTCACGCCCTCCCATTGGATCCTATCCTGTAAACCATGCTAACAAGCATACCCCCTTCCCTACTGTGTCCCCTCCCTCTCCTTCCCATTAAGCTACGCCATCTATGGGTCATATTGTACAAGATGATGAGGGTGAGTGATCTTACTAATTTCAGAGCGAATAAAACATGCAGCGAAGTTACCATTAGTCGGAAAGGTGACCGACTGTACCATTTTTAGTTACAATTACGTGTTCAGAGTAGTGAGCAAATGAAAACTACATCTCTCAACAATGACAAAAACAATCAAAACCCTCAATAATAACTATAGTTTGTTTCTTTTCAACTGACGGTAAATTGCAAAGTTCCCATCAATAATGTTCAGTTATTTTGAGGATTTTGTAGTGAAATACGAGGCTGAATACATGACATTGGTCTTAATATGATGCAGAGACATAGTGGTCTCCCATTTTTGTCATTTAGTATAAATAAATCAGCTACTAAGGGATTCAATTTACCGTCAGTTGGAAAAAAACAGTATAGTGCATAATAAATCATCATATATTTGTTACAATTACCTCATTCTGTACCAGATATGTCATTGTTATCATATTCTGGCAACTATTAGATTATTATATTCAGCTTAGAAAGGACTTCTAGTAATAATACGGCTTCAAACTATCTCAACCAATCCTTTTAACACTTTGGCTGTGGGCATATTTCCGCCTATTTCCGCCATATTAGGGCCCATTCAGGCATTCCTGATTGATTAGGCAAGTGTCTGAATGAAATTAAATGTATTTAGCCAAAAACTAGAAGAAGATAGATTCAAAATGACACCAAACGAGCTTCGTAGCTCGCGGGGTTCACCCGCAGCGCTACCATAGACATTCGCTAAAATGAGCAATTATCGCTAATATCGTGATACATTTGCATTTGGCAGCACTGTATATCACACGAGAGCAAGGAGAGTATAGAAGGAGAGGCGACTCTGCTTTTGGCTGTAGGCCCCTGATACTTACCCCATCTAACGTCAAGCACCCATCAATAGAGAACAGTTAATTTCGAACAGTTACTATACAGTTTATACCCCTCAATAGAGAATGTACCGTTTTTTAGAAAACGGTTATATTCGAGCTATAACTATATAGTTTCTAATATACAGTATATAGGCTACCGCTTGCAGTACTCAATATCTCATAATTTTTCACATTCCATAATAGCTCTTATAGGCTAGGCTATGTCTAAATAGTAGGCTACTGTTGTCACTCATGATGTTTTAATTGTGATCCCCATTCTGTCATTATCATTATTGTCCTACCTTATAGTCCATATGCTACTACTAAATATATTGTGCTACATTCCATGTATACAATCTAGTATTTGTGCAGCAACTTCACCTTTTTCTGTATAAAATACTTTATCTAATATAATACATTTGTTATATGTGTAGGTTACTCAACGTCTATATCTTGTATTGGTTGTGTTCCTTACATTTAAATTTGTATCAGTACCTGTATATGGATTTTGTCCATAAATGTTCCCCATAGTGTTCGTACGTTTACTGAAAAGTAAATAATCAAACATACACACACATACTGTGAATCATACAGATCCTCATATTACTTGCACTGCTTAATTGGTGAGGAGTAAATAAAGACATACCGGTACGCAATTATCTCTCATACTCTCACGAAGGATTATGCGAGACAACCACAGCAATCATCCCAGTGACTGTCTCTCGAGTAATATATGTTTCTGCAGCTCTACCCATACACGTCATACACTAATAAATACACATCCCTTCAGCAACAACATTACCAAAAGTGTGGAACACATCTTTTGCCTCATGTTGTATGTGTTTATAAATATATTTTCTCTCGATGTTACGGGTTTACTATTCAGGTCGACCACTGCAGCACAATACAATGCTAGGGAAATTTCTCCACTACCGTTTATTGCTTTTCTGTGTATTCATGAATAATATTCTATAAGCAAGTAATTCCAACCTCAGACTCCACAAAAACTAAGAACATAAAATTGAGGGTATGTCTTACATTAAAAATAACCGATCATATGAATGGCATATAATACAACATGATTAGATTAAGCTATATATATATATATTATTTAAAACATCTGTAAATTGTGGAGCATCAGACGTCAGACGACCAACCCCGCTATACTGGTCATCTTAAAAGTGGCTACTTCACACAACACGTGACTTGTTCAGCTGATCAGGTGTTTTCGTCTTCAGATTGATGTCAAGGTTCTTGAGCCATAACAAACATCTGTAATGACACAAATGCCAGCATTTATGAGTCAGCTATTTACCAAGATGATATCTCTGGAATCTTGATTCAGTCAGCCATGATTATATATAGGCCTACTCGTATGTGAGTATACTGTATACTCGTAGATACACCCTACTTATGACTAAGCACTTCACCTTACCTTTGGGAAAGAAGTGATATATGAAATGATTTTGCTTTCGCTTGAAATTTCCACAAACAACACAGCTGTGACCGTGTTGTTTTGGTGCCTTGTTTGTATCTGCCGCCACGCCATCTGGCAGCTCCCAGTGACATTTGTAAGTGTGCAGACGATGTACCACCGATGGCAGAGCCATCTTCAGGGGTGCTTGACCAAGACTAGGGATCAATTGGGAGTTCCTTTAACTCCTTGCGACTCATAAGACGCAATAGCGTCATATGGAACTTATGACCAAAAACTCATATGACGTGATCGCGTAATATGGACTTATCTACATGCCTCTCCAATAAGTTTATGACGCGATTGAGCGTCATATGGAGCTCAGTAAGTCCGGTAAGTTAGATGAAGATCTGTCAGTTGGTGGCAACCCCAGGTTTCTCTGACAATTCTAACGGCCAGCAGTGTGGTTTTGACAGTTGTGTGGTGCAGTGGCAATGATACCGGGCGCCCGCCTCCGTGGACTTACTGGAACATAATATGTCGCAAGGAGTTAAGAGCTCTATCCTTATTAGATTATTCTTGCACGAGAGCATGACTCAGAGTCCTCAGTGCCACAGCCGGTTGGCTGGAGGAAGGACGTGTGACCTGTCGCACTTCCGCTCCCTCGCACTTGATTCTACAGGCTTTAAGAGGCTTAAAATCTTGTAAATTGCCATGGCGTTCAGGAATCTCTCCCGCAGGCAATGGGTAAAATACTGCAATCCTTCCTAAGCTGCATAGTATCGTCTAATCATAGCTAGAATAAAATATAAAACACGTCGCTGGTACTGAAAGGGTTAAGGGTTCATTTTTAGAGTGTAGATTTTTTATAACCCTCAATGTTTTTAGTTTCCGATATTCTATAGTCCGCCGTAAAATCCGAAATGTGAAATAAGGTTTCCCGTTTTCTGCGAAGCGCCGCATAAGAGACGGATGAAACTACCCAATTTGGAACGTCTTGAAGTAGTGGAGGAAAGAAGGAGAAGGAGAGAGAGAGAGAGAGAGAGAGAGAAATGGACTAGAGCAAATTGGCTGTAAATTCCCACACATATTCCCTGGCTGACTCTTCCCAAATGGTAGTTTTATTAGCTCGATAACTCCAGTGTTTTTTTAGTTATAGAGGTTAGTGGTCAAGAGTTTTGGCCCATCTATATATGAATCATAGCTCCATGTGTTCTTCTTATAGTAAATCGACTATAGACAGGAATACCTAAACAATTAGTTAGTTAGTTAGTTAAAATAGGACGTCAGAGGCTATCAAACCTTCTGGATTATCAAGTCAGCACACTGTAAGTCAAGAATAACATCAGGACTGGAGCCCTTATTCGAGAACTCCAGTCCCTTGAGTGGAAAATTCAGTGTCGGGATTATACACAATTGACCACTTGCGAGTTTCATTATATGAGGGGTAGACCTAGAAAGACGTGGGATCAGGTACTCCGGTCCGATATTAACATAAAGATCCTGAGGCAGCCCAAAGCAGGGTTGCCTAGAATGCCGCCATTTAGAAAGTGAGGCTGAAACCACACTATCTGTGGATGAAATGGTCTTTAACACTCAAAGAGCGGCTGGTGGAGTATATTTGACTGTGCCGCTCAGCGGGGGGTTTAACCGTAAACGAGCTTGTTTCTGTGCTCGTTTTCATGCAAGAGCCAGAGCGTAATACAAGTATGTATCCCTGAAAGGGCGTTAATTCAACTTTCCAATGACACCAGAACCATCCTTCTATGATCACTGGTTGTCTTGCAACGATTGTGCAACCGAAGGGCAAAATCGGTAAAATACGGTCATTGCCTTACATTATTACGTGTGAAACGAGTGAGAGAGGGTGGAGTACAAAGGAGTACATCTCAGTAGCTCCACGGCCACCGTGGCAAGCGGTCATGAGGTAAACTACGCTCCTCCCACCACTCCGCTCTCTCTCAGAGCACATTACGTGCTCAAAATTGCACTCGACAATAGCCGGGCCCCGCCACATAGGCCACATTTATTTCACTCGACAATAGCCGGGCGCCGCCAGTTAAGGGTTTAGGGGAGGTTTTCAGTTTGTTTCCTACTCTTCCAGCAATCTAAAAATGTCACCCCCTTGACCCCCTTTTAAGATAAATTTGTTAATTTTTCGGTAGAAAAATTTCCCGGCCGAAGGCCGGTTACTCTTTAATTACAGGCTCGTTATCGCTCGCCAGGATAAAATCGACACCTAAATGGCACGAAAGGTCTTAAAATTGACAGATTGGGGCGGAAATTCTTAAAATCCCCAAACTAATGGAGCAAACGTCTTAAAATCTCAAAAGCAATGGGGCTAGACATGAGGGAGAAAGAGGTCAAGAAAAAAGTCCCTCAAGTGGAAATCTCTCCTTAAACTTGTAGGTATGTATGTAGGCTATTTATCTAATTGTGTTCTTCTCACTACCAGCACCAAACACACTCCCAATGAAATTAATGAAAGCATGTGATCGTCCCGGGGATTCGAACCTGGGTCGTGTAATGGTTTAGATGCTTATGTTCTGGGTGTGGTGTCCCGAGTTCGAATCCCGGGAGGACCAAATGCTTTTATTAGTTTATTCAAGTACATTGGGGTTTGTAATTGATGATTATAATGTTAAGAACGGGGTGTTACTTAACTTTATTTGTATCACATACAGATTAAACACTCTAACCATTACACCATCAAGACAGGTATAATGTAGGTATGCATATGTATGTATGTTTGTATGTATGTATGTATGTATGCGTGTCGGAAAGTTGGAGCTGTATACATCGATATGTAGCAGAATTACCAACTAAATTACGGTTGTAGTACAATTTTAAATACATAAAGCCCAATTTAATATACTTCTTATCCATCAGAATCCTACGGTATTATTACATTTCTGTTAAATAGCGATGTTTACGGCTCCAACTTCCTTATAGCCTGAAACTCGCAGGGGGTCAATTGGAAAAGCTAGTGCCACAAAACAGGGGAAAAATGCAATAACTCCGTGAACACTGTCGTGAACCAAACATGAGAAGCAATAACAAACAGCAACAGAGAGTAATAACTGTAGCACTGTATGGGCTCTCTGTAAAACCCAGTTCTATCTTTACAAATGATAGTTTTCCTCTCTTACTGAAAATCTACCCTACAATACAGTATAAATGTACAAAACGTTAATACCGAATACATTGTGTTTGATTTAGGAGTTATAAAGGTTGACATTATATAGCTCTTGTCCAAATATTGTTTTGTTCTCACCTTAAGGGGGTACTGATCATTTGTTTTGTCTATTTATTTATTGATTTATACATTTGTTTTAGTTTCCTCACTAGGCCTCCATCAAGCTTAAAAAAAAAATCCCCCCCAAGACCCTCCTTCAAGATAATTTTGTACATTTTGCAGTATAAAAATGTCACGGCTGATGGCCGATGTAGTATTGCAGATACGATCTCGCCTAAAGTTCTAAAGGAAGCTAAGTATGAGCTCTCCAAACTACTGACATTGCTCTTCAATAAATCCTTACAGTCTGGAACTATGCCTTATATGTGGAAGCTCGCCAACGTAACACCGATTTTTAAAAAAGGCAGTAAATCCTTACCTAGTAACTATCGTCCAATTAGCTTAACCTCAGTTGTATGTATAATGCTAGAAACACTCATAAGAGACAAACTAGTAAATCACTTAGAGGAAAACAACATACTTAAAGATACTCAACACGGTGTTCGTAACAAACGTTCCTGCTTAACAAATCTCTTAGACTTGTTCCACGATATCCTCAACCTCTATGATGAGAGTAAAGCTGTGGATATTATATACCTTGAATTTAAAATGTCCTTCGACAAAGTTCCCCACAAACGTTTATTGATAAAACTAAAAGAGCATAGAATACAAGACGGTGAGTGAAATGGATCAAAATAGGCTCAGTGACAGAAAGCAAAGAGTAGTCATAAATGGTAAAGCATCCAAATGGATCAATGTAAGTAGCGGGGTACCCCAGGTATCGGTACTGGGACCAGTTCTCTTCCTAGTTTACATTAACGACATATATGAGGGTCTCACTTGTACAATCTCAAAGTTTGCTGACGATACAAACATAGCAAATAGCGTACTCTCAAATGAACATGTTGAAGATATGCAAATAATCTAGATAATTTGTCACATTGGGCTCAAATATGGCAAATGTGTTTTAATGCGGATAAATGTAAAGTAGTCCATATCTGAAACCGAAATGGAAAAGCAAACTAATCAATGAATAGCACCCAGCTTAAGAGTGTAGACAGAGAAACTGATTTGGGAGTAACAATCTCAAGTATCCTAAAACCGAGTCAACAATGTTCAGAAGTTGTTAAGAAGGCAAACAAAATAATTGGCATTATAGGCAGGTCATTTGAGCATAAATCTAAAGATGTAATCCTAACTCTTTAAAATTCCTTAGTCCGCCCTCTTCTGGAATACTGCGTTCAATCCTGGTGATCTTACTACCAAAAAGAAATAGACAAGCTAGAACGAGTTCAACGTAGAATTTGTTTTACCAAAATGATTCCTTGCCTAAAGAACAAACCATACGAGGAGCGTCTTAGAGAATTAAATATATTTCCTTTAAGCCAGCGCAGATTAAGAGGCGACTTAATTCATGTGTTCAAAATCATCACAGGCATCGACAATATGAACTGTAATAAATATTTTAGTATCGACCAGCCAAATAACACGTGGGGGAACGGTTGCAAAATTAATGGCAAGATATTTTAACTCACAGGAGTCTCAGAATTTCTTCTTCAATCGAGTTGTCAAGTTGTGGAATGGGCTTCGCTGAGATGTCATAGATGCAGCACCATTGATTTTTTTTTAATTCGCCTTGACAAACACCTTACCTTAAATCCACGACCGACTTCATTTGTAAATGAATAAAGTATTTGTTTTCCTCTATTATATTACTAACAACTGTCACCTACTAACATCTAATCCTGCCATTTACCCTTCCAAATCCGAATAAAAATAATCTAATAATAGCCAGAACGCAGAAAAGAAACGCGTAATGGGATCTTGAAAGTGTTGACTGTCGTATAGCGCGCAAACATCACTCAACATCCACTTGTATTCTCGTCTAATTAAGGGGGTCACCTTCTTTTTTTCTCTTTCTCTCTATTTCTTTGGCTTGTATCCATTCGGCCCCATTCAGCCAACTGTTTTAAGACGTTAATCCCCATCCAGGTGTCGATTTATTCCTGGCGAGCGATAGCAAGCCATCATTGTATGGAGAAATCCGGCTTCGCCGGAGACATTTTTCTATCGAAAAATGTACAAATGTAGCTTGTAAAAAAAATTATATATATATGCTGGCTCGCTACCGCTCGCCAGGAAAATATTGACACCTGGATAGGGGTAAACGTCTTAAACCAGTTTGCTGAATGGGGCCGAATGGATACAAGCCAAAGAGAGAGGGAGAGAGAGAGATGTGGGGCCCCCTTAACACCATTATTTTTTTGTTTATCTTTCACGGTTATTTGTTGTTATTGTTGTACCTCCACTGCTTCATAATTGTTGTTATTGTTGTACCTCCACTGCTTCATATTTGTTGTTATTGTTGTACCTCCACTGCTTCATATATGTTGTTATTGTTGTACCTCCACTGCTTCATATTTGTTGTTATTGTTGTACCTCCACTGCTTCATAATTGTTGTTATTGTTGTACCTCCACTGCTTCATATTTGTTGTTATTGTTGTACCTCCACTGCTTCATATTTGTTGTTATTGTTGTACCTCCACTGCTTCATAATTCACACAACAAAACTCAAATTCAGGCCTTCATACATTGCTTAACATGCTCAGATTATTATGCAGGATTCAGGCCTTCATACATTGCTTAACATGCTCAGATTATTATGCAGGATTCAGGCCTTCATACATTGCTTAACATGCTCAGATTATTATGCAGGATTCAGGCCTTCATACATTGCTTAACATGCTCAGATTATTATGCAGGATTCGAAACTGCATAATAAATCGTAGGTTTGTGCATAATTATTTACCTGTCTTGATAGCGTAATGCATAAATGCGCGGAATTTCGGTGTGAGTATCCTAGGTTCGAGTCCTTGGAGTGCCACATGTATTTGTTGATTTCATTAATTGAGTTTAGAAGTAAAGTTGGTTGGTGAACAAATATGAATTATGGCTTTAAAGAAGGTATGAAAATAGTTATTAGAGGGCCCATAATAGTTAATTAATTTAAAGGTTAACTGACAGTAATACTCTAATATATTCATTTCACTCAAAACACCAAACACCTCCAATGAAACCAATGAAAGCATACGATCCTCCCGGGATTCGAACCTGGGTTACCACATAGATCTTTAACACTCTAACCATTACACCATCAAGACAGTTAATGAATACGATAATGAATACGACAGTACATGAATACAATTTTATATCCATTTATCGAATACTGGATATCACTCTAATCTATATCAATCTAGTATGAGGTAGAAAGATAAATTACAAACAATATACCCAAAGATTTCACACCATTGAAGGCAAATCACTATGAATATAACCAGTGATGTTATACACCATTTATAACCAGTGATGTTATACACCATTTATAACCAGTGATGTTATACACCATTTATAACCAGTGATGTTATACACCATTTTATACTAATGATTATTTTTCAGTGTATAGCATGCAAGTTTCACTCAACATCTATTCGCTTTCTGGTCTAACTAATCCTATTTTTCCTACGTGTCTGTATGTGTGTGTGTGTGTGTGTGTGTGTGACTGTGTGTGTGTGTGTGTGTGTGTGTGTGTGTGTGTGTGTGTGTGTGAGTTTAGACCTAGCCAGTGTGTATGACTGTGTGTATGTGTACTTACTCTAGTTGTACTTACACTAGTTGTATTGCGGGAGTGAGCATGCTCGTTATTTCCCGCCTCCTATATGTGTAGGTGTTATATGTATCGTTGGAATGGCTGTGGATTGTGTGTAGTCTGTATTTTTAGCCAATTGGCGACATCGGAAACGAAGGCTTAGGGTGGATCTGTATGGTACCATTCTCACTATAAACGGTACCGTCTCGCCCGAAGGCTTAGGTAGCCATCAGCTTAGGTGAACCATATGATACCCATCTCGCCTTGTACCATTTTTGCCAACCCCAGATGGGACGTCACAACGTCGTCCACTTATTCCAGGTACCTATTTACAGCTAGGTGAACTGAGGCTAACACATGAAAGGAGACAAGCCCAATTTGTCTCCGCCCGGCCGGGGATTGAACCCCCGACCCCTCGTGTGTGAGTCGAGAGCTCTACCTACTAGGCTACGGGCTGTGTGTGTGTGTGTGTGTGTTTGTGTGTAAACCTAACCAGTATGTGTGTGTGTGTGTAATAATGTTTGCTATTCTGTTAGTGAGCATGTATCTCTGTATTTCAAGCAGAGAATTACTACTGTATACATTTGCTTGTGTGTGTAATAATAATAATAATAATAATAATAATAAACGGTTTATTAAAGAATGGCAGCCTCATGAGCTGAAAATACACATTTTACAATTTAGTGGATGAACATGAGATATACAGATATGAAGATGGTAAGCTCAGTTTACAACAAAAAAAATACAATAATGATGCAGGTGCAAAATACAAATTATCATAAATTAACCATGAGAGTAAGTTGTTGTTGTTGTTGTTTTTCCCCAAGCTGCCTCGCCGAACAGCCCCAAGGCCCCGAGCAAGGCCAAGGCCATAACCGAGCGCCCCCACAGAACCCCTCCCGCCGACCACAATAAAGCCTGGGTGACCGAAGCCACTCCATGGCGGGGAGCTGAGGAGGGTGCAGAAACGCCCGGGAAACCAAAGCCCCACCCAGGGCCCTGTGCCCCTCAGCAATTATGAAGAGAAAGTTGAGGGGCAAAGGAAAGATGTGACGCTTTGGCTTCCAATCTTGGTAGATTAGGAGGTCAATCCACGCAAGAGACGTCGTCACTTGAGATCTAGAAAATATATAAGTAAAAGGAACAGTCAGAGTAAGCTATGGGTATGGCAGAGATCGCTCAGTTCTCACTCTGATAGACCAGCCCATCACCACATGACTAGAACCCAATCCTCTCAGCATCAGCTAGGAAAGGCCCTAGAAAGCCGCCTTTGGCGGGGGGATAGCTCCCCTATTTCAACCCTTTTCGGGGTTGGGCACCCGCCCTGAGAGTAAGTGATATACAGTACATATACACATTTATTT
>CM064508.1:42278336-42283336 GCA_032716605.1 Paralithodes platypus
AGAAAACGGGATGAGGGGAAGACAAGTGAGGGGAAGGAAACGGGATGAGGGGAAGTCAAGTGAGGGGAAGAAAACGGGAAGAGGGGAAATCAAGTGAGGGGAAGAAATGGGAGGAAGGGGAAGGAAGACTACAATAGATATCACGATATTATTCAGATAACCTTTCGTGGCGATTCCCACGCTCAGGGTCACGATCGTTACGTTCACTTTTAATTTGACAGCTTTTGGGTTGAGCGCCCCTCACCCCCCAGGACTTATTGTCATTATTATTTATAATGCCAAGAGGAAGCAAATAACAGCTGGCCGTGGGTTAATTTCGGTAAATAAGGGGTCAAAGTAGACATGCAACGCCCGTGACCGCGAGGTGTTTTTTTTTTTTTTTTTTCTATGTGAGTGAGGGAGGCAAAAGGCAGAACTGCCTATAGCGAGTACCTCCCCCAGAGTTGAAAGAGTGACAGAGCCAATATCAAGGGACGTTCGAGCCAAATTGCCTGGACACACAGAGTTTGAAGCAATTTAAGTCATAGGAAGAGGGAAAGACTGATTCTGGGAGAGAGTTCCAGAGCTCAGTTGTTGAATTCAAGAAACACTGACAGTAACTTTTCACTCTTGGGTTGGAGAGTTGCACAGAGTAGGGGTGGGATTGTGTTGCAAGACGGGTACCACGTGCCCTACATAGAAGAAATGGTATACACTGGGAGAGCTCTGAGGATCACTGATTATTATTGTAGCGATAGAATAGCGAGAGAGATACAACATTGCGGCGAAGAGAGAGAGTTTGCAGAGAGTTGGTGAGTGGACGGGAGTTAATGATACGAAAAGCTTTCCTTTCTACTGTGTCTAGGAGTGCGGCGTGAGAGGATCCTCCTCACACATGTGAACAATACTCAATACAAGGACACACTGTGCCCCTGTACAGAGCAAGAACCTGTGCAGGGGTAAAGAACCCCTTTGAGGCGGTTGAGCACACCCACCTTCTGGGAGGCTGCCTTAGCAAGACTAGTAATAGGGTCCTTCCAAGTGAGAGCAGAAGAAAAAGAGACACCAAGAATACTGAGAGAATATGAAGGATTGATTTTTGTATTGTTGAAGTATAAGGGAAAGTCATCTGGGAGTTCCGGACGGTAAGTCAAATGGATAAATTAGGTTTTTGAAGCATTAAAAGCAACAATGTTTTCTCTGCACAATTGGAAATAGTAGTTAGATCAGCGGATAAGTGTTGTATGGCTTCATTACGTTTGTTTTTGAGGGATTGCTGGCTGGGGCGTTCTGGAAAACTTATTGAGTAGTGCAAGGTAGAGTCGTCTGCGTATGAATGGATGGGACTTGAGGTACAGTTGGGTGCGAATACCTCTGCGAAAAGTTGCTTGGTGTTATCTATATATAATATGTGCAGTAACAAGAAATAGGGTGGTCAGTATGGAAGTGAAGAAGTCCTTGCATGACAGTGTGGTAATCCCGACACTGACTTACGGAAGCGAAGCATGGACGTTGGTTGAGAGACTCAGACCAAGAGTGAGAGCAGTGGAAATGAATTACTTAAGGAGTGCGTGCGGAGTTACATGGAGGGATAGACAGACTAATGAGGAAGTAAGAAGGAGGTGTGGTGTGGAGGTAGATGTGCAGGAAAGTGTGAAAAGGAACAACTTGAGATGGTTCGGCCATATGGAACGTATGGAAAGCGAGAGAATGACTAAGAAGGTGTACGAGAGCGAGGTGGAGGGGGAGAGGTAGACCGAATATGAGGTGGAAGGATGGAGTGAGGAACTACATGAACGAAGGCGGTGCTGGTTGGGGGGAGGGGCGTCGACTGACTGGGGACAGAGGAGCATGGGGGCGGTTCGTTCGTGGCCACCCCTTCGGGGATCACGGCGTCAGGCAATAGATAGATAGATAGATAGTAACCCGATCTATAAACAAAAATAATTATGCATGCTAGGTCATTTATCTGACATACTAATTCTGGTTAGATAGTGTTTTAGGAAAGTGTGCTTGCCCGAGGTGCTCATCTCCTTAACATGGTCCTTTGAAGCCAGTGGTGGAAAACTAGCCTGTTACACTGGGGTTACTGCATATGTACGCCTTCTGTACCGGCGATGTCTTGTTAAATGTATTCTTTATTATATTTAGACGATTTTGTCCAGTTTAAGAAGAATCTGTGGTAGTAAAAATGGTTAAGCGAGATAGTTCGAAGCCTGTTTATTGTTGGAGGGCCTTTTTCTACTGAACAAAATCGTCTAATAGTAGCCACAGTAAAGTCAAAAGGACGGTTCCGGTATTGAAAGGGTTAACCAAGATGCCACATTCTACTTCCTCGGAGGGAACTTTGCAAAGGCCCGCTTGCGAGTTTCAGGCTATAAGGAAGTTGGAGCCGTAAACATCGCTATTATACGGATATGCAATGACAAAGGAGTTTTCTGATGGATAAAGAGTAGTTTGAATTCGGTTTTATGTATTTATAAATGTACTACAACTTTATTTTAGCTGGTAATTTGGGCAAATATTGATGTCTACAGCTCCAACTTCCTTATAGCCCGAAATTCGCAAGTGGTTAATTGCATTGAAACTTCAGCTTATAAAACAAACCCATGTGATAATCTTTCCACCATTACTTTACATGACTTCGAAATAAATGAATAACATAACACGAATCAATAACAAATTAAAGATGTGTCCCACGAAATAAATAAATAACATAACACGAATCAATAAACAAATAAAAGATATGTCCCACGAAATAAATAAATAACATAACACGAATCTATAAACAAATTAAAGATAGGTCCCACCCCTTAGCCATTCTTAACCCTTTGAAGATTATGACGCACTTTGACCGTATCTTCTAGCTATCATTAGACGATGTTATCTAGTTTACGAAGGATCTGTTGGAATTCTAAGGGTAAAGACTATCTCAATTAACCCACTGAATTCGATATCCCCTTCCTAATCTGCACAAGATCTTCTAATAATAGCCTGAAAACATAAACTAAAGGGGGATGGCCCGGTTTTCTGGACCACTTTCTCCCTCATGTTTAGCTCCATCCTTTTTCAGATGTTAAGATGTTTGCCCAATTCGTTAGTCGATTTTAAGACTTTTCACCCCATTTCTTCGTCAATATTTAGACCTTTCGTGCTATTTAGGTGTCGATTTTTTCCCTGGCGAACGATAGTGAGCCTGTAATGTTGGAAGAACTGGCCTTCGGCCGGGACATTTTTCTACCAAAAAATTTACAAATTAATCTAGAAGGGGGATCTAATGGATGTTTGATTTAAATTTGATGGAGGTCTAGGGAGGAAACTAGAAAAATAATGAATACATGCAAAAATCGGCCAAACAGTGAATCATCCCCCCTTAACTGCGTAATAGGATCTCCAAAAGGTACAGTAAGCCATTTTATATTTAACAAAGAGCGACCATTACCTGCATTATTGTATGTCCACAAACATTTCAATATAAGTAAGCATAAACACCTATTCATATATTAGTAAGCATAAACACCTATTCATATATTAGTAAGCATAAACACCTATTCATATTAGTAAGCATAAACACCTATTCATATATTAGTAAGCATAAACACCTATTCATATATTAGTAAGCATAAACACCTATTCATATATTAGTAAGCATAAACACCTATTCATATATTAGTAAGCATAAACACCTATTCATATATTAGTAAGCATAAACACCTATTCATATATTAGTAAGCATAAACACCTATTCATATATTAGTAAGCATAAACACCTATTCATATATTAGTAAGCATAAACACCTATTCATATATTAGTAAGCATAAACACCTATTCATATATTAGTAAGCATAAACACCTATTCATATATTTACCATAATATAATTTGCTCATACAATATTATTCAATTTAATAAGTTAATATCGGGAAAAAAATATGTGATATCTGGTATTGCAAAATGGAATTCTATATCCGAAAATATTTTACGAGTTCGGAAAGAAAGGTGAATATTTTCTTTTGCTTTTAATTTTGTTTCGGCCTTTATAACTGGAAAATATATATATATATAAAAAACATACCTGTATTTTAATTTTAGTTTAATAAATCATTCTGAGGAGGACTCTATGTAATTGAAAACTTGCCGTCGGTAAATAAAATGCTGTATCTAGAATATAATATATATATATATATATATATATATATATATATACTGCATGTTAGTGCATATAACTATCTTCGCCTCATAAACTCACTTCCTCTTACTAGTTCCCAACAATCTCTTTCTACAGTCCGGAATGTTGCATCTCTGTCATTCTTCTATCACTACTACAACAATCAATATTCTTCAGAGCTCTCTCAGCGTATATCCCCTCCCTTGCAGCAAGTGCGAGGCACCCGCCTTTCAACACAGTCCCACTCTTTTCTGTCCAGCTCCAACCCAATCCAACCCAAGAATTGGCAATTTTGCTCAGTCTTTCTTCTACTCAACAAGTGAGCTCTGGAACTCTCTCCCTCAATCAATCCTTCCTTCATCCTATGACTTAAACTGCTTTAAATTTAGTGTGTTTAGGCATTTTGACTCCAACGTCCCTTGAATTTGACTCTGTCACTCTTTTGGCTTTGGGAGAGACACTCGTTACAGGCAACCTGCCTTTTGTCTCCTTCATACACATTGAACAATAAATCTATCTCTCTATCTATCTACCTACCGACTCTCTCTCTCTCTATATATATATATTATTACTGAAGGGGTTAATTGAAGTTATATGTCAACGTGGTAAACATATATTTCACAACAAAGGGGGTATATATTAGCAAAACGAGGACATCCGGAATTACATATTTGTTTTCTATTATATAGTGAGATTATCTTTAATATATTATTTATTAACTGAATTTTGGAAGAATCACAAGAGTTGTATCTGAAGAAAAATATTGAAGTTTAGAGTTTGGGAACTTTTTCAGAAAGTTGAAGATATATATGTTCGATATTAATAATATGTGGTTACGTGCGCACATAAACACA
>CM064508.1:42288336-42424678 GCA_032716605.1 Paralithodes platypus
GTCTTATTTATTACAGTACCCTCCATTTCTGCTACCCCACACTCTCTCTACCTGGAAATGGGCCGTAGTTTTAAGGGGGGTTGTGTGTTTCGGGGCTAGGGGGGGGGGGGGGGAGGTTCTGGGCCCTATTCTTTCTTAAATATAGCCCCATTAGTTTTGACAATTTAAGACATACGCCCCATTAGTTTTGTGATTTTAAGGCCTTTCGTGTCATTTAGGAGTCGATTTTGTTCCTGACGAACGACAGTGAGCCTGCAATTTCTAGGCATACTGGACACAATATATTCAAATTATGGCATTCTATTCAAGAGTTCGGCGCCAGAGCACAACACCAGGTAGGTCTTTTGGCGCCAGGAAGAATGGTGTGTGTGTACAAAGTACAAAGGAGTACAAAGGAAATCAAGCAACAGTAGATCTAGTGACCCTTCTAGGCTGCTTGTCCTCCAAAACACTGAGGATCAAGTGTCCAAACAGTGGTTTAGAGTGGGTAAGGGAACATTGGCAAGGGAACAACTGCCCTGGAACTAATGTCTGTGACAGGATTAGGAAGTTAGTAGGGGACAGAGGGGTTAGTAACTGAGGGGGGGATTAAATAAAGTTATTCATTTACAAACGCAGTCAGTCGCGGGTTTGATGAGAGATATTTGTCTAGGCGAAGTTTAAATTAATCAACGGTGCTGCAGTCTATAACATCTCGGGGAAGCCCATTCCATAAGTTGACAACTCGATTGAAGAAGAAAATTTTAGCTTCGTGCGAGTTAAAAGATTTACCAATAATTTTGCACCCCGATAGTGAAGTACTTACTACAGTTCATATTGTCGATGCCTTTGATGATTTTGAACACTTGAATTAAGTCGCCTCTTAATCTGCGCTGGGTTAAAGGAAATATATTTAATTCTATAAGACGCTCCTCGTATGGTTTGTTCTTTAGGCTAGGTATCATTTTGGTAACTCTACGTTGAACCCGTTCTAGCTTGTCTATATCTATTTGGTAATAAGGGCACCAGGATTGAACGCAGTATTTCAGAAGAGGGCGGACTAAGGCATTGTAAAGGGTTAGGATAACGTCTTTGGATTTATGCTCAAATGTGTGTGTGTGTGTGTGTGTTCATGTATGAGTGTTTGTGTGTGGGTGTGTGTGTATGAGTGTCTGTATGTGTGTTTACATAACATTGATATAACCTATCATTGGTATAAAGTTTGGCTAGACAAATAGGTAGTGTGTGTGTGTGTGTGTGTGTGTGTGTGTGTGTGTGTGTGTGTGTGTGTGTGTGTGTGTGTGTGTGTGTGTGAGAGAGAGAGAGAGAGCAAGCTTACGTGTGTGTGTTATCGAGAGAGTGTGTGTTAGTGAGTGTGTATAGTGACTTTGTATGTGTAAAAGACTTGACGCAGGTAAGTAAGGTACCCCCAACTCTCCCCATAGAAGAGCCTGGCACCAACCTGGCGCCAGCGAGGTTCCCGCAGCGGCACCCCTGAATTACTGGCCTGGAAGAAGGAGACCCACTTCTAGCACACAGTTTCCTTGCAATATTTCCTCGGTTGCAATTTGGGCGGAAATATATCTCTATTTATATTTTTTGTCTTACTCTTTCATGGTGTGTGTGGGAGAGAGAGAGAGAGATAGTGTGTGTGTGAGGGGAGTGGGGGGGTGTATACAGTATGTGTGTGTGTGGGGTGGGGGGTTAGGGAGAAATGTACATAGATTTACATATATAGACGGACCATGCATATCTTAAGATCCCTGCGAGGTGGCCAGGACTTAAGGGGAGGCAGACCGTTTTTCTGAACCCCCTTCTCCCTAATGTTTAGCCCCACTAGTTTTGAGATTGTAAGATGTTCGGCCCATTAGTTTGACGATTTTAACACCTTTCGCCCCATTTCGTTGTCAATTTTAAGACCTTTCGTGCCATTTAGGTGTCTATTTTTTCCTGGCGATAGCGAGTCTGCAATTTTAAGAGGAACCGGCCTTCGGCCGGGACATTTTTCTACCGAAAAATGTACAAATTTATCTTAAAGAGGGGTCTAGGGTGTGTTTTTCTAAGCTTGATGGAGGTCTAGGTAGGAAACTAAAAAAATATATGAAGACATGAATTATATAATAGACCAAACAAACGGCCAGTCTCCTCTTAATCCTAGTAGAGATAGCAACCCTAATAGTAGGAGTAAATGGAAGGAAAGGATAGCAATACTGAAGGCCCTCTCCCCATCCTCCGCTCCCTCCGGCAATTATCCGTACATATATATACAGTACAGTATATAACTTAGTTTGGCTATCATTACAAGATATTCAGTTTTGGAAGAATCTGTGGTACTGACAAAACTAATTGAGATCATTATTACTCCTTCGATGCTTATAGGACTTTCTATAGCGGAGTAAAATCGTATAATGTTAGCCAGTATAGTGATAAGAGGGGCGTCATAAGAGGGTTGATCCTTTAAGGGGAGATTTCCACTCGAGGCATTTTTTTTTCTGGACCCCTTTCTCCCTCATGTTAAGCCCATTCATTTTGAGATTTTAAGACGTCCACCCCATTAGTTTGGCAATGTTAAGACCTTTCGCCCCATTTCTGTCAATTTTAAGACCTTTCGTGCCATTTAAGTGTCTATTTTACTTCCTGGCGAGCAATAGCAACCCTGTAATTTAAAAGGAACCGGCCTTCGGCCGGAAAAACTTTCTATAGAAAAATGTAAACATTTATCTTGAAAGGGGGTTTAGGGGGTATAATTTTAAGCTTGATGGAGGTCTAGGGAACAAACTAAAAACCTCAGATTAACCTTTTAAGGTACGATGACGAATTTTTTCTGGCTATTACTAGACGATGTTATTCAAATTAAGAAGGGTATATGGAAGTAAAGAAGGTTGGTCGAGATCGTATTTTCCCTATAATAAAGAAATAAAGAGATAGAGCAACATTTGAATTTACCAGAGCTCTCTCATCGGCCAGGAAAAGATTGCCCAATTGACCACTTGCGAGTTTAAAAGGCTATAAGGAAGTTGGAGCTGTAGACATCGACATTTAGCAGAATTACCAGCTAAAATACGGTTGTAGTGCATTTATAAACCCATACAAATATATTAATCATACTTTCCATCCATCGGAAACCTAAATCATTATTGCATTTCTGTTTTATATCGATGTTTATAGCTCCAACTTCCTTATAGCCTGAAACTCGCAAGTGGTGAATTAAGACGAAACCCTGGAGTAAACAAACATATCAAAGGAACACCAACACTTAGGAATAAAACTCCACTGAGAAAACCTAAATATATAATAATAATAATAATAATAATAATAATAATAATAAAACTAAAAAAGATACTCCAACCCACAATATGAGGTGGTGGTTCGAACATGGGACTCTGAGTTGAGAGTTCACACCGCTCCAGACAGAACACTCGAGTATCTTATTATCAACAATGCAAACTTGTACCACATGATTCTTTTATCTCAGGTCATCGCTTTTGTTCACTTGGATGGTATTTTGCCCACAAGAATTATTTTCATTTTCTTTTCTTTGTTTATATTTTTACATTTATTTTTACATTCAAATACTGTAGATAATGATATTCTTAGCTTAATACTCTCAGGATCATGACGTATTTTGTCAGTGTATTCTCAATATCTCCACTAACTCTCCTGACTTCCATATACCCTTCCTACTCTGAATATAATCGTCTAATGACAGCCGCAATAAACTGTCTAGATTTGGCTTGATTCCGGGCAGAAACATAGGAATAATGAGATTCTTGAGTTTTAAGGCGTCGGTACTGTTTGAATGCTTCCTCCTTGTGGACAGCAGTAGAACCAGCGTGAGTAAACCAAGATTTTTTTGCATTAGACTGAGAGAAAGAAAACGGAATGTACGCCTCCATGCCCGAGAGGATTACCTCGGTAATGCGTTCAGCACTCTCCGAGGGTCCTCGGCCATGCAAGCAGAAGTAATTCCATGGGAAATCAAAGAAGTACTGCCGGAGAGCCTCCCAGTCGGCAGCGCCAAAGTGCCACAAGCGCCGCCGGCTGGGAGGATCGGGCGGCCGTACTGAAGAGATAGGACAGGTGACGGAGATAAGTATATGGTCGGAGGAGCCCAAAGGAGAGAAAAGATTGACAGTATAAGAAGAAGGGTTAGAAGTCAGAAATAAGTCAGGAATGTTGGGCCGATCTCCGTAGCGATCCGGGATATGGGTGGGGTGCTGGACCAGCTGCTCTAGGTCATTTATGATAGAAAAGACGTAGGCTTGTTCACCAGGTTGGTCAGTAGTGTGAGAGGAGAACCATTGGTGGTGGTGAACGTTGAAATTTCCTAAGATGGAGATTTCAGAGAAAGGAGAGATGGATAGAATGTGTTCCACTTTAGAGTTTAGGTATTCAAAGAATTTGGGAAAGTTGGTAGAGTTAGGGGAAAGATAGACAGCACAGAAATATTTAGTATGAAAATGACAGGATAGTTTGAGCCATAAAGTTGAGAATTCAGAAGAGTCGAAATCGGGAACATTTTAATTTACCAGAGCTCTCATTGGTAACCAAGCCGAAACCCTGAGTAAACAAACAAAACAAAGGAACAAACACCCGAGTAAAATACTCCACGCAAGAAAAGAAAAATTGATACAAACAAAGCACGTAAATAAAGAAAGACAAGGAACAACGAAAACACTCTACGCCAAAGAGAAAAGAAAAAGATAAGAGGATAAAATAAAACAAAAACAAACAAAAAACAACACTCGAGGTAAACACTCCACCCCTATAACAAAAAATGAGGGGAAAAAATGAAGACAAAAATCGACGAGAAAGAGATTTGAACCTTGCAGAAAAAAAAGTGGTCTCGGCTTGAAAACACAACAGAAGAGGAGGTCTTCCAAAACTGTGTTGGTTGTAGAGAAAAGAAAACTGTTGAACATACACGAACACATCCTATATACACACACACACACACAGTACATACACACACACATACATACAGTACATTCACATACATACACACACACACACACACACACACACACTCATACAGTACATTCAAACACACACATACAGTACATACATACACACACACACACACACACACCCACACACACACACGGATCGGGATGGTCCAGTGATCTAAAGCACCTCGCGCTAATATTCCATGCAAGGGTAAGAGTACGAGTCCCCCAGAATATGAAACATTTTTCCAGCCATCTAGGTGAAGAAGGATTATAGAGTGGTGATGGGCTGGTCTATCAGAGTGAGAGCTGAGCAATCTCTGCCATACCCATAGCTTACTCTGACTGTTCCTTTTACTTACATATTTTCTAGATCTCAAGTGACGGCGTCTCTTCCGTGGATTGACCTCCCAATCTACCAAGATTGGAAGCCAAAGCGTCACATTTTTCCCTTGCCCCTCAACTTTCTCTTCATAATTGCTGAGGGGCACAGGGCCCTGGGTGGGGCTTTGGTTTCCCGGGCGTTTCCGCACCCTCCTCAGATCCCCGCCATGGAGTGGCTTCGGTCACCCGGGCTTTATTGTGGTCGGCAGGGAGTGTTCTGTGGGGGCGCTCGGTTATGGCCTTGGAATTGCTCGGGGCCTTGGGGCTGTTCGGCCAGGCAGCTTGGGGAACAACAACAACAAGAAGGATTATAGCGTGGTCCCTCCCTAGCCAAGCTGCTCAACCATTAGCTTGTGATAGCCCACACGTTGTTCCACCAGGTCATCTGCGTATGTACTATGGTGGGAACTCAAGTACCTCAAAGTCACCAAAGGTCGCATGTGACCTCGTAGATAATGGTAGACTAACCATTGTATTGTACCTAGGATCCATCCATCCATCTATCCATCCATCTATCTATCTATCCATCTATCCCAGCCAGAGTCAGGTCACGTCCCAGTTCTAGTCACTCCTCTAGACTCCTCCACAAATTCAATTCCCTCTCGGAGATAAAATGAAGCTAATGTGAAAATCCTGTATTTTATTTCCTTCGTGTGTGTGTGTGTGTGTGTGTGTGTGTGTGTGTGTGTGTGTGTGTGTGTGTGTGTGTGTGTGTGTGTGTGTGTCTTTTAAATTATCAGATAATGCATTCTCTTTAAGGTTAATGTACATTACGCCATATTAATATATATACACTTCATGTGTTTATGTATGGAAGGAAAAATAGTTGAATTGAATAAAAAGGGTTCGATTCTTGGCAAGTGGAGATGTTTGGGCAGTCTCTTCGCACCCTTTGCCTTGATCGCCTAACAGTACATTAAGTCTGAGCCACATCTATTCCCGATGTTCGCCTATCAGTAATATAGAAAACAATAAATAAATAAATAAAATAAAATAAATAACATAGGCCTGTTCCCTCATCTCTTAATGAGAAGTTTTTGTTTTATCTGGACCCCTTTCTGATTTATGCTTAGCCCCATTATATTTGACATGTAAAGACGTTTGCCCCATTAGTTTGGAGATAGTAAGATCTTTCACCTCATTTCTTTATAATTATTAGGACAAATACAGTAGGTGTATAATCTTCCCTGACGAGCGGTAGCAAGCATGTAATTTAGGAGGAAACAGCCTTGGGCTGGAATTTATCTCTAAGGGGGGTCTTAGGGCTATTTTTAAAGCTTGATAGAGGTCTGAGGAGCAACATATATATATACTGTATATATATATACTGTATATATATATATATATATATATATATATATATAGAGAGAGAGAGAGAAATAAAGACAAATGTATATAAAGTTAAGAGTAGAATAACTTCCCCTTAATGAGCTTAATCCATGATAAAATAAAATAAACCCAGCCAACCAGAATTCAAATAAACCCAGCCAACCATAATTCAAATAAACCCAGCCAACCATAATTCAAATAAACCCAGCCAACCATAATTCAAATAAACCCAGCCAACCATAATTCAAATAAACCCAGCCAACCATAATTCAAATAAACCCAGCCAACCATAATTCAAATAAACCCAGCCAACCATAATTCAAATAACCCCAGCCAACCATAATTCAAATAAACCCAGCCAACCATAATTCAAATAAACCCAGCCACCATAATTCAAATAAACCCAGCCAACCATAATTCAAATAAACCCAGCCAACCATAATTCAAATAAACCCAGCCAACCATAATTCAAATAAACCCAGCCAACCATAATTCAAATATACAAGCATAAAATGAATTGTATATGTGGGTTTTATATATTCGTTATATAATATTAGCTTAATATATAATAACATAAAAATATAAAATAAGTCCTCCCCCTTAATTAAAGAAACAAATATTATACACAGCCAACCATAAATTCAAATCTAAAAGCATAATATGCATTTTATATGAGTTTTATATATGAGTTTTATTTTATTAGCTTAACCTTTTGAAGCTCTGACGCATTTAAGCATTTATTGTGGCTATCATTAGACGATTTTATGCAGCTTAGGAAGTATCTATGGGTATTAAAAGGGTAAATACTATCTCAATCAATCCTCAGCTCCCTGCCTTGAAGTGGCTTCGGTCACCCGGGCTTTGTTAGTGGTAAGCAGGGAGGATTTTGTGGGGGCGCTCGTTTGTGGCCTAGGCCTTGCTCGAGACCTTGGGGCTGTTCGGCCAGACAGCCTGGGGAACAACAACAACAACAACCTTTTGACTTCCATATACCGTTACTAATCTGAATAAAATCGTCTAATAGTAGCCAGAAACACAACAGAAACACGTATTGGAGCTTGAAAGGGGTTAATATATAATAACATAAAAATAAAATGAAACCCTCCTCCTTAATTAAAGAAAACAATATATTAAAATAAGCCAACCATAATTCAAATATACAAGCATAATATAATGTTATATGAGTTTTATATGCGAGTTTTATTTTATTAGCTTAATATATAATAACATACACATAAAATTTAATCTTCCCCCTTAAGTAAAGAAAAACAATTAAACACAGCCAACTATAAATGCAAATCTCAAAACATAATATAATTTTCTTGTCAGAGGCTAAAACACGAGACGCTGGAATTGCCTGCGTAGGAAAATAATTATACCTGTATGTGGGTCAGGAGGAGCCCAAAATAACACACTATTAAGGGGAGATATCCACTTGAGGGATCTTTTTCTTGACCCCTTTCTCCCTCATGTTTAGCCCCATTGCTTTTGAGATTTTAACCACGTTCGCCCCATTATTTTGACGGTTTTAAGAACTTTCGACCCATTTCTGTCAATGTTAAGACCTTTCGTGCCATTTAGGTGTCGATTTTATCCTGGCGAGCGATAGCGAGCCTGTAATATAAGAGGAACCGGCTTTCAGCCGGGACATTTTTCTACCGAAAAATGTACAAATTTATCTTGAAAGAGGGTCAAGGGGGTGAAATTTTAAGATTGCTGGAAGAGTAGAAAACAAACTAAAAACCTCCCCTTAAGAAAAATTGAGGACACCGGAGAGATTCAAAAATATAATTATACTAATAAGGGAACATTTGCTTGAGTGGAGCGTGGGAGGTATTAGTATTGGTTCTGGACTAATACACACAGACACGCACGCACGCACGCGCACACACACACTCTTTCTCACTCTCATACACACACACTCTCTCGCTCTCTCTCTCGCTCACACACACAGACACACACTCTTTCTCACTCTCGTACACACACACTCGCTCTCTCTCGCTCTCTCTCTCTCTCTCTCTCTTACAAACAAACACACACACACACACACACACCATGTCAACAATAACATCAACAAAAGCAGCAAGAGCAACAAGAATATAATTGCGTTACAAAAACCTTCATATCATTACATTCAACATAAGAATTCCCTTTTCTTATCCAATGGAAAAATAAAGACTGAAAAATTAAACCACTTATTGAAATAGTCATTATTTGAGAGACAACAATTTCGGTTCATGTAAATTCCTCTAAGATGGACTCTAAATATAATGATAATAATAATAATAATAATAATAATAATAATAATAATAATAATAATAACAACAATAACAATAATAATAAATATATAAATAAATAAAATAAAATATATACAGTACCGGTATATATACAGTATATACTGTAAATATATACAGTACCGGTATATATATAAAATATATACAGTACCGGTATATATATATATATATATATAAAATATATACAGTACCGGTATATATATACAATATATACAGTACCGGTATATATATATATATATATATATATATAAATATATACAGTACCGGTATATATAGAGTATATACTGTAAATATATACAGTACCGGTATATATACAGTATATACTGTAAATATATACAGTACCGGTATATATATATATATATATAAAATATATACAGTACCGGTATATATATACAATATATACAGTACCGGTATATATATACAATATATACAGTACCGGTATATATATAAAATATATACAGTACCGGTATATATATAAAATATATACAGTACCGGTATATATATACAATATATACAGTACCGCTAGATATATATACAGTACCGGTATATATATACAATATATACAGTACCGGTATATATATATATATATATATATAAAATATATACAGTACCGGTATATATATAAAATATATACAGTACCGGTATATATATAAAATATATACAGTACCGGTATATATAAAATATATACAGTACCGGTATATATATACAATATATACAGTACCGGTATATATATATATATATATATAAAATATATACAGTACCGGTATATATATAAAATATATACAGTACCGGTATATATATAAAATATATACAGTACCGGTATATATAAAATATATACAGTACCGGTATATATATAAAATATATACAGTACCGGTATATATATATAAAAATAACTGAAATAAATGAGCTGCAGGAGCGACGTAAATGTTTGAGAACATTAAACTGAATCTTGGAAACGAGATGTTTACGGGTGAGGGGACGAGAATGAGAAGGGGGGGGGGGGGGGGGCAGTGTGTGTGTATGTGGGTGTGGGTGTTTGTGTGTGTGTGTGTGTGTGTGTGTGTGTGAGGGTCGCGTATCTGAACATTAATTTATATAATAGTTGTTTTTGAACTGTTATATTCAGAATTATGTACGCTCCAATAAATGCATATGAACACATCGAATAAATTCAGTAATATAATTTTGTGTGTGAAAGAGTGTAAGAGAGTGAGTGTGTGAGTGTGTGCGTGAGGAAAAGGAAGGATATAGAAGAGAATATGAGGAGGAGGACGATAAATATGGAAGAACGGAAGAAGAGAATGGTGGATGGAGAATGTTGGGAGAAGGAGGAGAGGACGATAATAGAAGAAAAAAAAGAGCTAGAGCAAGAAAGGGAGGAGGCAGTTAAGATGAAGAAGGGGATACGCAGGGAAAACAACTAGAGAGAGAGAGAGAGAGAGAGAGAGAGAGAGAGAGAGAGAGAGAGAGAGAGAGAGAGAGAGAGAGAGAGAGAGAGAGAATAACAGGAAGAGTAATAGGATATACAGCTAAATGGAAGTAATAACTTGGACGATAAACGGAAAAAGAAATGAGGGAGTGTAGTGAGAAATAAAATGAATAGAATATCTAAAAGGATTACTTCAGCATTATATATATATATATACACAGGGTGATTATAAAGTCTCTATACATTTCAGTGATATCGTTACTAAATATTAGTTTTGGCCGGTTATATGAAACAATGCCAACAATAGAAGAACAAAGAGCCGTTGTTTGTGCTTGTCTGCGTGGATTGTCGCATGAACAGGTGCGGGCAGATTTCACCCGTAAATTCAGAAAGGCAGACCCCACCAGGCTAGCTATAAAAAACCTGGTCAATAAATTCAAGCGAACGGGTAGTGTTGCAGATGAAGAACGTCCTGGGAGGCTGGCCATAATGCCAGAAACCGTGCAAAGTGTAAAAGATGCGATCACACATAGCCGTTCAGCATCTACCAGGAGACTTAATAGGGAGCTTGTTATTCCACAATCCACTGTGTGGAACAAACAATGGCTGTTTGTTCTTCTAAACATAATAATTGTTAGCATTGCTTCACATTACCTGCAAAAGAAATGTATTTAGTAACGATATCAGTGAAATGTATAGTGACTTTATAATCACCCTGTATATATATATATATATATATATATATATATATATATATATATATATATATATATATATATATATATCAGTAATTTACCAGGTACAGTAGCGGTCACTATTTTGACGTACGTTGACCCCTCACCTAATTGAGATATGCAATTATTATATATATAATGAGTAGAGAGTTCCTATATATATATAGTGTGAGATGGCTTCCAATGAGTAGAGAGTTCCTATATATATATATATATATATAGTGTGAGATGGCTTCCAATGAGTAACTAACAAGTAATGATCATACTTTATATTGCCAGAAAATGTCAACGTAAACATTATAAGACCTTTGGTCCTATTCATGTTTAGATGTTTTCATGGCGAGCGATAGTGATCCTGCAATTTATGAGATACCGGCCTCTGGCCGGGCCATTTTTCTATCGAAAAAAGTGTACAAATGTATCTCTGGAGAGCAGACCAACCCATTATACCACCGATGAGCTATGAATGTAATAGTTTAATTTGGAACAATTTCCATCCATTACCACCCACGTCTTTGTATCCCAAAGGTGTTAAATAAGCCAGCCACATACTTGACTCATGTCTTATTTGACAGCGTGGTGGAGGCGGTAATACAACCATAATTGCTATTATATCACAGCGTGGTGGAGGCGGTAATACAACCATAATTGCTATTATATCACAGCGTGGTGGAGGCGGTAATACAACCATAATTGCTATTATATCACAGCGTGGTGGAGGCGGTAATACAACCATAATTGCTATTATATCACAGCGTGGTGGAGGCGGTAATACAACCATAATTGCTATTATATCACAGCGTGGTGGAGGCGGTAATACAACCATAATTGCTATTATATCACAGCGTGGTGGAGGCGGTAATACAACCATAATTGCTATTATATCACAGCGTGGTGGAGGCGGTAATACAACCATAATTGCTATTATATCACAGCGTGGTGGAGGCGGTAATACAACCATAATTGCTATTATATCACAGCGTGGTGGAGGCGGTAATACAACCATAATTGCTATTATATCACAGCGTGGTGGAGGCGGTAATACAACCATAATTGCTATTATATCACAGCGTGGTGGAGGCGGTAATACAACCATAATTGCTATTATATCACAGCGTGGTGGAGGCGGTAATACAACCATAATTGCTATTATATCACAGCGTGGTGGAGGCGGTAATACAACCATAATTGCTATTATATCTCCCTATTATCCCATGCTCACCATAATAACGTTAAATGTTATGGCTGCTTCTAAGGGGAGGTTTTTGTTTAAGGGGGACTCCCTTTCTCCCTCATGTTTAGCCCCATTAGTTTTGATAATTTAAGACGAGGGGCGCAGGGAGCAAGCTAAAGACCTCCCCTTCAGGGACCCCACCTCGCTTGTTTTCCCTTTCTCTCACTCTCTCTTTGCCTTGTATCCATTCGGCCCCATTCAGCCTGTTTTAAGACGTTTATCCCCATCCAGGTGTCAATTTTTTACTGGTGAGTGGTAGCGAGCCAGCATATTTTTTAAATGTGTTTGACACCAGGCTAAATTTGTACATTTTTCGATAGAAAAATGTCTCCGGCGAAGCCTGATTTCTTCATATAATGCTGTCTCACTATCGCTCGCTAGGAAGAAATAGACACCTAGATGGGGATAAACGTCTTAAAATAATTGGCTGAATGGGGCCGATTGGATACAAACCAAAGAGAGAGGTAGAGAAAGATAAAAAAGCGAGGTGGGCTCCCTTAAGTGTGGCTGCCCTAACGGTTCTACAATGATCTTATACAACGGAAAATTATGTTTAACCCTTCCTGTACTGCTGCCATCGTTTACACTTCATTCTGGCTACTATTATGTTTAACCCTTCCTGTACTGCTGCCGTCGTTTACACTTCATTCTGGCTACTATTATGTTTAACCCTTCCTGTACTGCTGCCGTCGTTTACACTTCATTCTGGCTACTATTATGTTTAACCCTTCCTGTACTGCTGCCGTCGTTTACACTTCATTCTGGCTACTATTATGTTTAACCCTTCCTGTACTGCTGCCGTCGTTTACACTTCATTCTGGCTACTATTATGTTTAACCCTTCCTGTACTGCTGCCGTCATTTACACTTCATTCTGGCTACTATTATGTTTAACCCTTCCTGTACTGCTGCCGTCGTTTACACTTCATTCTGGCTACTATTATGTTTAACCCTTCCTGTACTGCTGCCGTCGTTTACACTTCATTCTGGCTACTATTATGTTTAACCCTTCCTGTACTGCTGCCGTCGTTTACACTTCATTCTGGCTACTATTATGTTTAACCCTTCCTGTACTGCTGCCGTCGTTTACACTTCATTCTGGCTACTATTATGTTTAACCCTTCCTGTACTGCTGCCGTCGTTTACACTTCATTCTGGCTACTATTATGTTTAACCCCTCCTGTACTGCTGCCGTCGTTTACACTTCATTCTGGCTACTATTATGTTTAACCCTTCCTGTACTGCTGCCGTCGTTTACACTTCATTCTGGCTACTATTATGTTTAACCCTTCCTGTACTGCTGCCGTCGTTTACACTTCATTCTGGCTACTATTATGTTTAACCCTTCCTGTACTGCTGCCGTCGTTTACACTTCATTCTGGCTACTATTATGTTTAACCCTTCCTGTACTGCTGCCGTCGTTTACACTTCATTCTGGCTACTATTATGTTTAACCCTTCCTGTACTGCTGCCGTCGTTTACACTTCATTCTGGCTACTATTATGTTTAAACCCTTCCTGTACTGCTGCCGTCGTTTACACTTCATTCTGGCTACTATTATGTTTAACCCTTCCTGTACTGCTGCCGTTGTTTACACTTCATTCTGGCTACTATTATGTTTAACCCTTCCTGTACTGCTGCCGTCGTTTACACTTCATTCTGGCTACTATTATGTTTAACCCTTCCTGTACTGCTGCCGTCGTTTACACTTCATTCTGGCTACTATTATGTTTAACCCTTCCTGTACTGCTGCCGTCGTTTACACTTCATTCTGGCTACTATTATGTTTAACCCTTCCTGTACTGCTGCCGTCGTTTACACTTCATTCTGGCTACTATTATGTTTAACCCTTCCTGTACTGCTGCCGTCGTTTACACTTCATTCTGGCTACTATTATGTTTAACCCTTCCTGTACTGCTGCCGTCGTTTACACTTCATTCTGGCTACTATTATGTTTAACCCTTCCTGTACTGCTGCCGTCGTTTACACTTCATTCTGGCTACTATTATGTTTAACCCTTCCTGTACTGCTGCCGTCGTTTACACTTCATTCTGGCTACTATTATGTTTAACCCTCCTGTACTGCTGCCGTCGTTTACACTTCATTCTGGCTACTATTATGTTTAACCCTTCCTGTACTGCTGCCGTCGTTTACACTTCATTCTGGCTACTATTATGTTTAACCCTTCCTGTACTGCTGCCGTCGTTTACACTTCATTCTGGCTACTATTATGTTTAACCCTTCCTGTACTGCTGCCGTCGTTTACACTTCATTCTGGCTACTATTAAGTTTAACCCCTCCTGTACTGCTGCCGTCGTTTACACTTCATTCTGGCTACTATTATGTTTAACCCTTCCTGTACTGCTGCCGTCGTTTACACTTCATTCTGGCTACTATTATGTTTAACCCTTCCTGTACTGCTGCCGTCGTTTACACTTCATTCTGGCTACTATTATGTTTAACCCTTCCTGTACTGCTGCCGTCGTTTACACTTCATTCTGGCTACTATTATGTTTAACCCTTCCTGTACTGCTGCCGTCGTTTACACTTCATTCTGGCTACTATTATTTAACCCTTCCTGTACTGCTGCCGTCGTTTACACTTCATTCTGGCTACTATTATGTTTAACCCTTCCTGTACTGCTGCCGTCGTTTACACCTCATTCTGGCTACTATTAGACGACTTTATACTGTGTCAAAAGGGCCTCCAGCAATTAACAGGCATCGAACTATCTTATACTTAAGGGAGCCCACCTCCCTTTTTGTGTTCTCTTTATCTCCCTCTCTCTTTGGCTTGTATCCATTCGGTCCCATTCAGCCTACTATTTTAAGACATTTACCCCCATCCAGGTGTCCATATTTTCCTGGCGAGCGGTAGCAAGCCAGCATATATATATTTTGTTTTTTTTGACAGAAAGCTAAATTTGTACATTTTTCAATAGAAAAATGTCTCCGGCGAAGCCAGATTTCTCCATACAATGCTGGCTCGCTATCGCTCGCCAGGAAGAAATCGACACCTGGATGGGGATAAACGTCTTAAAACAGTTGGCTGAATGGGGCCTAATGGATACAAGCCAGAGAAAGAGAGAAAATGAGAGACAGATAAAAAAAAAAAAGCAGGTGACCCCCCTTAACCTTTTTTTTACTACCACAGATCTTTCTTAAACGGCACAAAATCGTCTAAATATTGTATAGCTGGGATAGAATTAAAAATCACGTCACCTATACATAAGGGGTTAAAGTACTATATAGTCTATTTGTGTCCAGCTGGGGGGTAAATTGCCATGTTACGAGCTTGGTTACTCGGCTATTACGTAGATTTGGTAGCGAAATGATGTTGTAAATTATGAAAACCTGGCATTAATTCGACGCAGAGACATACTAGTTTCATATATCTCCCATAAGGGAGGATGGTTCACTTTTTGGGCGTGTTTTGCATGTATTCATTATTTTTCTAGTTTCCTCCCTAGACCTCCATCAAATTTAAACAAAAATATCCATTAGATCCCCCTTCTAGATTAATTTGTACATTTTTCGGTAGAAAAATTTCCCGGCCGAAGCCCGGTTCTTCCAACATTACAGGCTCACTATCGTTCGCCAGGAAAAATATCGACACCTAAATAGCACGAAAGATCTAAATATTGACGAAGAAATGGGATGAAAGGTCTTAAAATCGACTAACATCTTAACATCTTAAACATCTTAACATCTGAAAACTAATGGGGCTAAACATGAGGGAGAAAGTAGTCCAGAAGTATCGATAAATCAGTTGCTAAGGAATTCAGGTTACCATCAATTGAAATAAAACCAACTATAGTAATAAATTGTGTAAGAAGAAAATTTGTGCGTTTTTCGTTTGATGTGTAAAGAGACAAAATTGCATTATTGCAATTAGTGCCCCTTGAGAATGAAGAGAAAAAGTCAAATTCAAGGTGTGTACTTCTAGCGTTGAATAAAACTACCTGGTCCCACCGAGTTTAAGGGGAGATGGTACATTGTTCTGGCCTCCCTTCTCCCTCATGTGTAGCCCCATTAGTTTTGAGATTTTAAGACGTTCGGCCCATTAGTTTGGCGATTTAACCCGGGAACAGCGAGAACACTCTTAAGAGGTTTTGGTGGGGAAGGGCGAGGACCCTCTTAAGAGGTAAGGCCTAAAAAAAGAACTTTTAAAAGGCCCCAGTAGCACTTAAAACAATGTTTTTGTTTTGTTTTCCTACATAGCTCATATCACTCCTTCACATCTGTCAAAATCCCCTCCTTCCCCCCTTCCCTTCAATTATCACCTATTTTTCTTCTTATTACCATCTTTATTGGTGTATTTATCATGCCAATATCTGCAACCCGGTTCCAGGGTGTGGTCATGTGTGTTACGTAAGGTAGAGACTGGGAGAGTGTGAGGGAGTAGCTCAGTATTGCCTCAGCCCTCGAGAGAAGAGGGTGTGAGGCTGGCTGGCTCACAATTGTTGAATGAACTGCTCGCTAATAATTCGCTATTTTGACCATCCAATCGATATTCCCACTTGTTTTATTGTTGTTACAGGTTACTATCTTCATATTAAACGTAAAATAGGCGCATATGAATAAGTAATAACAATATTTATCATAAAATGACGATTATAGGCAGGAATGGAGCTTAAAATTGCCGCCCAGAACTGTGGTGTTCACTACACCCTGTGCGCGCTCGCCGTGTTAAAGACCTTGCGACAAATTTATTTGTCAATATTAAGACTTTTCGTGTTATTTAGGTGTCGATGTTTTTCCTGGCGAGTGATAGCGCCCGTAATTTAAGAGGAACCGGCTTTCGGCCGGAACATTTATATATCAAACAATGTACACATTTTCTTGAAGAGGGGTCTTGGGAGTGGGTTTTCTTAAGCTTGATGGAGGTCTAGCAAGGAAACTCAAAAATATATTAATAAATATATAGACCAAAAAACAAGCACTACCCCCTTAAGGGGGGATGGTTCACTTTTTGGTTGATTTTTTAATTTATTAATTATTTTTCTAGTTTCCTCCCTAGACCTCCATCAAACTTTAAAACAAACATCCATTACATCTCCCTTCTAGATTAATTTGTACATTTTTCGGTAGAAAAATGTCCCGTCCGAAGGCCGATTCTTCCACAATTACAGGCTCACTATCGTTCGCCAGGACAAAAATCGACACCTAAATAGTACGAAAGGTGTTAATATTGACAAAGAAATGGGGCGAAAGGTCTTAAAATCGACAAACTAATGTGGCAAACCTCTCAAAATCTGAAAACTAATGGGGCTAATCATGAGGGAGAAGGGGGTCTAGAAAAGTGACCCATCTCCCCTTAAAGGATATGAGTTATAGATAGGGAGGCAATAGTTTGAGGATGTTTTATCTTAATATTTCAATTATGTAGTTAGTTATTATTATTTATTTATTTATTTTTATTATTTTATCATTTTATTATTTATATTATTATTATTTATTTTATTATTTTATTATTTATATTATGATTATTTATTTATTTATTTTTATTATTTTATTATTTATATTATTATTTATTTATTTATTTTTATTTTATTATTTATTATTATTTTATTATTTATTTATTTATTTTATTATTTATTTTATTATTTATTTATTTATTTTATTATCTTATTATTTATTTTATTATTATTTATTTATTTATTATCTTATTATTTATATTATTTATTTATTATTTTATTTGTGTATTTATTATTATTATTTATTTATTTATTTATTTTTTTATTATTATTTTTTTTATTATTTTTATTATTATTTTTTTATTTATTTATTTATTATTTTAATTATTATTATTTATATTATTAATATTTTATTATTATTTATTTATTAATTATTTTGATTATTATTATTTATATTATTATTTATTTATTTATTTTTTATTATTATTATTTTATTATTTTTATTATTATTATTTATTATTATTATTTATTTATTTATTTTTTATTATTTTATTATTATTATTATTATTTATTATTATTATTTTATTATTTTATTATTTTATTATTTTTTTCGACCCTCCTCCGTGAACACGAACAAGTTATATAATCGGAATATAAGGGCGCTTCATTCCTGTCCACCCCCGCAGGGGAAAATTCGTCTGGCACTAGATAGATAGATAGATAGATGGTATTAAGGGGGGTGACCTGCTTTTTTTCTCTCCTTTTCTCTTTCTCTGGCTTGTATCCATTCGGCCCCATTCAGCTTACTGTTTTAAGACGCTTATCCCCATATCGGTGTTGATTTATTCCTGGCGAGCGATAGCGAGCCAGCTTTGTATGGAGAAATCCGGCTTTGCCGGAGAAATTTTTCTATCGAAAAATGTACAAATTTAGCCTGCTGACAAAAACATAACAAATATGCTGGCTCGATACCGCTCGCCAGGAAAATAGTCGACACCTGGATGGGGATAAACGTCTTAAAACAGTAGGCTGAATGGGGCCGAATGAATACAACCCAGAGAAAGAGGTAGAGGGAGAAAAAAACGAGGTGGGCTCCCTTAAGAACCAAATTGTCTTTTCACAGAAACTGTAAATACTTTGGGTCCGGATTCACAAAGCTGCGAGTTTCAGGCTATAAGGAAGTTGGAGCCGTGAACACCGATATTAAACAGAAATGCAATAATAATGTAAGTTTGTGATGGATAAATGGTATGTTGAATTGGGTTTTATGTATTTATATATGTAATACGACCGTATTTTAGCTATACATTCTGTTAAATATCGTTGTCTACAGCTCCAACTTCCTTATAGAACGAAACTCGCAAGTGGTCAATTGTGTGCCCTGTTTTATATTCAGGATAGGTTTTCCAATCCGGATATCTCTGACACATGGGCCTTGTAGGCTTTAAGGGGACATGGGCCGGTTTTCTGGACCACTTTCTCCCTTATGTTTAGCCCCATTAGTTTTCAGATGTTAAGATATTTGCCCCATTAGTTAGTCGATTTTAAGACCTTTCACCCCATTTCTTCCTCAATATTTAGACCTTTCGTGCGATTTAGGTGTCGATTTTTTTCCCTGGCGAACGATAGTGAGCCTGTAATGTTGGAAGAACCGGCCTTCGGCCGGAACATTATTCTTCCGAAAAATGTACAAATTAACCTAGAACGGGGATCTCATGGCTGTTTTTTTAAATTTAATGGAGGTCTAGGGAGGATACTAGACAAATAATGAACACATGCAAAAATCGCCCAAAAAGTGAACCATCCCTCCTTAATGTAGTTTATTTAGAAACATTTCAGGCAATTAATGCATTATAGGAGAGACACATAGCTTGCTGGTGTAGTGGTTAAAGGCCGCGTCATACAGAGGTCGACCGCAACTCGACAGTAACCCGACTTGCAAAAAAAATTCAAATTTTTGCGGTTCAAGTGTATTCGGCCCGATAATCGGGCGACATCCAGTATGATTCTGGTATGTTCGAGTCGTTCTAGTCATGCTCTGGTCATCACCCGAATGTTCGGGTGAGTCGGCCAAAAGTTAGTGTATGCGTTAACTTTTGGGAAATCCTCGAGTGCGTTCGGGTCAAAAAACCGTTACAAAATCCTCGAGTCACCTTCGATTTACATTAGAGTCGTATTCGGCTTGCATTCTACCATATTCTGATCGCATTCGACCTATTCGGGTCACTTTCGAGTAAATTTGTTTAACCCGATTCATACCAGAATTGATCGAACCTAAGTGGACTTAGACCCGGTGATGTAGACCGTAATCCGAATTAGACTCGATGCTCAGTGGAAAATTCCTACATAAACTTGTTCGAAAGTCAACTGTTACTCGATGCTGACCCGAATTTCAGGATGATGACTGGATGGATACCCGAATACTACTAGAAAATTACTCGATGCATTTCCGACTTCTCTAATTAGACTCGATGATTACTCGATCATGATCCGAATGACTAGACTTTAAGTCGAAGGCTAGTCGAAGCCAAGTCGAATCAAACCCGAACGCGAGCCGATGGGCGGAACCACGTGAAGCAGTCCTGTGTGCAGTTGGAGCGGCCCGAATTATTGTACACTGCCACCCACGCACGGGCCCTATATACATTCTGGTTTCATTCCGGTTGGGTTCCTGACTTCGGGTGGGGTTCGGTTTTCATTCGGTTTTAAGTCGGGTTACTTTGGGTGTGATTCGGTTTTAACTCGGGTTGGTATCGGCTACTCGGGTCACCGTCTATTAGCTTTCGACTCATGGTCGATTCAATTCCGTTCAACTTCTGGTTAGTTTCGAGTAATATGCGGGATAACATCGACTCGTATTGGAGACGAATTCGAGTCCCTCGGTTAGCATTCGAATTGCTTTCTAGTCATAGTCGGGGTAAGAGTCTCATTCGGGGACTTCGGGTGAATTCGGGTGAAAAGTGCAAGTCATTGCCTTCGGGTTACTGTCGGGTCGCGGTCGACCTCTGTATGACGCGGCCTTAAGGGGGGTGACCTGCTTTTTTTCTCTCCTTTTCTCTCTTTCTCTGGCTTGTATCAATTCGGAACCATTTAGCCAACTGTTTTAAGACGTTTATATCCATCCAGGTGTTGATTTCTTCCTGGTGAGCGATAGCGAGCCACCATTGTATGGAGAAATACAGCTTCGCCAGAGAAGTACAAATTTATCCTGCTGTCAAAAACATTATTAAAAATATGCTGGCTCGCTACCGCTAGCCAGGAAATAATCGACACCTGGATAGGGATAAACGTCGTAAAACAGTAGGGTCAATGGGGCCGAATGCATACAATCCAGAGAGAGCGGGAGAGAGAAAAAAATAAGAGGTGGGCGCCCTTAACCCTCTCCGACATATGACGCAATTTTGAGCCTATTAGGGATACTTTAAAGCCTTTATTACCATCAGGGTTTTTTACAAACCTTTATTTTAGTTACTTCAACCTCTGCAGTTGTCTTTGAGTTAGATGTGGGCAGAAAACTAATTTTGGAGAGGTAATTATAAGAGTGAGAGAACTCTATTTCTTATTGCTAATCTGGCAACCTCTGCGTCATATATGTCTGAAGGGGTTAAGCGAGAGTTACACGAGCAGTCTTGCCGCGAATATTGTCAGTATATAGCCAGTATATATTCAGTATATTGTCAGTGTAAAGTCAGTATATAGTCAGTATATAGTCGGTATATTGTCAGTATATAGTCAGTGTATAGTCAGTGTATAGTCAGTGTATAGTCAGTATATAGTCAGTATATAGTCAGTATATAGTCTGTGTATAGTCAGTATATAGTCAGTATATTGTCAGTATATAGTCAGTATATTGTCAGTATATAGTCAGTATAGTCAGAATATAGCCAGTGTATAGTCAGTGTATAGTCAGTATATAGTCAGTGTATAATCAGTATATAGTCAGTATATAGTCAGTGTATAATCAGTATATAGTCAGTGTATAATCAGTATATAGTCAGTGTATAATCAGTATATAGTCAGTACTACTCTACTGGTCTACTCTTAACTCATTCAAATCCAACTTCACAACTGCTTCATCCATTCCACCATTCAAATCTCCGACTGGCAATCTTGTAAGTGACCCACGAGGCAAAGCTAACCTTCTTGCGGATATTTTCTCCACCAACTCAACCTTAGATGAAATAAATCAAGATGTCCCTGTACTTAATTTTAATTCGCCTGAAATTCCCTCACTTAAGATCCACACCAGACATGTCAAAACTATTTTGCAGAATCTCTCAGTAGATAAGGCTCCTGGTCCAGATGAAATTCCTCCAATAGTACTTAAGAATTGCTCCTTGGTGCTCGCTCCTGTATTGGCAAATTTTTTCCGTCTATGTACTTATACCTCATGCTTCCCAGTACCCTGGAAAGAAGCAAACAGCCATCCAGTTCCTAAAAAAGGTGCCTCTTCAGATCCATCAAACTACAGACCAATAGCTATAACTTCCACTCTTGGTAAAGTCTTTGAAATTATATTAAATAATCACATAATTAAGCATCTTGAGAATAATAAATTAATCAGTGATAGGAAATATGGTTTTAGACGATGTCGATCAACTGCAGACATTCTTTGCCTTCTTACGCATCAAATCAACCAAGCTACAGACCAACATGGTGAAACACATACAATAGCACTGGATATATCAAAGGCATTTGATAGAGTCTGGCATCAATCCTTATTGTCGAAGATGTCACACTACGGCCTTGCATCATTAGTTCCACTAATTTCTTCTTATCTTCATAACAGAAAAATATGTGTAATGGTAGATGGCCTTTATTCTCAATTTCACTCAATAAATGCTGGTGTTCCCCAGGGATCAGTTTTGGCCCCAACTCTGTTCCTCATTCATATCAATGATCTCCTATCTACCACTCATAATCCAATACATTCCTACGCAAATGACTCAACACTCCACAGTTCCTTCACATTTACCAATTCTTTCACCCAACCCGATCTTATAAATTCAAAAATAAGCACTGCAATTTCTCTGAACCAGGACCTTTCTAGAATTGAAGAATGGGGACAAAAGAATCTAGTTTCCTTTAATGCACAGAAAACCAAGTACATTCAATTTTCTAACCGACAGAATCTCACTGACTCCCATATATTTTTAATGATGTAAATATTCCCACTTCCCCTAGTATTGACATTCTCGGTGTAACATTAACTACTAACTTGAGCTGGACACATTATGTTAGAAGCATTGCTAAGAAGGCCTCTAAAAAACTGGGACTCCTGTACAGAGTTCGAGAATTCTTCACTGACGAGCAGTTGGCCGTAATATATAAAAGTCATGTGCGTTCTCAGATAGATTACTGTTCACCTCTGTGGAGTGGAAGTGGAGTGGTTGCATTGAGGCAGTTGGAAAAAATTCAAAATAAAGCTATTAGATTAATCAATAACCCTGCAATCACACAGGACCTTCCTACATTATCCATTCAAAGAAACGTTGCATCCCTTGCATTATTCTACAGATATTTTCACAGCAATTGTTCCGAGGAACTTGCTTCAATTGTGCCGCCTCTCCACATCTTTCCCCGTAGAACTAGGGCAGCTGAGAGCGCCCACGAATTTACACTTTCTCCTCCACAATGCAGAACTTCTGCTTATCAAAATTAATTTATCCCTAGAACTACTACTCTTTGGAATTCACTTCCCTTGAATTGCTTTCCACAAACTTACAATCTACAAATGTTTAAATCCAGTTGTTAAACATTTTATGAATGGAGGATGCCTTTAGGCACATGGACCTTTTTGTTTTATCTGTGTTTTTCCTTCCTCCGTTCATTATCTCTTAAAAAAAATATATATATATATAGTCAGTATATTGTCAGTATATAGTCAGTATATAGTCAGTATATAGTCAGTATATAGTCAATATATAGTCAGTATATAACCAGTATATTGTCAGTGAATAGTCAGTATATAGTCAGTATAGTTGTCAGTATATAGTCAGTGTATAGTTGTCAGTATAGTTGTCAGTATATAGTCAGTGTATAGTCAGTGTATAGTTAGTATACAGTCAGTATATAGTCAGTATATAGTCAGTGTGTAGTCAGCATATAGTCAGTATATAGTCAGTATATAGTCAGTATATAGTCAGTGTATAGTCAGTGTATAGTCAGTATATAGTCAGTGTATAGTCCATATATAGTCAGTATAGTCAGTGTATAGTCAGTATATAGTCAGTGTATAGTCCATATATAGTCAGTATGTAGTCAGTAAGTAGTCTGTAAGTAGTCTGTAAGTAGTCAGTATATAGGCAGTGTATAGTCAGTATATAGTCAGTATATAGTCAGTATATAGTCAGTGTATAGTCAGTATATAGTCAGTGTATAGTCAGTATTTAGACAGTATACAGACAGTATATAGTCAGTATGTAGTCAGTATATAAGTAGTCAGTGTATAGTCAGTATAGTCAGTGTATAGTCAGTATATAGTCAGTATATAGACAATACAGTACAGTATATAGTCAGTATATAGACAATACAGTACAGTATATAGTCAGTATATAGTCAGTATATAGTCAGTGTATAGTCAGTGTATAGTCAGTATTTAGTCAGTGTATAGACAGTATATAGTCAGTATGTAGTCAGTATGTAGTCAGTAAGTAGTCAGTATATAGTCAGTATTTAGTCAGTATATAGTCAGTATATAGTCAGTATATAGTCAGTGTATAGTCAGTGTATAGTCACTATAACGGAGTAAAAAATATGCCAAGAAAAAGTTTGTTATATGTGATGATTTGTACTGCTATTAACCCATTCTGTACCACGACGTCTCTTTGCCTTTATTCTGGCTGCTATTAAACGATTTTATTCAGTTTAACAAGGGGCCTCCAGCAAATAACAGGCTTCGAACTATTCATTTAACCCTTTTTACTACCATAGATCTTTCTTATACTGCACAAACTCGTCTAAATAGAGCCAGAGCAAAAAAAAAAAAAAAAAAAAAGTCACCGGTACAGAAGGTACAGACTGCAATACGAATCAAGTACCTGCTAATCTGGACCAGAAATATTAGATAATTATAATAGTTGATAACTTAAGGGAGCCCAGACGGTATTGTGCAGCCTAATTTACTGGTTAGGCTCAATGGTTTAACCCTCCTGGCCCGGGCAGGCTCTCCTAATGACGGAGCTCGTATCCGGGCGATCTGGTCGAATATCAACAAAAGTAAACTAAGGCTAATCTCGCTTAATATATTACCTACATTAATCAAACATATATAGAAATGAGCGCCTTACCTTCCTGCGTAGAATGGCGTTGAGTAGAGCTCTCTAGCTCAACTGGTTCCGGAGTGATGGTGATGGAAGTGGAGGTAACTTTTGCCGCGTATTTACCTCGGCGCGTCCGAACACTCAACCGCGGCCCCGGCTACGACGCCCAGTTGCACTCGTCGCTCCACCCGCAATTATGCCGGGAAGCGATTTGATAGTGTTTTTTGGTTATTCTGTCATTTATTATAGTTATTATGTTATTTTCACTCAATAAAGTTATATGAACTTATTTGTGTCTCTGTCACTTATTACTTCGTTGTATTATTATTATGATTATTAGTGTCACTTTCACTGGACTTTGATAATTGGTAGTGTCATTTCCCCTTTTATGTATTGTTAGGTAAGCTAATAATATATATAGTGTCACTGTCACTTATTCATATTGTTATGAAGGCACTTATTATTACTTGTGTGTGTCTCTTTCACTTATACTTAGTTTTATTATTATTATACTGTCACTTTGACTGGCCTAGGCTTATTGAGTGTCATTTTCACTTATTTATTGTTAGAAATATATATTTTAGTGTCACTTTCGCTTGTTCATATTGTTATTAGTACAAAGGAGTACAAAGGAAATCAAGCAACAACAGATCTAGTGACCCTTCTAGGTTGCTTGTCCTCCAAAACACTGAGGATCAAGTGTCCAAACAGTGGTTTAGAGTGGGTAAGGGAACATTGGAAAGGGAAATACTGCCCTGGAACTAATGTCCGTGGCAGGATTAGGAAGTTAGTAGGGGACAGATGGGTTAGTAACTGAGGGGGGGATAAAATAAAGTTATTCATTTACAAACGCAGTCAGTCGCGGGTTTGATGCGAGATATTTGTCTAGGCGGAGTTTAAATGAATCAACGGTGATGCAGTCTATAACGTTTCGGGGAAGCCCATTCCACAAGTTGACAACTCGATTGAAGAAGAAATTCTTAGATTCGTGTGAGTTAAAAGATTTACCAATAATTTTGCAACCGTTTCCCCGCGTGTAATTAGATTGGTCGATAGTGAAGTACTTACTACAGTTCATATTGTCGATGCCTTTGATGATTTTGAACACTTGAATTAAGTCACCTCTTAATCTGCGCTGGGTTAAAGGAAATAAATTTAATTCTCTAAGACGCTCTTCGTATGGTTTGTTCTTTAGGCTAGGTATCATTTTGGTAACTCTACGTTGAACTCGTTCTAGCTTGTTTATATCTTTTTGGTAATAAGGGCACCAGGATTGAACGCAGTATTCCAGAAGAGGGCGGACTAATGAATTGTAAAGGGTTAGGATAACTTCTTTGGATTTATGCTCAAATGACCTGCCTATAAAGCCAATTATTTTGTTTGCCTTCTTAACAACTTCTGAACATTGTTGACTCGGTTTTAGGTTACTCGATATTGTTACTCCCAGATCGGTTTCTCTGTTTACATTCTTAAGCTGAGTGCCATTCATCGAATAGTTTGCTTTCTCATTTAGGTATCCGATATGTAGTACTTTACATTTATCCGCATTGAAACTAATTTGCCAAATTTGGGCCCAACATGACAATTTATCTAGATTGTGTTGCATATCGTCAACTTGTTCTTTTGAGAGTACGCTATTTGCAATTTTTGTATCGTCAGCAAATTTTGAGATTGTACAGGTGAGACCCTCATCTATGTCGTTGATGTAAATTAGAAAGAGAATTGGTCCTAGTACCGATCCCTGGGGTACCCCGCTACTTACATTGGTCCATTTTGATGCCTTACCGTTTATGACTACTCTTTGCTTTCTGTCGCTGAGCCAATTTTCTATCCATTTCAACACACCGTCTTGTATTCCATGCGCTTTTAGTTTTAGCAGTAAACGTTTGTGGGGAACTTTGTCAAAGGCCTTTTGAAAATCAAGGTATATAATATCTACAGCTTTACTCTCATCGTAGAGGTTGAGGATATCGTGGAAGAAGTCTAAGAGGTTTGTTAAACAGGAACGTTTATTACGAAAGCCGTGTTGAGTATCTTTAAGTATGTTATTTTCCTCTAAGTGATTTACGAGTCTGTCTCGTATGACCGTTTCTAGCATTTTACATACAACTGAGGTTAAGCTAATTGGACGATAGTTACTGGGTAGGGATTTGCTGCCTTTTTTGAATATCGGTGTTACGTTGGCTAGCTTCCACTGATCAGGCATAGTTCCAGACTGCAAGGATTTATTGAATAGTAATGTCAGTGGTTTAGAGAGCTCATCCTTAGCTTCCTTTAGAACTCTAGGCGAGATTGTATCAGGTCCAGGCGTTTTATTTACCTTGAGTTTATCTAAACAATTCAATACTTCTCTCTCTGTAACGGTGATATTGCTTAGAACATCTGAATTATCAATCTGAATCGGCGATGGTGTAGGGATATCACTGAGGTCTTCTGTTGTAAAAACTGATGCAAAGAAGGTATTGAGGGCATTACTCATTTGTTCTTCGTCTTTGGTGTATTCTCCATTTTCATCGACTAACGGTCCAACAGTTGAAGTAACGACTTTTTTCTTTCTGATATAACTATAGAATTCTTTCGGGTTTGTTTTACTTTGATTCGCAATATGTAACTCTAAGGTCTTTTTACTTTGCTTAATTAACTTTTTGGCTTTGCGTCGTAGCTCTACAAATTGAAGGCACATATTATTACTTATGTGTCCTTTTCACTTATACTTAGTTATATTATTATTCTTAGCCTACATTTGAGTGTCACTTTCACTGTTGTCACTTCCACTTCAAAAGTTTGTTAGAGTGTGGAAGTCGTTGAAGCAGGTGCCAGCACACAGTCCAACTTGACACTCGAGGCATTCCCAAGTGGTTTTTGTGGGTTTGCGGGGTCTGCGAGTTGTGTGGCTGCACACATGGCACCTCTTCTGACTCCTAACATTACTACCTGGTGCTTTGAAAGGAAGGGCGTTGAGCTGGTGCTTCCTGAAGAATTCAGCACACCCCGTTCTGTCAAGCTGGCCTGGTCCTTGTATTGGCCTGCCTGGTGTACCCGCATGTTTAGCCAGGAGCTCAAGTAGCACCTGCTTGTGGAACTTCCGCAGGGACTTGTACTTCTTGGCTCCTGGAGTCCTCAGACGGTAGATGTTGTAGGCATTGAGGACCGACATATCTACCGTATGCAGGATAAACTTCTTGTACCACCTGCAAGATGTTCGCAGGCAGTCGATGAAGCCCATCTGCATGTCGGACTTGTCAACGAGGCGCATGTTGAGGTTATAATCCAGGACAGCAGCTGGTTTTTGGACGGGGTTCTTGGTTGTTCGGTCCACCTTCCCTGTGGCGACCATCTGGGCCTTGTGGCATGTGGTGAGGAGGTTGACCTTGCGCTGGTCATGCCAGTGGATGGAGAGGATGGGGCCACTCTTCTTGTGGAAGATGTCCGCCTTCTTCGTCTTGGTTGGGTAGCCTGGCATGCCCTTCCTTTTGCCCTTGACTGTGCCGACAGTTCCGGTCTTGCGGTCATGGAGGTACTTGGTCAGGAGAGGCGACGTGTAATAATTATGTGTAGAGGATGTGGTTATTATTGAAGTACCTCTCCATCATCTTCTTCACTACAGCGCCACCAAAACCAATGAGAGGGTCAGTCACAACTTCTCCAGCCTTGCCGCTGTAGACTATAAAGTCCAGCACATACCCCGTCAAGCAGTCGCAGAGGACGAAGAGCTTGATGCCGAAGCGGTGTCTCTTGGACGGGATATACTGTCGGAAGTGCAGCCTACCACGGAACAGGACCAGAGACTCGTCGAGGCACATCTTCTGGAAAGGAATCAGGTATGTGGTGAACCGATGACGTATCATGTCATACAGCTTCCTGATCTTCCATAATGAGTCGGGAAGGTGGACTGCCATGTTGTTTGTCAGGTGGAGATAGGAGAGGATGTCGAAGTACCTGTCCCTGGACATGTATTTGCCAAATGATGGAGTCGTTATGATGTTGCCAGTGATCCAGTAGTCAGCCAGAACGTGCTTCCTTATATGAGTCATCAGCATTGTGAGTGCCAAGAACACATATAGTTCTGCCACAGTGAGAGCTCTCCATGCCACCATCTTGGCACTGGTCTTCCTCCCAAGAAAGTTGGCACAGATAGCATGGTGGTGATTTGTCTCTTTGACGAGGTATTCCATGACTTCATTGTCATAGAAGCTACAGAAAAGTTCACTGGGGGTAGCATCTGGGCCACAGGGATATGCTGGTGACACCCCAGAACCCATCTGTACCTCGTCAAAGGCAGGACAATCTGGCTCAAAATCAGCTCCATCTGTCCACACAAACAGGTCGGATGCTGATGCTCGAGGTCGTGCTGCAGCAGGCACACGCCCTGGACGCCCTGGCACACACCCTTGGCCACGCGGACGCCCAGGCGGACGCCCTGCATGCCCAAGCCCAGGCCCAGGCCCAGGGGCAGCGGCGTCGGCAGGCTGATCACGTCCACGACCTCGCCCTCTCGCTCGTTTTGTCGGCACATCCTCTTCCTCTTCCTGTTCCTCTTCCTCTTCCTCCTCAGGCGACGTCAGGTCATCTGGGGCAATGTTGGGGTCATCAGCATCCTCTTCAGGAGACAATTCTGGTGAAGAAGTGACCGGGCGTCGGCGGTGTGGGGCGCGGGAGGCTGCGGGAGCTTCAAGAATGGGAGCCGAGGCCTCGGGAGTTGGGCTCCTTTTGCGGCGAGCCGAGGGCTTTTCAGCAGCAAATAATACTCTGCGGTGTGTTGAGGCCTGTGGCACATCACCAATACCACTTGAGGAGGCCCTTTGGTCATCCTGAACGAGAGATGAAGGCGAGGGCTGTGGGTGACCCACGCGGCGTCCCGTGTCAAGGCGTCGGGACAATGGAATGCGGGTGGTTGCTAGGCCAGGGTCGGCGTCATTATCGCTATCTTCAGCTTCCCTATGCTTTTCTGCGGCTGCCCTGCGTGCTTTTTTAGCTGCACTTTTGATCAATGATTGTTTGTAGAAATATTTGCCCACTTTCAAGGGCGTACGGGCAGGCAAAGGGGAAGGTCCTGAGCTAGGGCTAGGGCTAGGCCTAGGCTGACCTAGCAAAGATGGCGAGGGGGTAGGCCTAGGTTCTAGCACACTGGGAAGCTCAATAGCACCTTCCTGAAACACTTCCACATCAGGATCATCACTACTGTCTCCCCCCTCAAATAAATCGACATTATCGTCGTCTCCAAAGCCCACGAAATCGTCTTCACTTTCACTTATAAATTGTACCTTGTCCACCAAGCTTTCGCCACTGCTCTCTTCATCACTATCAAAAAGTTGTCGCTGTATAGCGCTATCACTCAACATATGCTTAACTTTCTTTTGTTGAGCTCTCTTCTCGGTTGCAACAGGCGTTGAAGTTGCGAGTGGGGTAGCACTGGGGCCCGCGGGAGGTTGCAACGAATCGGACACGTCTGAAAACATTTTTTCAGTATTACTCGCTATGGCGGCCACGTACGAACTGATAACACTAGTAGTTGAGGCTTGGTGGTGCTGCGGTCGCTCCTACCATGCCAAAATTGGCCGCTCAAATTTTGAAGCACGCTTTCAAGCACAAGGATTTTAAAATGACACCCGGGTTCCGGCCCTTTTGTTTTGGTGTCATTTTAAAATGACACCCGGGCTGGAAGGGTTAAGGAAGGAATTTAGTTTGCTCTCTAAACCTCTATCAAACTTAAAAAAACACCCACAAGACCCCCCATCGATATCAATTTGTACATTTTTCGGTAGAAAAATTTCCCGGCCGAAGGCCGATTCCTCTTCAAATACAGGCTCGCTATCGCTCGCCAAAAAAAACGACACCTAAATGGCACGAAATGTCTTAATATTGGCAAAGAAATGGGGCAAAAGGTCTGAAAATCGCTAAACTAATGGGGCGAATGTCTTGAAATCCCATAACTAATAGGGCAATACATGAGGGAGGAGGAGGACTCGAAAAACCAACTGCCTCCCCTTAAACCTTTGAAAATAGCCAGATAAATTATAGTGGATATCAAACTCCAATATAATTAGCCGATAAACTTGCTCGTGTGAGAAGCCGACTTTTATTAGTTAAGGGGACACTCACTGCTTTTTGGGCCTATAAATTCATTCATTCATAAATTCTTAGTTTCCTCGCTAGACATCCCTCAAACTTAGCAAAACATCCCCTAGGGGGGGGGCCCCCCCCCTTTCAAGATAAATTTGTAAATTTTTCGGTAGGAACATTTTCCGGCCAAAGGCCGGTTCCTCTTACAATTACAGGCTCGCTATCGCTCGCAGGAAAAAGTGGACACCTAAATGGCATGATAGGTCTTAAAATGTACAACGAAATGGGACGAAAGGTCTTAAAATCGCCAAACAAATGGGTGGAACGTCTAAAAATCTAAAAAATAATGGGACTAATCACGAGGGAGTAAGGGGACCAGAAAAACGACTGTCTCCCCTTAATGTCTTGAAGTTCCCCCTCGATTCTCAAGATTTTCAAGCCCTTTTCGATTCATTTGGTGGTCGATTTTTTCCTGGCGAGCAATAGCGAGCCTGTAATGCTAGGAGAAACTGGACATCGGCCGGGACGTTTTTCAACCAAAAAATGTACAAATATATATTGAAGGGGTTTCAAGGTACCGTATATATATATATATTTTTTTTTTTTCTACTTTGTTTAAGCTTGATGGTGGTCTAGCGAGGTTACTATAGAACAAATAGATAAATAAATAGACCAAAAATAACCACTGCCCCTTTAAAACATTCATCAAATTATAATATTGTTATCCGGTTCAGTTAAAAATATTGGAAAAATACTACTAATAATAATGCAACTTCCCGCCATTGTATTTGTCTGCCACAGCTAATTACCGTAATGAGCGAGTCTAAATGGATCAAAAAGTCTCCTAATTCGATAAATGAGGGGGCTAATTTTGGCGAGTATGGGGCCTCTCTCTCTCTCTCTCTCTCTCTCTCTCTCTCTCTCTCTCTCTCTCTCTCTCTCTCTCTCTCTCTCTCTCTCTCTCTCTGACAAATGTGGACATTCACAGCCCATTTGCTCTAGCCCGTTTTGAGTTGTTGTTGTTGTTGTTGTTGTTGTTGTTGTCGTTCCCTAAGCAGCCTGGCCGAACAGCCCAGAGTCCCTAAGGAAGGTCGGGCTTTCCCACAGAACTCTCAAGGAGTGTAGATTGTGTTGTTGGCGTAAGTGATTGTGTGAAATGCAGTCTTCTTTGGTGTGTATAAAGGTATAGGGTGCTGTGTTACAACCTGGGCAGGCGTCGTCGACGGAGACATCCAGTCTCTTCAAATAGCTCAGAAGAGCTGGATGGTGCCCACATCTCAGCCTGGCCAGGTGGACTCTGTCCTCGCGAGGAAGGGAGGATTCAGAAGAATGGATTTCGGCAGGTCGTGCCTGCAGCTGTGTGTTGTCTACGAGTGATTGGATGGAACGGCGAGAGATATGAGTATGGATGTGTTTCTGGAAGCTGATTTGGGGTGGGCAGGGAGGGAGAGAAGACAGTATTTGTGATACCATGTGCTGGGTGTTGCTTTGATATATCTTGGTATCTGTGGGTGTGTTGCCATGTAGTGTAGTGTACATAGGAGTACAAAGTTAATCAAGCAACAACAGTTCTAGCGACCCCTCTAGGCTGCTTGTCCTCTAATACACTGAGGATCAAGTGTCCGAACATTGGTTTAGAGTGGGTAAAGGGAATTTGGGAAGGGAACTACAGCCCTGGAACTAATGTCTGTGGCAGGATTAGGAAGTTAGTAGGAAACAGATGGGTTAGTAACATAACTAACACAGTTATAAGTGATCTTTCGTATATCTGGGAAAAAGAGAGTAACGTCTTAGTAATATAAACAGTATATACGCAATAATCCTTGATGAATCTGAGGGGGGAATAAAATAAAATTATTCATTTACAAACACAATCAGTCACAGGTTTGAGGCAAGATATTTGTCTAGGCGAAGTTTAAAAGAATCAACGGTGCTGCAGTCTAGTGGGTGGTGTTGGTTTGTGGAGGCTGCAGCCAGGAATTGAGTGCCACTCGTGTCCAGATGGTCTTTGACTCTGAGGACTTTGGTTTCTTGATGTAGGTGATCTGTAGGTGTAGTAGCTGTGCAGCCTGTGATGATCTTTAGGGCTTTGTTTTGAATAGTCTGTAAGGTCTTGTGATGTGTTTCAGCTAGATTAGAAGCCCAGGCAGGGCTTGCATATTCCATCACTGATCTTATGTATTGTTTGTAAACTGTGGTGGTCGTTTCTTTGTTGTGTCCAAATTTTGTGTGGGCAAGTGACCTGAGGGCGTTAAGTCTGGGTGTCAATTAATTTTTCATGTTTGTGGTATGCTGTTTGAATGTCATATGAGTATCATATGTTACTCCTAGGATTTTGGGTGAGTCTGTGTGTGTTAGGGGTGTGTTGTTTATGGTGATTTTCGGGGTGTATTTGTGTTCTGCTGTCCAGCTTGTGAAGAGGGTTGCGGTGGATTTGGTTGGGGCTAAATTGAGTTTGTTTGTAGTGCACCAGTCATGTAATGTGTTGAGATAGGGTTGAAGGAGAAGTGTTGCTGTGTCTGGGTTTTGATGTATGCATGTGGTGTTATGTCGTCGTCTGCGTAGGAGGCTATGTTTATTTGGGGTGTATGGGGTGTAGTTATATCATGCATGTACAGATTGAAGAGTGCGGGCGACAGGACGGAACCTTGTGCGACTCAGTTTGGAAAATTTCTGATGCTAGATGACTGACCGGCAAAAGATACGTGTGCACATCTGCCTGCTAGGAAGTTGGCCAGCCACCTTTTTGTGTTGTTGTGCATGTTTGTATTGTAGATTTTGTTTGTTAGGTCGTGGCGGGGGATGGCATCGAAGGCTTTATTAATGTCGAGTGTGGTAAGTAGTGATCTGTGTGATGGTCTGGCTGAGTTGATGCCATCAAAAGCTCTTTGGGTAAGGTCTGTAAGAAGAGTGTTTGTGGAGTGCAGTGGCCTGAAGCCATGTTGTGTTGGAGCTAGGGGTAGAGCGTGTGTGATCAGTTGTAGTACAAGGCGTTCTATGACTTTGGAGGGGGTGCAAAGGAGTGTGATAGGGCGGTGTGAGGAGGGTAGCGTGGGGTCTTTGTTGGGTTTGGGGAATGTAATGATGACACCATGCTTCCAGATGTCTGATATTGTGTTGTGTGAATAACTGTAGTTTGATATGTTAGTGAGTGCTTGTATGCCTTGTGGTCCTAGGTGTCTGAGGTGTATGTTGCTTATGTTGTCTAGGCCACAGGCGGGTGAGTGCTTGAGATTGTTGATAATGTGCTTTGTCTGGTTGTTGGTGAAGGGTGCATAGTCAGGGTCTGTGGGGAATTGTCTCTTACGTCGGATGACACATCAGTCGTCTTTATGGGGTTTTAGGTGGCTTACATGAGAGAAGTGATTAATGAGAGTGTTTGCTTGTTGTTTATATGAAGGAGTAGAGTCTGTTGTTGTGATTGCAGCATGTGATTGTGTTGTGTTGCTGTTGGAAAGTGTGATGCTGTTTAGTGTTTTGTAGAGTCTTTGGCATCTTTTGTGATCAAGTGTTTGTAGGTAGTTATTCCAATTTAGTGTTTGTTGTTCTTGTATTTTGTTGTTAATCTGTGTGTTGAGTGCTTGGATCTGTTGTGTGATGCCCTGTGTGTGGGGTGCTGGGGAGTGTTTCAATGTGTCGCGTTGTCTGATGAGGTTTTAAATTTCTGGTGAGAAGTTGGGGTGTTGTCTTTTTCTGTTACCTCTTGGAATGTGTTTCTTGTCAGCATTTTGGATAGTTGTGTTGAATGTGTGGACAACATTGTTGATGTTAGTGATGGGTGTGCTGTTTAGGGTTACAAAGTGTTGTTCTGTCTCGTTTGTGAAAGCTTCCCAGTTAGCTCTTTTATAGTTGGTGTAAGTGTATCTGTGGCTAGCTGGGGTGAGTCTGGTTTTGGTGGTGATAATGATCGGGAGGTGGTCGGAGCCTAAGGTTTTAACCACTTTCCAGGATGTTGTGGGGGCCAGTTCAGGGGAGCAAAAGGTGATATCTGGAGATGATGGGTCGTAGAGAGCTTGTTGGGGAGTATGGGTATGTTGATGGATGTTGTTAAGGTTGAAAAGGTTGTCGGATTCGCGTTGTAGGACCAGCCCTCTGCCTGTGTCCGGGTTGTCGACAAACCAGGCCGACGTCTTGGCATTGAAGTCGCAACCCAGGATGATGTGTGGGGTGTTTGTGATTTGTTGTAGTTGTGGTCTGTATTCGTTAGGCACTGCAGGGGATGTTTGGGGAGGGATGTATGTGTTTATGATGGTTATGTTAAGCTATAGAGGTTAGGGCTCACGATTTCTGGCCTCTCTACTTGGAACCGGGTATAAGTCTATATAACATTGCTATCGATCTTGACTTTACTACCTATGAATTCGCCGGCCAAGATGTGAATATTGCATTATTGGTTGAGTGCATCCGGGGTAAAACCATTTGCCAAATCTGAATATTGTGATCCGCTGTGGCGACCCCTAAGAGGAACAGCAGAAAGAAGAAGAAGGTTGAGTGTTGGGTTTCAATAATAGAGTATTTATATACAGTAGTACATTTTCAACTCGATGCCACGGAGAAATAAAGGGAAGGGGGGGGGGGGGGGGAATGTATTATGTTTGTATATATTTGTTTTATTTTTATTTTTAATATACGTTTTAGTTTGATCCCTAAACCTCTATCAAGCTTAAAAGATTACCCCAAATACCCCACTTCGAGATAAATGTGTGCATTATTCGGTAGAATCATGTATTGACCGAAGGCCGGTTTTTCCTAAATTACAGGAAACTATTGCTCGCCAGGAAAAAATGACACCTAAATAGCACGAAAGATCTTAATATTGACAAAGAAATAGTGTGAAAGGTCTTGAAATCCCCAAAATAATGGGGCGAACGTCTTAAAATATCATAAGTAATAGGGCTAAACATTAGCGAAAATGGTGTCCAAGAAACAAACACCTCCCTCTAAGAGAGCAAGAAAATATGTTTGTGCCTTATTTCATGTACAAAACGGGTTAGCTACCATTACTCATCATAGCCTAAGCTATTTAGTGCTTTCGCTATCTATTTGTTTTAGAGATAAACAGAATGGCTTAAAAGTAACGAAATATTTAGAAATTCCCGGCATCAACCCTTTCAAGATCCAATACGCATTTGTTTTCTGTTTTCTAGCTATTATTAGGCGATTAAATTCAGATTAGAACGGGTATTTAGAAGTCAGAGGGTTAATTGAGATAGTCTTTACCCTTATAACTCTCACAGATCCTCCCTAAGCTGCATAAAAGCGTCTAATGATAGCCAGAATAAACTGTCAAAACGCGTCAAAATCTTCAGAGAGTAAACCGAACTACAGTACATATGAATTGGCCGGTCGAGATGTGAATTCTGCATGATCGGTTGAGTGCTATCGCTTCAATAATAGAGTACATTTATCCGAGAGTATGATATGTTGGGATAGACAGACAGACAGAGAGGATAGATTGATAGCTAAATAGATAGAAAGATAGACACAGACAGAGAGAGAGAGAGAGGATAGATTGACAGCTAAATAGACACAGACAGACAGATTATAATTATACATAGTGTTATTGTAGGATGGTTGGGAGAGAGGGAGGTCAATTATGCATGGATATTGGGCCAGGGTTTGGAAAGGTCTGGGAGAGTGATTGATATTTGTTTATCTGACTCCGGGAACTAGTTATACAGGGGTTGGGAATATTGTAGTGGTATTTTTATCTTCTCTCTCTCTCTCTCTCTCTCTCTCTCTCTCTCTCTCTCTCTCTCTCTCTCTCTCTCTCTCTCTCTCTCTCTCTCTCTCTCTCTCTCTCTCTCTCTCTCTCTCTCTCTCTCTCTCTCTCTCTCTCTCTCTCTCTCTCTCTCTCTCTCTCTCTCTCTCTCTCTCTCTCTCTCTCTCTCTCTCTCTCTCTCTCTCTCTCTCTCTCTCTCTCTCTCTCTCTCTCTCTCTCATATAGGTTACAATAATATATAAATAGATACATAACATTTATATGTTAAGTTAGGTTAAGTATCAGTGTTATACAATGTATCTCGACTACGTTTTATACTATGAATTTCCCAGCAGATATAGTACAGGTGTGTGTGTATATATATATATATATATATATATATATATATATATATATATATATATATATATATATATATATATATATACGTATGTGTGTATTTCTGCAGAGGGTTTTGTTTCCCCAACTAAATTTCATGGCAACCTAAGGTCGGAGGGAGCGGTGGGCGGGGAGAGTCTTTTTCTTCCACTTTGTAGCAAATTCTACGTTAGAATTAAGTCCGGACTGCATAGTAGGAACTGCAAAGGCTGTGCAGTATGTGTATCTTTGTATAACTCTCTCCCTCACACACTCACTCTCTCGCTGTCACACACACACACACACACACACACACAATCTCTCGTGCAATGTTTTATTATATAGAGGAATGAGGCAATTGGTTTCTCTGTTTATTTGGATTCAATACACAACGATAAAACAAATAAGGATAAATAATTATATTTTTCCTACCCACTGGTTGGTAAAATAGGATGTTCTTCTATGTATTCCTGAGAGAGAGAGAGAGAGAGAGAGAGAGAGAGAGAGAGAGAGAGAGAGAGAGGTAGATAGATAGATAGACAGAGAGAGAGAGAGAGAGAGAGAGAGAGAGAAAGAGACAGGCTTTGACTAGTTTGGGTGTACAGATGTTTCGCCCACAAGTACTTTCGTCCATAATTCTCTTCGACCACAAGTCCTTTCGTTCATAATTCCTTTCTGCGTCTAAAATTGTGTCTAACTACTAGTCTGTTTGTCTAGCTGATGGGAATATAAATCCATTAGCACCTGATTTAACGATACTTTATGGAAAAATATGAATCCACTATGCCTTTGCGTTGTATTAATGCCAAGTTTTCATAATTAACAATATATTTCACTACAACATATATGCAATAGCGGAGTAATTAGGAGAATAACATAGCAATTTACCATCAGCTGGACAAAAAATAAGTATAGTGGTTACGTCACAATATTCTCTTCGTATATCATTATAATCCTAATTAACCTCAATTAAAATAGATATATCATTAGAATTACTAGCGGACTTCTGTAATTGCCATCCACAAGCCAAGTATTAATGAACCAAAGATAACCAACCCCTTCTGTACCGGCCACGTTCTGTTAACCAACCCCTTCTGTGCCGGCCACGTTCTGTTAACCAACCCCTTCTGTACCGGCCACGTTCTGTTAACCAACCCCTTCTGTACCGGCCACGTTCTGTTAACCAACCCCTTCTGTACCGGCCACGTTCTGTTAACCAACCCCTTCTGTACCGGCGACGTTCTGTTAACCAACCACTTCTGTACCGGCCACGTTCTGTTAACCAACCACTTCTGTACCGGCCACGTTCTGTCAACCAACCCCTTCTGTACCGGCCACGTTCTGTTTACCAACCCCTTCTGTACCGGCCACATTCTGTTAACCAACCCCTTCTGTACCGGCCACGTTCTGTTAACCAACCCCTTCTGTACCGGCCACGTTCTGTTAACCAACCCCTTCTGTACCGGCCACGTTCTGTTAACCAACCCCTTCTGTACCGGCCACGTTCTGTTAACTAACCCCTTCTGTACCGGCCACGTTCTGGTAACCAACCCCTTCTGTACCGGCCACGTTCTGTTAACCAACCCCTTCTGTACCGGCCACGTTCTGTTAACCAACCCCTTCTGTACCGGCCACGTTCTGTTAACCAACCCTTCTGTACCGGCCACGTTCTGTTAACCAACCCCTTCTGTACCGGCCACGTTCTGTTAACCAACCCCTTCTGTACCGGCCACGTTCTGTTAACCAACCCCTTCTGTACCGGCCACGTTCTGTTAACCAACCCCTTCTGTACCGGCCACGTTCTGTTAACCAACCCCTTCTGTACCGGCGACATTCTGTTAACCAACCCCTTCTGTACCAGCCACGTTCTGATAACCAACCCCTTCTGTACCGGCCACGTTCTGTTAACCAACCCCTTCTGTACCGGCCACATTCTGTTAACCAACCCCTTCTGTACCGGCGACGTTCAGTTAACCAACCCCTTCTGTACCGGCCACGTTCTGTTAACCAACCCCTTCTGTACCGTCCACGTTCTGTTAACCAACCCCTTCTGTACCGGCCACGTTCTGTTAACCAACCCCTTCTGTACCGGCCACGTTCTGTTAACCAACCCCTTCTGTACCGGCCACGTTCTGTTAACCAACCCCTTCTGTACCGGCCACGTTCTGTTAACCAACCCCTTCTGTACCGGCCACGTTCTGTTAACCAACCCCTTCTGTACCGGCCACGTTCTGTTAACCAACCCCTTCTGTACCGGCCACGTTCTGTTAACCAACTCCTTCTGTACCGGCCACGTTCTGTTAACCAACCCCTTCTGTACCGGCCACGTTCTGTTAACCAACCCCTTCTGTACCAGCCATGTTATGTTAACCAACCCCTTCTGTACCAGCCATGTTCTGTTAACCAACCCCTTCTGTACCGCCCACGTTCTGTTAACCAACCCATTCTGTACCGGCCACGTTCTGTTAACCAACCCCTTCTGTACCGGCCACGTTCTGTTAACCAACCCCTTCTGTACCGGCGACGTTCTGTTAACCAACCCCTTCTGTACCGGCCACGTTCTGTTAACCAACCCCTTCTGTACCGGCCACGTTCTGTTAACCAACCCCTTCTGTACCGGCCACGTTCTGTTAACCAACCCCTTCTGTACCGGCCACGTTCTGTTAACCAACCCCTTCTGTACCGGCCACGTTCTGTTAACCAACCCCTTCTGTACCGGCCACGTTCTGGTAACCAACCCCTTCTGTACTGGCGACGTTCTGTTAACCAACCCCTTCTGTACCGGCCACGTTCTGTTAACCATCCCCTTCTGTACCGGCCACGTTCTGTTAACCAACCCCTTCTGTACCGGCCACGTTCTGTTAACCAACCCCTTCTGTACCGGCGATGTTCTGTTAACCAACCCCTTCTGTACCGGCCACGTTCTGTTAACCAACCCCTTCTGTACCGGCCACGTTCTGTTAACCAACCCCTTCTGTACCGGCCACGCTCTGTTAACCAACCCCTTCTGTACCGGATACGTTCTGTTAACCAACCCCTTCTGTACCGGCGACGTTCTGTTAACCAACCCCTTCTGTACAGGCGACGTTCTGTTAACCAACCCCTTCTGTACCGGCAACGTTCTGTTAACCAACCCCTTCTGTACCGGCGACGTTCTGTTAACCAACCCCTTCTGTACCGGCGACGTTCTGTTAACCAACCCCTTCTGTACCGGTGACGTTCTGTTAACTAACCCCTTCTGTACCGGCCACGTTCTGTTAACCAACCCCTTCTGTACCGGCGACGTTCTGTTAACCAACCCCTTCTGTACCGGCGACGTTCTGTTAACTAACCCCTTCTGTACCGGCCACGTTCTGTTAAGTAACCCCTTCTGTACCGGCCACGTTCTGTTAACCAACCCCTTCTGTACCGGTGACGTTCTGTTAACTAACCCCTTCTGTACCGGCCACGTTCTGTTAAGTAACCCCTTCTGTACCGGCCACGTTCTGTTAACCAACCCCTTCTGTACCGGCGACGTTCTGTTAACCAACCCCTTCTGTACCGGCGACTTTCTGTTAGCTAACCCCTTCTGTACCGGCCACGTTCTGTTAAGTAACCCCTTCTGTACCGGCCACGTTCTGTTAAGTAACCCCTTCTGTACCGGCCACGTTCTGTTAACTTTAGTCTGGCTACTATTGGACTATTGGACCTCCAGCAATTAAGGGGGGTGACCTGCTTTTTTGTTATTTCTCTCCTTTTCTCTCTTTCTCTGGCTTGTATCCATTCGGCCCCATTCAGCCAACTATTTTAAGACGTTTATCCCCATATAGGTGTCGATTTCTTCCTGGCAAGCGATAGCGAGCCAGCATTATATGAAGAAATCCGGCTTCGCCGGAGAAATTTTTCTATCGAAAAATTTACAAATTTAGCCTGCTGTCAAACAAAAATAAAAAATATGCTGGCTCGCTACCGCTCACCAGTAAAAAATTTACACTTGGATGGGGATAAACGTCTTAAAACAGTAGGCTGAATGGGGCCAAATGGATAGAAGCCAGAGAAAGATAGAAAAGGACAGAACAAAAACAGGTCACCCTCCCTTAACAGGCTTCGGACTATCTAACTTAACTTTTTTTACTACCACAGATCCTTCTTGAACTGCACAACATCGTCTAAATATAAGTAGAATAAAATATAAATGACGTCGCCGGTACAGAAAGGGTTAATATTGCCTAAAACCGGAAGCACACGGGAATTTATATCGTCAATTTTGTTCAGGCAATTGTGGTCTGGCAGCTTCAAGATTTACGGTTTATCAGAATTAAGGAGAGATGGGTCGCTATCCCGAAATATTGCTAGAAAATAGTTGCTCCTGGAAAAAGGACTCGTGTGACATCGCCTTAAATCCGGAATCACACTAAAACTTGTATATTCAAATTTTAAAGGTCAATATTTTGGAGGCAACATTTCTGGGATATTTTGCTTTACTCTCGGAAACTAAGCTGAAGCAGGATGATTTTTAGTTAGCTCAATTCTTATACATCTTTCATTTAGAAACTGTCACACTCTAAATCAAAGGAAATATGAGTGTGAAAGGTGCAATTAAAGTGTCCATGATAATCTATCCATTTAATTAAAGCTAATATAGGTATCATTCTAGCGGTGGGTCCAACTCGATTTGGGTATTAAAATGATTTCCGTTCATCTGCTTATTGCCTTATTTAATATCTCATAATATAAACTGGGGCATCTCTATTTGAAAATTATACTAGGTTAGGTTATGTTAGGTAGTTAAGTTAGGCTGATAAAAAAAATTGCACCAATACTTAATATATACAACATTAATTACGAAGAAAAACTAGGGAAAATTACTCCTTGCGACATATATGACGCGATCGCGTCATATGGACTTATCTACATGCCTCTCCAATAAGTCCATATGATGCTCTAGCGTCATATAGAGCTCAGTAAGTCCGGTAAGTTAGATGAAGATCTGTCGGTTGGTGGCAACCCCAGGTTCCTCCGACAATTCTAACGGCCAGCAGTGTGGTTTTGACAGTTGTGTGGTGCAGTGGCAATGATACCGGGCACCCGCCTCCGTGGACTTACTGGAACATAATAAGTCTGAAGGAGTTAAACAATAAATCATGCTAAAATTGAATGGAGCCATTGCTAGAATTTTACCAGCTATTACAATACTCAGTGTTCTTCAGAGCTTTCTCAGTGTATCCCTCGTCCCTTGTCCCTTACGGAGATTAGGTAGCACCCGCCTTTCAACACATCCCATCACTAGTCTGTTTAACCCTCAAACTCTAAAGTTAACCGATTTACCCAGTCTCTCTTCCACTCAGCAAGTAAACTGTTGAACTCTCTCCCTCAAACTGTCTTTCAGTCATCCTATGACTTAGACTACCTCAAGCTCCGTGTATCCAGATATTTTGACTCTAACGCACTATTAATTTGGCACTGTATCATTCCTTCAATTGGGGGGCAGGAATGAGGGTGAAGGGGGACTTGTTACAGGCAGCTTTGCCTTTCGTCTCCTTCATTCATATACAAATAAAAACTATCTTATACATGAATATATGAGTAAATTACCAAAATAGACCACCCACGGGTTAGACAAGAGTAAGTCATTATTCCTCCATATTGGACCCAGTAACCTCAAACCGCAACTTAGAGGTTAATTATACCACCAAATTGGCTATAAATTCCACATCAACATTTTAATCACCAGAGACTCTCTTTTAAGTAAAATAAAATCGTACCCTTGACTTATGACCGTGAATCAAGTATATACATATACCGGTACATATACTGTATATATATATATATATATATATATATATATATATATATATATATACTGTATGTATTTTATATATATATATATATATATATATATATGTGTATTATATATACAGTATATATATATATATATATATGTGTGAGAGAGGATTGCTTAATGTAAACACATGAAAGCGAGAGATAAGGTTGGTAGAAGAGAAAAATACGAGTTAATTGGACGAGAGAGAGAGAGAGTAATAGTCACAGGCGGTTAGAAGCACACGAGGATTGTCAAGGAAATAAACTTTAAGGTAAATAGAAAACACAATTCCATCCATATAAATATTTCCATTATGCTAGCAAATCATCACTGACATACAGGAGGTTATGACACTTATTGGTATAATCCTGTGTAGTGGGTGGACCTGTACTTATATCTCAATAATTTAGTAATGTTACAATATAATTTTACATTTTACATTCATAAATAGTCCACTAATAATATACAAGATTATGTTAAGTTAGGTTTTGTTTAGGTTAGGGTAAAGATATTGTTCAATGTTTCATAGTAAATAGGCATTTGAAAAACAGTTCTACCCGCTACACAGGATCTTACTCAGTTATTCCCCAACTTGAATTGAGGCACATTAATTTGTATCCACTCCAGTTATTTTATCTGTGGAAGGAGGAAAACTAGCATGCTTGAATTGGGAGTTTAGTTTCTTATGCATATATTATTTTGTATGATCAATTAACCCCTTCAGCACGATGACGCCCTTTTACCTTTCATTCTGGCTAACATTAGACGACTTCCATGCAGTTTAAGAAGGAACCGTGTTATTCAGTGTTGATTGAGATCATTTTTACCCCTTTGAGTCCTAGAGGTAGATTATAATCTAAATAAAATCGTCTACTGGTAACCCGAACATGAAAATTACGTCATCGTGTTGAAGGGGTTAACAGTTCTACTGTATTATCGTATATGTTCCGAGGAACTTGCTTCAATTGTGCCGCCTCTCCACATCTTTCCCCGTAGAACTAGGGCAGCTGAGAGCGCCCATGAATTTACACTTTCTCCTCCACAATGCAGAACTTCTGCTTATCAGAATTCATTTATCCCCAGAGCTACTACTCTTTGGAATTCACTTCCCTCGAATTGCTTTCCACAAACTTACAATCTACAAATGTTTAAATCCAGTTGTTACAAACATTTTATGAATGGAGGATGCCTTTAGGCACATGGACCTTTTTGTTTTATCTGTGTTTTTCCTTCCTCCGTTCATTGTCTCTTAAAAAAAAAAAAAATAAAAAAATACGATAGGCTATGACTCTTTTGTGATCCCGTAGGTCTCTGTGATGTCACGGTCGTTCCCACTGCATGGCGTAGGACGCCTAGAGTAGATCGTATATTATATGATTGTAAGTAAGTTAAGATTGTAAAGGCCTAATATGCTATTAAGCAATATTGACATGGTCTTATGTTGTATATATGAATTTATCGTATATAATAATATAATTTATCGTATAGAGCAACCTAGATGTGGTACGATAATTTAGGCTCCTGGCGTTTGCCAAGGCAGCAAGGTGTGCCTCTGAGGAAGACAGCCCAGAGCCTTCACGAACACCAACCAGTTAACATCTAATTTCCGCCTTCAGTTGATCGCGCTATTGTGCCTCTAATCACAATACACTGACAGTAATACAAACAGCTACACCATCACGACGCTCTCATCGACGCCATGACTGACTGACAGATAAGCATAGTATTCATGTCCATTCCCATATAATCATTTATTCTTTCTTTCACTTGACTCGAGTCTCGGGACCGGTGTCTTGCCTCCCCATTGTCCGCCATATTGGGTAAAACGTTCTCCCTTGCCTCATTGCCACGTGGAACTATTGGCGAGTTAATTCCTGGCTAATCTTAACCCTTATAACCTTACTATATATATAATTTATTATACGAGACCTTTGGATATAAATTAGCTTGTTTCATATTGAATTCAGTTTAAATATGGAGTAAATTTAATTTAGATTGATTTTATTTTGATTCATTATAGCTTAGAATATTTAACTTCCATTGATAGTTTACCAAATTGGTGCCCAGACCTCGGGAATTAGCTACCAGTAAGGGATTTTATTGGGCAATGAGAAGGGGAGTAGCCCAGGGATGCAGGAGCAAGGACCCCGGAGGGGTGGGGCTTGGTTATATTCCTGTACCTCCGGGGCCAGTACCTCAGAAAATAGCGGTTGTGGGTCATTCGTATGCCACTAGGCTAAGGGCAGCCGACCAAGGTACTGTGTGTTATCAGGCGTCGGAGGGGGATAGAGAGTTTCAGCTGTCCTACTTCGGGGTGCCTGGAGCCACCGTTGACACCCTGAAAGCCTCCCCACAGTGGAGGCAGGTGGTTCGTTTTAGGCCACACATGATATTCCTGTTCCTGGGTGGCAACGATATTCGCCCCGATACCGTGCCCCGCGAGTTAGCTAACGCAATCAAAGAGGTGGCGCTGGATCTGGAGTGTGAGTCCGGGGGGAGTTGCAAGATTGTAGCGATAGAGAGCCGGACTAGGGTCCGAGGCTTGTCAGCGGAGGAATACCACGCCATTAAGAACTCGGTCAACCCGCACCTTGAGGTGTCGGCTGGTAGAGACGCGGCACCGCTTTGTCTCGATCACACTAAGCACCCGAAACTCGACCAGGATGGCGTCCACCTCGATCTAGATATTAATCAAGTCCTCTATAATAAAATTGCAGGGCTAGCTAAGCGTTGGTTGGAAAGGGACGCCGGGGTGATATTGTTGCACCTGCCTAAGTCCTGCATCCCACCCATCATCTTCCCCCAATAATTTTCTTTTTCATTTCAGACTTCCTGTGACATATGACCTGACCTAACATTTTTTCTTGTTCAATATGACCCTTTAGTAGGTGTTGCTATTTTGTGTGCTATTTTTTCTCCATAACATAGAAGTCTGCCGGTCGGCGTCTCTTAACTAGACTACTTTTTTGCCGTTATTTTTGTAACATTTAGATAAATAGCCTATAGGGTTACATGCAAAATGAATAAACAGGAAGAGACACCGTCTAGTGGGGTGCTGAGCAAGGCCCCTAAAAATCAAAGGGCGAGACTTCGGGGAGTATTAAATAGGCTAATTGTAGATGTCAACACTTTCATCACTACTGCCAACCTCGATGAATTAGAAGCTAGATTAGACAATGTCCAGGCTACCCACGGTCGTATTATGGCTCTGAGTGAGGTGATTGTGGCAGGCATGACAGAGGAGGAAGAGATAGTTACAGAGTGTGATAATCGTGCCCTCTATGATGAACCTGTCTTTAGAGCGAAGCACATATTACAGCGTGCTGTCGCAAGTAAGAAGGGAGGCGAGAAAGAGACCCATAGAAGGGTTGACCCAAAACACACTGTGCACCTCCCAAAGCTCAATCTTCCTACATTTGGGGGCAAATTGACTGAGTGGTTAGCTTTTTGGGACGTATTTCGGTCTACAGTACATGAATCCTCTTTGGATAATGTCCGCAAGTTTCACTACCTGAAGGGACAAATGGAAAGAGAGGCCTTACATTTGATAGAGGGTTTTGCGGTAGTGGGTGATAGTTATCTTGAGGCAGTACAATTATTAAAGTCCACATACGGGGATCAAGAGCAGTTGAAGATGGCCCATGTCGTTGCCTTGTTAAAGCTCACAGAACCACAGTATAAGGTTGAGGAGTTAGCAAATTTTAGGGCAAATATGGAGTGCTGTACTCGATCGCTAGACACCTTAGGGCTCACCACACAGGAAATGATAGTCATTATCTTACGTCAGAAGCTTCCTTGACAAGGTTAGATCATTTGATCTGGGGGAGTTCAAAACTCAGTTCAGTAAATAAATCAATAATCTACAGTTGAACAAAGGGAGAATGTATGTGTCGGGAGGGAGTGAGAATGTGGAGAAGAGGGGAACTGTAAGCATGACGGTGGGGACTAAAGAAAAGAAAGAGGGTACATATAAGAAACCTGCTCAGATTCTATGCAAGCTATGTAACAACAAACATAAATGGAGTTTCTGTGTAAAATACCCAACAAATGAGACAAAACTAGCACAGGCAAAAAGATTGAAGCTATGTGTAGGTTGTCTAAGTAAAGAACATGGTAAGCAGGGACAATGTACTGCTACATACTTAAGGCCCTGTCACCACTGCAAAGGACATCACTTTGATAAGTTGTGTCCTACGGCAGATAAAGTCAAAGACGTCAAACCAGAGGGTACTACAACTGTGGCACTAGGTAGCACGCAAGACACCACTATATTGCCCACAATACAGATTCCCATGGAAAGTAACGACAGTAACAAAGTTTGTCGGGTACTTCTAAATCAAGGGTCTCAACGTTCCTTTATAAAGAGGTCCGTCTTAGTGGGACTGAAGCACCGAATCGTAGGGGCTGAGACTCTTCGATTGCAGGGCTTCACAGGGGTTACTGACAAACAAGACTACGAGATAGCGGAGATTTCATATTTCTACCGTAAAAACCGGTACTTTATGACATGTATCGTAGTAGACACCCTACCAGAATATGTATCTGTAGGAGTGAAGAAGGTGGAACACGCATTACGTAGCAAGGGGGTTAACTTGTCAGATCGCATGGGAAATCAGAGTGAGGTGCATGTTCTACTTGGTGTGGATCATTATTATGATGTAATATACCCTGGATTTAAAAAGATGTGTGGTGTAATTTTAATCCCCACTAAATTTGGATATTGCATGAGTGGAAAGGTGCATACTACACAGTCAAAGGTCCATGGTCGACATGGTCTCGATATTAAAAGTCAATGTAACCGCGGCAGAGGAGTTGGGAAGGGAGGCTTCCCAACCTAGTGACCCTAAAATGGCTGCCGAGTTCGACCTGGAACGACTGTGGAGATTGGATCACATAGGCATTAATCCTATGGAGACTGATTATGACTCGGAAGTTGCGCTGAAAAGGTTTGACGAGTCTGTGAGCTACTGTGCCTCAGACAAGCAATATAAAGTTAGTTTACCCTGAAAGAACAGTGAGATAAGCCTGCCTACCAACTATGTTTTGGCATTAGGTCGCTTGCGCGCATTACAGCGTAAATTAACTAATAAACCAAGCACGCTCCAGGCGTATGACGATGTATTTCGGAGTTATGAAGATAGGGGCTTTATTGAGAGGGTCGATGTAAAGGAACCGAGTAAGAAAGGTAGGGGTCACTATCTGGCCCATCATGGGGTGAGAAAAGACAGCGTCACCACACCAATACGGGTGGTGTATGACTGCTCTGCCCACCAAGGTCAACAACCCAGTCTAAATGACTGCCTGCTGACCATGGTGTCGGACCTGTCCCAACATCTATTGTGGTTTAGGCTGGGGAAGTACGCATATACTAGTGACATCGAGAAAGCATTCTTGATGGTCAAGCTAAAAGAGGAAGATAGAGATGTTACCCGCTTTCTTTGGTTCAGCAACATTAGCGACTCTGAAAGTTCGGTCATAATCTACTGTTTTCGGGTTGTACTCTTTGGGGCAATATGTTCACAGTTTTTGTTAAATGCCACAATCAAAAAACATCTAGCAGATACTCGTGAGGAAACAAGTAAACTATCTCGCGGATTATATATAGACAATTTGCAGGGTTCTAGCGATAGTCAGGATGATTTGTTATATACATACTGGCAAGCACGCAGATTGTTTACAGATGCACATTTATTTCTCCGTGAGTGGGTTACTAATAGTGGAGATCTTCAGAGTTTGATACAGGTGGACGGTACGGCATCTCATAACCAGGAAAAGTCCAGAAATTTGGGGATGATCTGGCAACCTAAACATGACATACTAACTTTTCAAACAAGGTCTTTTGCTCAGCAGACGGGAGCGCACACAAAAAGAAGTCTGTTGAGCAAAGTTGCGCAATTTATTGATCCTTTGGGTCTAGCATTACCCGTTACCATAAGAGCTAGGATTCTAATGCAGGAAGTTTGGAGACGTAAAATAGGATGGGATGAGTTTGCCCGAGGACCTGAATGACCAAGGGACATTGTTGTTGAATGAGTATGACATCCTATGTACTAAACCTATACCTCGTAAAGTGGTGGCGTTCGGTGACGTTACGTTACACACGTTTTGCGATGCTAGCGCCACGGCATACATGGTAGCCATATATGTCGTTAGTTCGTTACTTCATTTGGGGCACATTTAGTTACCGCCCGGGCTAAAGTAGCCCCGGTTAAAAAGGTAACTATCCCTAAAATGGAATTGACTGCCATGCTGCTATTAGCACGTCTGGTGCAACATGTACGCGCAGCATACGAGAGCGAGTTGAACATTGAAATCGTTCACATTTGGTGCGATAGTCAGGTTGCACTCAACTGGATACATAGCAAGAAGTCTCTGCCAGTTTATGTGAGAAATAGGGTAGATGAGATTAGGGCCCTATTGCCAGACGTTGCTTATCATTATGTAAATACAAAAGACAACCCTAGTGATCTCATAACTAAGGGTATAACGGCTAGCCAGTTAGTGAAGTCCGAATTGTGGTGGCATGGTCCAAAGTGGCTGCTCCATGAAAGTGAATGGACGATTTGGCATGCTATTGGTGAGGGACTTCTGCCACTGGAAACAGTGGCAGTTACAGCCCAACCAAATAAGCCACCGGGTCCAATAATAGAGTGGGCAAGATTCGGTGACTATAATAAACTAGTCAGAGTTGTCGCTTAGGTGTTGTGATATGTATCCAATATCAAGCTTAAAGTAACGGGCCAACTCTGCAACAGGGGTCACAACATTGATGCTTGTGAATATAAAGCAGCTGAAGTAACTTTGATCAAGTGGGTTCAAGCAGAAACCTTTTCCAATGAATTAGAATCTTTGCAAAGCTCGAATAAGACTATAATGCCTAATCTAGTGCGTCAACTAAGGTTGCACCTAGATAATGACCTCATCAGGTGTGAGGGTCGCCTGAAGTGGTTGGGTGTAACGGACGGCACAAACCGCCCTATACTTATGCCAATAAGACATCACGTTACTGATCTATTGATCATACGTGCACATAGGGAAGTAAAACACTACGGGGTATGTCATATTATATCAAATTTACGTCTCACATAGTGGATACCCAGAGTTCGACAAGTAGCTCAACGCGTAGTAAGAAAATGTGTAATATGCCAGAGACTAAAGGGTAAACCATATGCAACTGGGCCAGCTCCACCTCTACCTGAATGCCGTGTAAAGCACATAGAGCCTTTCCAAGCTGTAGGGTTAGATTACACAGGAGCATTGAAGACGAGAGAGCATGAGAAGGTTTATATATTATTGTTTACCTGTGCAACGTCTCAAGCGGTACACCTAGAACTATGTGATAATATGTCTAGCGAAGTATTTATGCTGGCGTTTAGATGGTTTTGTGCCCGTCGTTCATTCCCTCAACTCATTCTTAGCGACAATGCTCCCACTTATGTCCAGGCATCAAAATATCGAAAGGATATGAGTAGTGATCCTACTATCATCACTTTTTTGGAAGAGAAGAAGTGCGAATGGAGGTTCATTCCAGTTAAGGCACCTTGGTTTGGTGGAATGTGGGAACGGTGTGTCGGCATAGTGAAGTCAGGACTCAGAGCAGTAGTAGGATATAATAATAATAATAATAATAATATTTATTCAGTTAGCAATTTACAGAGTTGGTACCACATAGTATGTTACATATATGACATGTACCAGCCTTGCATAATTCCAACTAAGGATAGCCCAATAAGGCCGTTAGGCGTATTTCCATTGGGGTCCTTGTGGGATTAGGTTAGCTGGGGAAAAAGGGGAGGATAAAGAAATAGATACTTTAGAGAAAGTATTTCTAGGGAGTTATTTTAAGATACCTTACATCCTATAGTAAATATCAGTAATCCGTAATCAGTAATAATTTCAGTTTGGTTTGTCTATCTCTTATGTCGCATTTAGTAGTAGACATAAGCTTGCTCTATTAAAGAAGAGTGAGTTGACGACAGTCCTCACGACTGCCTCAGTCGTGAATAATCGCCCACTCACATATGTGTACACCGACCTGCAAGAACCACTACCATTAACGCCAGCTCACTTGCTATATGGAAAACCATTGACTGCGTTTCCATCTGATTTCCAATCCATAGTAGAGTTAGAGGATCCCTCGTTGTACTCTGAGGTAGCGGTGTCTAAGAGATACCAGTATATATCAAGGATAATCGAGGATTTTAGGAAACCATGGATTAGTGAATATCTGCTAGCATTGAGGGAGAGGAGTGTTCCACCCTCTGGTAGACCAACGGCACCTACTGTTGGTGAAGTAGTTTTGATTAAAGAAGATAGTCCTTGTTTATACTGGAAATTGGGCCGCGTGTTGGAGGTATACAAGGGGGAAGATTCTGTAGAGCGGGTGGCACTATTGAGGACGGCCACTGGAACTACTGTTCGTCCTATCGCACGTTTGTACGCTTTGGAGCTCGATTCCACTTTACAATCGGAGACTCCACATGTTATTGCTGGGTCCGAGAATGCTCAAAGTAACGACTCGCCTCTTACTGATGGTGATCAATCTCGGACCGAGACGCGTCCCAGACGCGCTGTTGCTAGCGCCGTCGACATGTGGCATCAGAAGATAGCCTCTGGGCAACTTTAAGTTTAAGGTGGGGTTCAGGTATTTTTTTGTGGGGGGAGTGTATCGTATAAATACGATAGGCTATGACTCTTTTGTGATCCCGTATGTCTCTGTGACGTCACGGTCATTCCCACTGCACGGCGTAGGACGAGTAGATCGAATATTATATGATTGTAAGTAAGTTAAGATTGTAAAGGCCTAATATGCTATTAAGCAATATTGACATGGTCTTATGTTGTATATATGAATTTATCGTATATATTAACCCCTTCAGACATATATGACGCAGAGGTTGCCAGATTAGCAATAAGAAATAGAGTTCTCTCACTCTTATAATTACCTCTCCAAAATTAGTTTTCTGCCCACATCTAACTCAAAGACAACTGCAGAGGTTGAAGTAACTAAAATAAAGGTTTGTAAAAAACCCTGATGGTAATAAAGGCTTTAAAGTATCCCTAATAGGCTCAAAATTGCGTCATATGTCGGAGAGGGTTAATATCATTTATCGTATAGAGCAACCTAGATGCGGTACGATAATTTAGGCTCCTGGCATTTGCCAAGGCAGCAAGGTGTGTGGTAATTCTACAGTTATACTACCCCTCCCCCACTACCCCCCACCACCTCCCCCCTTCAAAACACTCCTTTTAGTGTGTTTTTGGATGCGGAAACTGGGAAAAAAAATGATAAATATTCATCACCAACCTGAAGATTTTTTCAGGTAATTTGTTGTTTTTTATTTTTTATTTGATATACAGTGTTGTTTAATACCGAGGACCGTCGCATTTTAGTATTTTTAACATTAGCCTAACCTAACCGAAAACTAACCCGTCTCGCGACCGGTCTAAACCCAGCTCACGTTCCCTGTTTATGGGTGCGCGACGGTCTAACCCAGCTCACGTTCCCTATTTATGGGTTCACAAAGGTTTTTAATACTTCAATGTATCTATTTCAAGTCAAATATACATTTCCCCGCATCATCAAACCATACTAAGTCTACTACTAATAATATTAACCCATTAGTACCAACAGAATAGCGACAAAATAGGGGTAGTATAACTGTAGATTTATAAGGTGTGCCTCTGAGGAAGACAGCCCAGAGCCTTCACGAACACCAACCAGTTAACATCTAATTTCCGCCTTCAGTTGATCGCGCTATTGTGCCTCTAATCACAATACACTGACAGTAATACAAACAGCTACACCATCACGACGCTCTCATCGACGCCATGACTGACTGACAGATAAGCATAGTATTCATGTCCATTCCCATATAATCATTTATTCTTTCTTTCACTTGACTCGAGTCTCGGGACCGGTGTCTTGCCTCCCCATTGTCCGCCATATTGGGTTAAACGTTCTCCCTTGCCTCATTGCCACGTGGAACTATTGGTGAGTTAATTCCTGGCTAATATTAACCCTTATAACCTTACTATATATATGATTTATTATGCGAGACCTTTGGATATAAATTAGCTTGTTTCAGATTGAATTCAGTTTAAATATAGAGTAAATTTAATTTAGATTGATTTTATTTTGATTCATTATAGCTTAGAATATTTAACTTCCATTGATAGTTTACAACAGTATATTTTGTTTTTTGTTTTTTTTTGGGGGGGGGATATTCAATCATACTATTCTCCTTTCATATATAATATCATGGAATTTATACTAATGTATGAGGCCAACTGTACATAACCAAGGTAGCAAACTGGATCAAGGTTGTTTCAAGACTGAGTTGAGTATGTCAAGGGACTTCAGGAAAAATGTGCCTGAAGTAGTATTGTTTTGGCCATTTAATTATTTCCAGAGTCATGATAGATACTATGGATCATAACTTTCAGGAGTTATTTGTTTTTCTATACCCCTTTCTTCTCTGCCTATAATTCTCCCTATCGATGGCGGTAAGCTCTCCTCCCATCCTGTATCCCATGGCAAAAAAAAAAATAAAGCAGGCCCAAAATCAAAACAGCATACTCAACTCTGCGATGGGTTACCATCATCACTAATATTACCACCATCATCACTACTACTATCCTCATCACTCTACAACTGTCACCATCATCACTACTACTATCATCATCATCATTACTATTATCATCACTACTACTATTACAATCATCACTACTACTCTCACCATCTTCACTAATACTGTCACCATTGTCACACCATCATCACTACTCTCATCATTATCACTACAACTATCACCATAATCATTATTATCACCATCATTTTACAATCATCATTACTTGTCACCATCATCACTACTATTATGACCATCATCACTACTACTAGTACTATAACCATCATATCTACTACTGTCATCATCATCACTACCATCATCATTACTACTGTCATCATCATCACTACAACTACAACCATCATCACTACTATTATCACCATCATCACTACTATTACCGTCATCCCTACTATTACTATTATCACTTCTAATGTTAACTAAACTAACTTAACCTAACAGATGCGGGGCGAGATGTTTTCGACCCCAGAACGAATGCGTTCTGTGTGCGAGTCCCTTCGGGGCACACACACAAAGAACGCCATCATTGCCTGGTGGGTGGGGGTGGGGGGATTAAAACCATATTTTGGACCTAAAATCATAACTATTGCATAAATTCAAAAAATCTGTTTTGACTGACGTTCGCATTTTTTTTTTTTTTTTTTTTTTTTTTTTTTAATGGGTTGAAGGGCCGGAGGATCCGAAGACCCCTTTTCACCCTGCCGTGTAATCTATTTTACTGTCAGGCGAAACAGAGGCAAGGGGTGTGATGAGATTGCCCAAGCGATCTCTACCAGCCGAGAATCGAACTTGGTCCTCCCGGTTAGAAACCGAGCGCTCGGTATTATTCTATAATTGCACCTATACGAGCTAAACAAATTATTATTGTATTTAACAGGAAGGTATGATGAGGTAAGTGATGTGGTATAGGTGGCAATATGCGGAAATAGATTATAAGGGCATTCTGCCCCCTCTGACCCCCTTACGAAAATCTACGGTTACTCACTCCACTCCAACTGGATTTCTACTGTTTTACCCATAGACTACATATAACCTAGATACGAAAGAAGACGCCACAAATCTGTAAATAGTGAGCCGCACGTTCGAGAGATGGCAGCACGATCGCAAAGGACAATGGGAGGGGAGGGTCCCCACAAAGACATTATATAGACTATCCTTGTCCTTGGTCCTCATTAATTCGTAATAATCCCTACCTTGTACTAATAACGTGCCCGGGCGGGTGCTGTGACATCCGCTCTGGCCCCATCCAGACCGCAGCCACAGGCCCCGCCCAGTCCTGTTCCCCCTCGTGACATCCCCCCTGTTGCTGCTCAAGATGTCCCTGCGGCTTCTGCAGTGGATGGAGGCCGGGGGCCCCCTGGATCTGACACTCAAAGGAGTGAAAACGTTGATCTCCCTTTATCCCAGTAACTAACTTCATCATTGACAATAACACATTCCATTCTTTGTCCATAGCTCATGTTAATGTTAATTCCATACTTAATAAGGTTAACTATATTTTTTCAATTTTATACGATTCCGATATCTCAGTTCTTGGTATTAGTGAGTCATGGCTGCTGCCTTATGTCTCTACCGCCGCTATTTCTATTCCCAATTATGCAGTCCTAAGAAAAGATGTCCACGGCGATATCCCAAAACATGGTGTATGTATGTATGTCAAGTCTTCCTTAAAATATATTGAAATTGATGTTGACCTTCAAAATACCCTTGTTATTTTTCTGCCTGACTATAATATTTACATAATAACAGTTTATCGCCCCCCTTCTTACACCCCCTTAGATAATGAGACATTACTTGACTTTATTTATGATTTTTGCTCAGACAAGGAAATAGTTCTCATGGGAGATTTCAACCTCCCTTCTATTAAATGGTCTTGTGATCTTATTCGTAGAGGTCTCAGTCTCCTCGATACAACATTCCTTGACTGTTTTACATCCTTGGGACTTACTCAACTTATTACAGAACCCACTTTCCACCCGTCAGGAAATATACTGGACCTGATTCTTACCTCGGAAAACGACCGAATTGGCGATACACAGGTACTTCCTCCATTTCCCAACTGTGGCCATAGCCCAGTTATCACCAATTATATATTCCAGATCCAAACTATCAATGACGAGCCCACTAACATCAAGATATGGCATAGAGGGGACTACAGAGAGATTAACCTAATTTTGGAGGATATTGATTGGGATTTTGAATTTGCCCACCTCAATGTTAATCTAATGTTTTCTCGTTTTACAGACATACTTATGCCCTTAATTAACCGTTTTATCCCTACAAAGAGTTTCAATAACTTTTCTTGTCCTCCATGGCCTGTCAGACCCCCTATATTATTAAAAAATACCAGACATAACTTTTGGACTAATTATAAAGAAACTCGTACACAGTTTGGTCGTAACTCTAACCAGGCAAAGGACGCCCTGGATCAGTTTTTAGATATTAATTATCATTACAAAAATTATGCCATCCATAGTCAGTCCAGGTATGAGGCTTCACTGATTGACCATCTCACAACCAACTAAAATATTTCATTCTTATATCCGGAAAAAGAAGGGGGGTAGACCCAGTATTGGCCCACTCAAGTCTTCCACAGGTAACATCATTCACGATGCAGGGGCTATGGCTGAACTATTTGTGTCTTCCTTTGCCAGTGTTTTTTCAACATCTGCTCCCACCTCCCCTGCCTCACATCAGGTAACAGACAGTATAATTCCAGATATCAATATTAATCTTAATGATGTTATATCTGTTCTCAACAAACTTGATACGTCCTCATCGATGGGTCCAGACGGTATCCACGCCCACCTACTCAAATCCTGTGTCCATACCCTTGCATATCCTCTTTTGCTGATATACCGTGCCTCATTGGTCTCTGGAACCCTCCCTTCTGCCTGGAAGAGTTCCTCAGTTGTGCCCATTTTTAAAAAGGGTTCTCGTTACAATCCACTAATGTATAGACCAATCTCTCTAACTTCTATCTGTTCAAAGTCCTTGGAACGTATTATAACTAAATTTATCTATGAATATCTTGACTAACAATCTTCTCAATAAGGACCAATTTGGATTCAGACCAGGCAGATCATCCGAGGACCAACTCCTTCTAACTTACAAGGACATCACCAAATGGATGGACCAGGGTTATAATGTTGACTTGATCCTGTTTGACTATTCCAAGGCCTTTGACGTGGTTAATCATGACATTCTGATCACCAAACTTTATAGCTTGGGAATTAGGGGTAGGGTACTGGACTGGATTAGGGACTTTCTCCATAACCGTATTATGCATGTCAAAGTAAATAATCATTTTAGTTCTTTCTTAGCGGAGTCCCTCAAGGCTCTGTCCTTGGTCCCCTGCTTTTCCTCATATTTATCAATTATATTACTCGTAATATTAATTCGTCTACCAAAATATATGCTGATGATTTGAAACTGTATGTAAAAATCAAATATGATAACCTCTTAAATTTTCTTAATTGTATGTTTGCTTGCCAGTCTGATATAGACGTGCTTGCTAAGGTCTCTAAATCCTGGGGCCTAACGATGAACCCAGATAAATATGTCCACCTAAGATTTTGTAGGAAAGAAATTGATTGGGATGACCTGGGTCATTCTGGCAGATACTATCTTGACAACTCCTTAATCCCTATTAGAGACTCTGCATCCGATCTAGGAATTTTAATCGATTCCTCCCTTAAGTTTCATACACACATCTCTAATATTGTCCACAAGGCTGGAGGACTCGCCCATAGTATCCTAAGGTCAACTGTCAACCGGGATGCCGCCTTTATGATGCCACTATTTATTTCCCATATTCGTCCCATATTAGAATATTCTTCCTCTCTGTGGAACCTTGGGTATTTGGGGGACCTAAGACTACTGGAGTCTGTTCAGAGACGCTGGACTAAATCTATTGGGGGTCTCGAGAATCTTGATTATGGTGAGAGATTGAGGATATTAAACCTATTTTCCATTAAGGGTAGACTTCTTAGGCATGACATAATTAAGTACTGGCAAATATTTCACGGTCTCTGTTCAATTACTCCTGAAGATGTTTTTGATCGTCCCCAATATTTTGCAACCAGGGGTCACCCATATAAAATTGCTCACTCGAGATGCCAGCTTTAAATAAGAAAAAGATTTTTCAATCTTAGATATGTCTCTCTGTGGAACTCTTTGCCCACAGAATTGGTATCCCTGACTAACCTATTATCTTTCAAGGCTGCCCTTTCCGACTATCTTGCAGGAGTTTTATATGAATATTCATGATTTTGTTCTCAATGTCACACCTTCTGGCCTCCTCAACCACTTATACTTGTACCTTGTTTGTAAACGTAGCTGCTTATGATGCACTTTCCAGTCCATAGATTTCTATACTCCCTGTTTTTACTACAAATTTTAAATTATCTTTGGGCTGGCGCATCAGCAGTGTGTGGCTTCCGTGGACCCTGACCTACCACTTAGCTCTGGGGTCTGGGAAGCCCACCAGGTAAGAATACCAGGTAAGAACGCTATTAATAAGCAATTGAACACTATCCAGAGACTCTGCAGACATGACATAGTTAAATAGACATAAGTAGAGGCTACTGTAAAGGCGCCAGTCATCGTGTAATTGTCATCATTATGAGGAGGTACACAAGCAAAACTCCTCCAACACCCGCCATTGTTGATGTGAGATTCGGGAGTTGCCAACGTCAATGGTGGGACAAAATATCCCTAGATGTCATAAGTATAAATGTTCAGTTTTAGTGCTACTTGACAAATTAACATCTACATAACATGTAACATACTAATATATATTCAAAATTAATGACAATTTAATTCTTGTTGTGTTGCTTGAAGGTATACAGCTTGCATCATATATGAGTAGCCTATGTTTTATAGTGTATATGTATACTTAATGTTTTCATCTTGCTTATATAAATATCTAATTTAGGTTTAATTCTAGTTTCGCTTTCACAGCATACTCATAAATTTCTATGGCTACTTTAGAGTTGTCATATACCATACTTAATTCCTATATATGTCAAAAGCGGCGGAAATGCATTATAAGGAATTATACCTACTGTAAAAAAAAAAAAAAAATCTCCCCATATGCGGCACCATAGCTATTACATAATACTAGGTTAGGTTAGGTAAGGTTGTTAGGTTAGGCTAATGTCGTTAATGTAGTTTATTATCATTATATTAAGTCTTTTACCCAGCAATTTCCCTGATCTTCATAGTTGGTCGGGAAGCTGACTTTACAACGGCGCCTCCCTTTTGTTGCTGTGTACGTGAAACTAGAATTTTACCCTAATTTATACTAAATAATTTAAAAGTGTTTTTACCAACATTAATTAACTCTTAACCCGGGAACTGCGGGAAGACTCTTAAGAGTTCCCCCGGCGGACTGCGGGAAGACTCTTAAGAGTCAGAGAAAAAAAAATAAACTTTTTTTTTTTTTTTTTTTGGCCCCTGGGCCATGCAAAATATCACTCCTCTACCTCCCCTCCTTCCCCACTTTCCTCCCCTCCTTCAGTTATCACCTATTTTCCCTGTTATTCCCTTATTCTGAGGTATATTTTCGTGCTAACATTAGCGAGTTGCAAGCAGGGCATTGTCATCTCTGTTAGCAAGCGAGTGCAAGAGAGAGAGAGTATCGATCGACTGTGTCTCAGTGGCCTTGGGGGAAATTGGCGGGAAAACAGGTTGCCTCACCCATATATTATATAACTCGCGGCCTGTATCTCCGATTTTGACCATCCAAACGCTGTTTTCACTAGTTTTATTGTTGTTTCAGGTTAATACCTTTATAATCAACCCATAATAGGCGCGTATGGATAAGTATTAATGCTATTTATGGTAAAATGAATATTTTAGTGATGGAAATAGCTCAAATACGTCAGCACAGGGGGACGTTTCTAATTACCCCCATGCGCACTTCTTAGGTTAAATAAGTTCCCTCTGTAATCTATTGCTCCCTCGTTTTGCGGATATTCCCTTAACTTTGGAAACACTGCAGTAAGCCAGCTGGCAGGCGCTCGCGGCGCACAGACTATCTATAATAAGGACAAGCCACTGAGGTGCTTTGGTTGTTGTACAGTACAATAGTGCTGCCACCAAATCCCTAGGACGAGCGGCAAACTAACCGTGTGACGTCACGCTTTCATGTCTAGGTTATATGTAGTCTATGGTTTTACCCAGCCTGTGGGGGCGGCAGCCCCCTCCCATAATACTAGGTTAGATTAGGTAAGGTTGTTAGGTTAGGCTAATGTCTCTGAAACAATGTAAAATCTGTGTCACATCTAGATTGATAGACTTTTGTCAGAGGGGGCGGAATGCCCTTATAATCCATTTCCGCATATTGCCACCTATACCACATCACTTACCTCGTCGTACCTTCCTGTTAAATACAATAATATATTTTTTAGCTCTTATAGGTGCAATTATAGAAATTTACCGAGTGCTCTACCAATGTCGCTACTGGTCACCCCCGACATTCGCATTCACCCAACAAATGTTTGTGTGAAGTTTGGTGAAAATCCGTCAAACGGTCTAGGAGTAGTTCAGCGACAGACGAACATCAACGACAGAATTTTTTTTCGGGTGGTACCCACTATACGGGGCGATACCAAACTATGCTTACGCAGAGTTGATAAAACAATAAAAACAAACATTTGTTTTTCTTTTACTCTGAAAATAATGTACATCAAAGTGTTTTAGGGTAATTCTGCATAACTACAACTCCTGTTATTTTAGGTTTTATCTATTCTATTTTTGTATTTTGATGGGTTGTAAGTGCAAATTTTGTTGTTAGAAAGTGCGGAAAGCACTTTTGGTAAAATTTTAGTTCCGGTTTCACAGTGAATTTAGCGTTTTGTGTTTTTGTTTTTCTCAGTGTTCTTTAATATAGCCTAGTGTTGTTTTATACTAAGGACTGGCGGAAATTAGTATTTACCCATTATCCAACAATCTAAAAACACTGCCTCCACTAGTGGGGAGGGCTATGAAGATCAGGGAAATTTTGGGGTAAAAGACGAAAATAAGGGGAAATATTAGCCTAACCTAACAACCTTACCTAACCTAACCTAGTATATTAGGTGGGGGCTGCTGCCCTCACACCCCCGCTGGTTTGGTATTAAATTAATAAAGATTGACAGACGCCCCCCCCAAAAAAAAAAAAAAAAAATATATACGGCATTTACTCCGCAATCTTCAGCTTTGGCTGTGGATAACAGGAGTAAATATTAACTTTTTTACAGTAATTATAATTCCATTTGCGCCGCTACTGACCGATATAGGAATGAAGTATGGTATATGAAACATGTATAGAATCCATATAAATTGACGAGTGTGCTGTGAAACCGGAACTAGAATAATACCGCACTTTTTATTAGCATTTGCATTGTTAATTGTAATTCAGATACCCCAACAATCTAGGAGTTTACTCGATTTAGTTAACTTTGAAAAGACATTAGCCTAACCTAACAACCTTACCTAACCTATCCTAGCAGATAGCTTGTCAATAAAGTGTTCCTTCTCATATGGTGTTTTTATATGAATTATGTTAACTTTCCAATATTATTTCAACACCTTACCTTGTCTTCTCAGGTCCAGTGTGGTTTATCAGTATACCTGTGTGGATTGTAACATTGGATGTGTTGGGTTCCATAACAAGGTCTCTACAGCACAGTTAGTTAGTTGAAATAGGACTTTCGAGGCTATCTACCCGTCTGGATTATTAAGCCAGCACACTAAGTCATGAATAGCGTCAGGACTGGAGCCCTTTTTCAAGAACTCCAGTTCCTTGTAACATTGGATATATGGGTTCCACAGTACGGTTACTACAGCACAGGGTTTGCGAACACCAGGGTAGGTAACCATCCTTCTCTTACCTCTCTTACACTGAGGGCAAGTCGATACCCTGGAGTTTACTTAAGTTCAACAATTAGGTTGACAACAAATCTTGCTTTCTATCATTGTTCTATGAAGAACGTTCACTCTAGTAACTATATTAGTTAAAATAGGACTTCAGAGGCTATCAACCCTATTGGATTATATAGCCAGCACACTGTAAGTAAAGAATAATGTCAGGGCTGTAGCCTCTCTGCGAGAACTCCAGTCCTTTGCTCTTGTAACGTTTTCACATGTTTGCTTTTATATAGCGAACTTCCTACACAGAAAGGAAATATACATACCTGTATACGAGTAAACATTGTCAGTCCGATTACTGAGCTACTGCCAACATTGTTTCAACTTTGTTGAGAGCGCGCCTCTCAGCTGGAGCAACTAAAGCACAGTACGTCAGGGTAGGCTACTTGTCCATTCATTATAGGTAGGCCAGAAATTGTAATCTCTGACCTCTGTAACTCAAAAAGGGACAGAACAAATGGGCCATACATTTCCACAACCATTCCCTTACTGACTCGAATATTCTAGCATGATCAAGATTTTTGGCCTACTTACCATGAATGCCCCATAGTCGAAACTTACTATCACTTTCTTGGCCACCCACTTCCTACCAGCGATCTACACAATCTGGCTTCTAACCACAAAAAAGAAAACAAAAATACCAAAGATCGAACCTTCTCATGTGGGTTGGAGTCGGTTTTATAATGAACAGGAAACAGTAATTCAACAACTATACCGTGCCTGTAATTATAGGGTATCTATCTCTTTGACGTTTGTATGCCGTAATATACTCATAAATCAATTTGCTTATATGTTTATATTTATTGTAATACATATCAATATAAATAATACACTTCTTATATAATGAATATTGTTCTAAATAATTTAATTTTAGTGCTTCACTCGAGCACTGGATATTGATAAAAAAATTAACAGCTCATAATTATCTCATTGATTCATAAGAATTCAATGCTACAAATGAATCTCGAAGGTGGATCTTGAGTATAAATTATTAAGCTTGATGGAGATCTAGGGAGAAAACTAAAAACATAATAAATATATATATATATAAGCAAATAAACCCAACCCCCTTAAGTTTAAGATTCACTTTCTTACTGGTCTGTGATCGAAACGGTTTGTGATCCAACTAGCTGTGGTCGAACTGCTTTGTGTTCGAAACGACTCAAAAGCTTCGAAACTATTATCTCTACTCCAATACACTCCACCGCTGGATGGTTTCGTGCAACACCAGCTGTAATCGTAGACTGTGAAATTCGAGTTTGCGAAAGATAACACACAATTATGGAGGGATGGTTCCTTTTTCGTCCCTAGACCTCCATCAAACTTAAAAAAAAAAAAAACAGGATCCCTCTTCAAGATGTATTTGTAAACTTTTCGGTAGAAAAATGTCCTGGCCAAAGGCCAGTTCTTCATAAATTACAGGCTCGCTATTGTTCGCCAGGAATGACACAAAATGACACAACAAATATTAATATTGACAAAGAAAAAGGGCAAAAGTTTTTATAATCGCCACAGTAATGGGCCGAACGTCTTAAAATCTGAAAACTAATGGGGCTAAGCATGGGAGAGAAGGGGGTCTAGAAAAAACGACCATCTCCCCTTAAATAAGAAATAGTACGCTTCTAAGTGCACAATAATCGTTTAGTTTATCCATTCAAACACTGTTGTCAGGCTTTTAGAACACATGACTAGAGATAATTACTATAGTCTGTTTTTTGTTTTCAACTAACCGTAAATTGTTCATGTTACTATCTTGATTATATATTTATTACGAAGATATTGTAACGAAATATATTGCTAATTATGAAAACTTGGCATAAATACGAAGCAGAAACATAGTGTGTATGTATGTATGTTCGTATGTACAGTATATACTTAGGCACATACCCTATAGTTTGGGGTAACCGACTCCAGACAGAGCCCGAACAGAAACATTTAAAGTTCCAATGCTTAGGGTCCGTGATCACTTTCGCGTTCCCTCACCCCTTAATCTGTCTTGTTTAGTAGGTGAATTTTACAAGGGAAGGAAGATTCCTATTTTCATTGAGTATCTAGAAATCATTTGCTAAGGCATCCAATTTACAGTCAGCTACAAACGAACCGACTTTATCGTGTTCTACGAAGATTACCACATTATACCCTGTTTCTTTTCAACTGGCGGTAAATTGCAAAGTTCTCACAAAGATTTCTCAGTTATTTTGAAGATTTTGTACTGTAATATGGTGCTAATGATTAAAACTTGGTCATATGATTGCGAGACATACTAGTTTCGTATTTAGTATCGATAAATTAGCTGCTAAGGGATTCAATTTACCGTATACGGAGTATAGTGGACTAGCTCTCTAAAGTGTGTTGTGTTTGGCATACCTGATGTAACTGTATTAACTCTTTCAAGCTCCAACACGCATTTCTTTTCCGTTTTCTGGTAATTATTAGACGATGTTGTTCAGATTAGGAAGGGTATATGGAAGTCAGAGGGTTGATTGAGCTAGTCTTTACCGTGTTAATACCCACAGATCCTTCCTAAGCTGCATACAATCGTCTAATGATAGCCAAAATAAACTGCTAAAACGCGTCAGAGCTTCAAGGGGTTAATAGAGTTGGGTGTATGGGTATAATTCCAACTCGATTTGGGTATTTACATTTTTTTGTTTTCCGTTCATCTATTTATATTCTTACTTATTGGTTTCTGGTATTATAAACTGGGGCATTTTCGTTTTTATATTATACTAGCTTAGGTTATGTCAGGTTGTTAGGTTAGGCCATAGACTACAGTAGATCTGGACTGGACACGAAAATGGAACTTTGCAGTAAGGGACCCAAAATCGGAGAACGAACTCCCAAGTTCAAACCTCGAAACCGCGAAAATTTGATATTTTCGCGGTTTCGAGGTTCGAACTTGGGGGTTCGTTCTCCGATTTTGGGTCCCTTACTGCAAAGTTCCATTTTCGTGACCAGTCCAGATCTACTGTAGTCTATGGTTAGGCTAATATAAAACTAAATTGTACCACTTCTTATTATCACAAAGCTTGAAATATGAAGGAAAATTAATGAATTAAAAAATAATCAATGATAAAATCGATTTGGAGCCATTACCAGAGTTTTACCGATATATAGGCTAGTATTGCAGTAATTATTGCACTTTTTCGTATAGTTTATTAGCATGATTAACACATTATAACTTAAGCTACTTACAGGTTTAAGTACAAATCAACAATTCACACAGAGGTCATACTATTTTCTCTGATCTATGCACTGTAAAACATTGTGGGCATGAAAAAGGTAATTCAATAGTCCATAGAAAAACAAAATGGTATATTGGTAGTGATAGACCCATTGGATAATATGAGTAACACTGTATATCAAAAGGGTATATCATTAGCCATGTACCCGACTCAAGTGGGTAAAGACACAGTATAGCAGAGTATGGACACAAGTGTATTCAACATTTAACCATGAAGGCTTCTTCAGGTTATTTCTGAAGAAACCTTCATGGCTAAATGCTAAATAAACTTGGGTCCTTATTCTGCTACTCTGTCTTTACTTACTACTGTTGTTGTTGTTGCTGATCCACAGCCTGTCTGACCAAGCAGCCCCAAGGTCCCGAGCAAGGCCAAGGCCATACATAACTGAGCGCCCCCACAGAACACTCCCAGCTTTACCACTAAGAATGCCCAGGTGACCGAAGTTGCTCCCAGGCGAGGGGCTGAGGAGAGTGCGGAAACGCCCAGGACTGTTGCAACCTATGCTGGTTCTTCACCTTACCCGACTCTATTTTATTCATCTCTCCTATTCCTTTCAATTTACACAGTGTATACAGAAGACATGAATTAGTTAATCGTCGTCAATTATTCTGTGGCTGACTATAGGTAGCCCCAGCGAACGTGACAATAATATTGACCCCTTAGCTTCTTATAACTTGAAATGAATGAAAGCAATCGGGCTGACGTTTCTATCATTTGGGAAGAGTCCACCAGGAAATAGGTGTGGATATTTACAGCCAGTTTGCTCTAGGCCCTTTTGAGTTACAGAGAGGTTAGGGATCAAGAATACTGTCAAGTTCGTTGGCGCTACCAATAATCATTGGTTAGCCATGAGCTACAGAATAATTTATGACTAATTTGATTGAGTTATACAATAATCCATGTGTTTTGTTATCATAAACATTAGTCAATTACTATTCGGTAGCTAGTTCTTTTTACATTGGCTTAGTGTGGGTTTTATTTACATATATTACACTTCTTAGGATATATATTATATGGAAGAAAGTACAGCTCACTTCAATACTTCCTGAACCATAATCACTTTCAGCTATTTTGGCAATTGTATTGTACCCACTACGCTTTTTTCATGGCTGATAAGCTCAAAATGTTAACTTAGCCTACACGTTTCCAATTTAATAAAGAATAAATAAATATAATTACAAGACTTTCAGTGTGATGACGCCTCTTTCACACCATTTTTGATATCATTATAATATTATATTAATGGATATCACTTTTAGGAAGGACCTGTGGGAGGCAAGGGGTTTGTGGAAACAATTTTGGCCTCCATTGAATCCTAGAGACCCATCGTAAGTTCGCACATATCGTACGTCATCTTACTGAAAGAGTTAATAAAGTGTTCAGGGAGTATTGATGCCAACTGTACCGAGACGTGGACATTATGTACAGGAAGGAGGGAAGGAGGAGGAAGAAAGTGAAGAGGAGGAGAAGGAAGAGGGATTATTAACCCTTTCACGCACATATGACGCAGAGGTTGCCAGATTAGCAATAAGAAATAGAGTTCTCTCACTCTTATAATTACCTCTCCAAAATTAGTTTTCTGCCAACAGCTAACTCAAAGACAACTGCAGAGGTTGAAGTAACTAAACTAAAGGTTTCTAAATACCCCTGATGGTAACAAAGGCTTTAAAGTATCCCCAATAGGCTCAAAATCGCGTCATATGTCGTAGAGGGTTAAAGGAGAGATGGGCATATATATTTCCTTATTGTTTTATCTTTTTATATTTTTTTAGTTTCCTCCCTAGACCTCCATCAAGCTGTAAGAAAACACCCCCTAGACCTCCCTTCAAGATACATTTTTAAATTTTTCGGTAGAAAAATTTCCCGGCCAAAGGCCGGTTACCCTTAAAATTACAGACTCGCTGTCGCTCGTCAGGAAAAAATCGACACCTAAATGGCATGAAAGGTTTTAAATATTGACAAAGAAATGGGGAGTAAAGTCTTAAAATCGCTAAACTAATGGGGCGACCGTTACAAAATCTAAAAAACAATGGGCCTAAACACGAGGGAGAAGGGGGCCAAAAAAACCGGCCCATCTCCCCTTAAAACCAACTGCACCAAGACGTAGAAATGGGGGGAGCATCAAAGCGTCAAAAACTGATCCTATCATTTCATCAAATCTGCAAAAAGCTATCAGTACATCAAATTTTCCAGATGTGTTCATTTTGTCAAAAACCAGTTTTTCCCCAGATCATATCAATGTGTAAAAAAGTTTATATCACTTCAATGCATCAAAAGTTGGAAGTCATCGATGTATCAAAAATGTTAACCCCATTCTTACTAGGTTAGGTTAGGTAAGGTTGTTAGGTTAGGCTAATGTTAACCCCATTCTTACTAGGTTAGGTTAGGTAAGGTTGTTAGGTTAGGTTAGGTAAGGTTGTTAGGTTAGGCTAATGTTAACCCCATTCTTACTAGGTTAGGTTAGGTAAGGTTGTTAGGTTAGGCTAATGTTAACCCCATTCTTACTAGGTTAGGTTAGGTAAGGTTGTTAGGTTAGGCTAATGTTAACCCCATTCTTACTAGGTTAGGTTAGGTAAGGTTGTTAGGTTAGGCTAATGTTAACCCCATTCTTACTAGGTTAGGTTAGGTAAGGTTGTTAGGTTAGGCTAATGTTAACCCCTAACTATTTTTGATGATATGATATCATCCAGTCAGTTTTCAGCATTTTGTCAAATTGAAAAGGTCCAACTTTGTTGATGCTTTGAAAGTATTGGGTTTTTGATGTATTGATAGGGCTGACACCCTTGGAATAGTTTTGACGCTTTGCAGGCGTCCCGTAGAAATAATCATCTAGGTGTAACGAACCCAGTGACTGCCAGGCTGTATGGGGACAAGATCGCTAATCTAAATAATACAGGAAGGAGAAGGAGGAGGAGAAGTTAGAAGAGGGGAAGGTGAGGAGGGGGAGAAGTTAGAAGAGAGAGGTTGAGGAGAAGGAGGAAGAAAATAAGATGGAGGAGGAGGAGAAGGAGTTAGAAGAGGGGAAGGAGAGGAGGGGGAGAAGTTAGAAGAGGAGGGGGAGAAGTTAGGAGCGGAGAGGTTGAGGAGGAGGAGGGAAGAGGAGAAGGAGAAAGAAAAGAAAATGGAGGAGGAGTTAGAGAGAAGAAAAGGAGGAGGAGAAATTATAAGACGAGAGCTTGAGGAGGAGGAGGAGGAGGAAGATGATGAGGAGGAAGATGGTTAGGAAGATGGATTATTGAGGTCAACTATTCTAAGCTGTGGGAATCATCTAGGAGGAAGGTACTGGGTGACGACTAGACTGCTCAGGGACAAGACCTCTAATCTCAAGTAGAACACGAAGGAGGAGGAAGAGAGAAAGGAGGAGGAAGAAGAAGAGGCGGAGGAGGTGTGGCCCCTTCTCTGTACTGCGGCCACGGTGTCTCCTCCTGCTGGGGGGAGAACATATATATCATTATAACATCAATATTGTTTACTAAAGGGGCATCACACGAGCGCTTTTATTGTCCACATTCGATGATCGACATTTTATTGTTTCTGGCAATAATCCTGGGACCTTTTGCACTGGTATCGAAAACTAGACTGAGGACTGATTAATTTAGGTGATAGAACCATTTGAAAAGTTGACCTCCTAAGCTGCCAGGTCGGTGTTGATGATAAATGTTGAGGGAAAAAAGGGTCGTGTGGTACCGGCCTTATCCTCAGTAATCTTACTATAATCGGTGTAACTTAACTTTTCTTTACATAACATATCATTAGCATATAATTATAGTCTATACCATTATCATACTATCAGACAGAATTTTGCACACACTGAAAAGCTAAAAGGTAATACGCGCCTTAATTTTGTATATATAAATAGGCTTCACATTCCTGGCTCACTGATGACTGTTTGTCCTCTATTAAATATCTATTTGCATTTACAAAAATATACTTAAGTTGGTCCTCTGAAAATAGCTTTAAATGATAATTTAAAGAAAACCGAAGACATTAGGGGTAACTAAATATACTCTGCGAGTCAGAGTTAACTAGAATTCTGATATTCAATGTAACATACTCTAGTCTTTGTAATCTAAGATAAGTTAACCTAATCAAACACAATTTATAATGTTTTCAATTTAACTCCCTCCATTCTAGTTTGGCACTAATAATTATACCCATAGGTGCTAATGTATTTTTTCCTGGATAACCCCTGTTAGAGAATAGCCACATAAGGAATTCCTCGATGTCACTTTGTCCCATTTAGTGACTTCTATAAAGAACTTCACCTTTGCAGTATATTTAGATCTTTCTCTCCTATTTACAGTATTTGACCTAACTAAAACTAATGTATATATATATATAAAATGTAGGCCTATATACTTACTCTCAGAGACAAAGACGAGGACGTGTGCTGGCGTCACGTTGGGTGGGATGCAGGAGTAGTTACCAGAATCAGGGTTCCTAAACGAAGAAACGGTAGATTACTTAGTGACAATACATACATAAGCACAATTGCCCACATAAGTTCTGTTCCTCGTCATGATCTTGCGTATGAAAGTAAAATTAGTATGACAAATTTGCGAGTGTGGTTTCTTTTATTTAATCAGATGATTTTAACACTGCATAAGAAACTACACTCTTAATTGAATCATGCACATTATATTTCCATTTCCATGTACAAGATCACGAAGATGAACAGAACTTATGTGGGCAACTTTACATACATACAGTTCTCATCATATATAAGGTTACACCAGTTCGAATCTTTGAACCTTTAAAGCCAAGTTCTGAAGCATCTGGGCTATAATAAAATATCGAATTGTCTCGTTTGCATTCGATACTGATTCAAATGGGTGCATAACCACTTATACTCTCTACTGTACTTCCACATACATCCACACCAACACTCACAATCTGGATATTAACGTATAATTTCAATCGCATTGATAATAAAAAGGGTAAATTCTTACAGACAATATATTTTGCACAGCCTGAAAAACTAAAAGTTCTTAAACGCCTTAACAGTTGACCTTAAATACTTTCTGACTCAAATACTTTCAGACAATGTATTTTTATCACAGCCTGAAAAGCTAAAAGATAATAAATGCCTTAAATATTGATAGGGTTATATATATGTTCAGACAATGTATATTTAACACACCCTGAAAAGCTAAAATGTAATACACGCCTTAATTTCGTATATGTAAACAAGCTACACATTCCTGGCTATGTTATGTTATGAAATTAGAGCAGCTTCACATGGCTATTGTTTTAATTTAGCAACGGGGCAACATTTTAATTGCCTTGAGTTTGGAAAGAGAATATGTAATCATGGGCCTGTTTACTGTTCACACATTCGCAGTCCCACGCTCTCTCGCTCTGGATCTCGCTTGCTCTTCCTCACTCTCACTCTCACGCTCTCTCACTCACTCACAATCTCACTCTCTCTCTCATTCACACATACACACACCGAAACAAATCCGTCATCATAATTACTAGCGTGATTTAATCTACTGCATGGCTCGGGCCTCTCCTAAATGTTTCCACTATATGCGGTTGGATGTCAGCCTGTTTCACCCCCCCCCTGGCAAACTTTTGGATATCATCCCTGCATGTGGATCTCTGTCTACCTCTTCATATAACATAAATTTCTTCCACATCACGTGTTGATGTATAGATGGCCATATTTATTTGTATATATTTTGTATATCCATGTTTTTATGTTTCTAAAATATCTCTTGCTTGGAAACACACCCTCTCACAACCGATGCTTCTATCAGACTGATATTACTAAGGTAGGGAAGGTTAGAATCTTATGGAAGCATCTGGCAACAAAGGGGGCGGACCGGTAAATCAGCCGGTAATACCAAAACGTATGGGTACTTTGCTCGCAGTTAGCATATTTTTTACATAGGATAATAGACTACAGTAGATCTGGACTTGACATGAAAATGGAACTTTGCAGTAAGGGACCCAGAATCGGAAACGAACACCCAAATTCGAACCTCAAAACTGCAATAATGTGATATTTTCGCAGTTTCGAGGATTGAATTTGGGGGTTCGTTCTCCAATTTTGGGTCCCTTACTGCAAAGTTCCATTTTCGTGTCAAGTCCAAATCTACTGTAGTCTAGGACGTATAGATGCATCGACCGCAGTGGAAGGGTTAAATTTAGCTACCTAATATTTTTGTTTAGCTACAGGCAAACTTGTTTCTTCAACATTTCCTTTAATATCATACATTAAACAAATACTCACCTAGCATCATGTATTCGTGTACATGTCTTGAATGTACTCTGGTCATAACGGTGAGTCTATCGCTGTAGGTTTGGCTGTTCAGGTGGGGATTTTAGGATATTTAGGCCAATTCAGGTGGCAATTTTAAGACATTTCGTCGCAGTAGTCTTTTCAATTTTTTCATGGCGAGCGATAGCAAGCAAACATTTTGTAGTTTCCCGCTTTCAGAGGAGAAATTTTTCTATAGAAAAATATACAAATTAAACTATTTGGAAGTATGGGGGTGTTTCTCTAACTTGAAGATAGGTTTAGGGCTTGGGAGGGAGGTGATACTAAACCTTTGTAGGCCCCATACAGCATTAAAAAGCGTAGACAAGCTTACACAAACCCACATATACCCACAAGCCAACTAAATAAACTCACATAGCATCATGTATAGTTAGTCTTGAATGTGTCCTACTGCCTTCCACTCTGGTCATAACGGTGAGTCTGTCGTTGTAGTTCACCATCAGTTCTCCGTGGTACCAGAACACGAAGGGCGGCTTGCTCTGCGGGAAGACCAGAAAAAGGAATTAGGTATACGCGATTTATAGGCATAATAAGAGAGAGAGAGAGAGAGAGAGAGAGAGAGAGAGAGAGAGAGAGATCATGTATACCCATGTCAGAGAAAAATAAAAAGGACTACATATCAATACTGGGAACGCACATTTGGAGGCTGTTGGTGTGGGAGATAGCCTAGGGTAAATATATAATAGGTTAGATGTGGTAGATAATGAGATGAGGTTGGTTGCAGGAGGTTGGGCAGTGTAAACGGGATGTATTTCAGTGTTGGTCAAATTTACTCCAAGCAGAGTTTTGTATTCTTATGTCAAATGTACGATAGGTATATAAAAAGTTACTTCGTTTTTTAAATATTCGCTCATAATTTACACCGGTATTTGGATGACAATCATATAGTTATCCATATCCCGAATTGATAAAGAAAACGGTATACAAGTGAGATTTTAAAGGAAAACTGAGTTTGTATAGTTAACTTAATGAAAATCACATAAACAGCTTTATGCTAAGAGTGTGGACAAACTTAAACATATTAATATTAAGTGTTTTAGATATATGTCGTCTATGTCTGGATAAGCTAAATTATCACTTCGGGAACACCCACACAGACACGCACACGCACACACACATCAAATCTGTGATTCCAGAAAAAACAAAAAATTGAGTGAAAGACGAAAAGGAGAGGTAAAACTTCATAATTATATATGAAATTTCAGGAATAGTCAGAACCCAATGCACAATGTAGCCTAATAAAAAGCTAAGATAATATGGCTTAGTTTCGTAGAACATTATATAAGTGTTGTACTTAACCCCCAGTAAATTTGTTACACGTCCAAAAACTCGTCCGTAATGTTATGTATAGCTATGAGAAGGAATTGACACTTGCAGACAAAATTATGTATTCCAAATATTACTGGTGACCAAATATTTAAACATAAAGGTACTATCAATACACGATTTTATGCAGTTTAAAAAGGACGTATGAGTGTGTAAAGTTTCATTAAGATTGCTTTCACACATTCTTAACCCCTTCTCTACCGGAGACGGATATTATTTGTATTCTAGCTCTATTTAAACGATTTTATTAAGTTGATAAGCAATAAAGGGCTTCGAACTATCTTAATTATCCCTTTTTACTACCACAGATCCTTCTTAAGCTGCTCAAAATCGTCTAAATATAGCTAGAACGAAATACAAATGACGTCGTTGGTACAGAAGGGGTTAAAGGTCCCTCTCAAGCTTACTGTAATCGTTTAAAGATATTCACAACAAAATAGGAAAGACGTCAATGTACGCCGAAGGAAATAATAAAAAACATAAACAATATAAGAAAAGACTTGTAGAAACTATAAATGGCCCCGGAACACAAAAGCTGGTTTAACAGGAGGTCCCTATAGCCCTCCATCAGGCATAAAATGACACCCCCTGGACCTCCTTTAAAGATAAATTTATACATTTTTCGGTAGAAAAATGTCCCGGCCGAAGGCCGATTCCTATTAAATTACAGGCTCGCTATCGCTCGCCAGGAAAAAATCGACACCTAAATGGCACGAAAGGTCTTAAAATTGATAGAAATGGGGCGGAAGTTCTTAAAATCTCCAAACTAATGGAGCGAACGTCTTAAAATCTCAAAAGCAACATTAGGAAGAAAGGGATCCAGGAAAAATTCCCTCAAGTGGCAATCTCCCCTTAAAGAAGAGACTATTATAAACTATAAATGGCCCCGGAACACAAAAGCTGGTATAATATTACAGTGAGGGAAGGGGGAGAGGGGAAGGTTCAACTCGTGTTAATTAACCCTTTGACTACCAAGAACTATTGTGAGAGAGAGAGAGAGAGAGAGAGAGAGAGAGAGGGAAAGAGAGATAATAAAAGGCAGTGGTGGTGAAAAAGAAAGAAAGAGAGGGTCAAGTGAGGGTATCAGAGATTGTAATCACACCTGTTGCGAGCCTTCCTTCCTTCCTTTTTATCTATCTTTCTTAGAGAGAGAGCGAGAGAGAGAGATAATAAAAGGCAGTGGTGGTGAAAAAGAAAGAAAGAGAGGGTCAAGTGAGGGTATCAGAGAAAAATGTAATCACCCGGTGCGAATCTTCCTTCCTTCCTTTTTATCTCTCTTTCTTTCTTTCTTCCTTCCTTCCTTTTTTTTTCTTTCTTTTTTTTCTGTCTTTCTTTCTTTCTTTCTTTCTGTCTTTTTGCCTTCCTTCCTTCCTTCCTTCATTTGTCTTTCTTTCTGTCTTTCTTTCTTTCTGTCTTTTTGTCTTCCTTCCTTCCTTCCTTCGTTCCTTCCTTCCTTCCTTCATTTGTCTTTTTTTCTTTCTTTTTTCTGTCTTTCTTCCTTCATTAGCTCCCTCCTAAATGGAAAGTTACATGCAGACATTAATATACTCGAGCTGTCAACCCGAGTGAGGATCCTTTATTGGTCTCGTGGTAGAGTACACAATCTCCATCACCACCACCACCACCATCACCAACCTCCACCACCATCACCATCACTACCACCAGCACTAGCTCCACCATCACCAACATTATCACCACCACCATCACCAATCTCCATCACCACCATAATCACCAATCTCCATCACCAACATCATTACTACCACCATCACCATCACCACCACCATCACCAATCTCCATCACCACCACCAACATCATTACTACCACCAGCTCTATCTCCACCATCATCACCATCCCCACCATTATTATCACCATCAAATTCATCACCATATACAAAAATGACCGAGGTTCCAATCCCTTCCAAGCATAGCTCCTCAAACAGACTTTCGGGAGGCAGTTTCGGCATCTAACAAAGTTCGGGTGTTATGGTAAAATTGTAAATAGTAAAGTATAAATAATTGAGGGTTTAACGCCTCCCTACACCATCACCACCATTATCACCACCACTATAGCATCCTTCATCATTATTATCGCTATCATCATCACTACCACCATCACCAATCTCCACCACCATCACTATATCCACCATCACCATCACCACCATTATCCCCACCACCAACACCATCTTCTCCACCAACATCACTACCACCACCGCTATCGCCACCATCACCATCACCACCACCACCATTATCACCACCACCACCATCTTCACCACCAACATCATCATCACTACCACCACCGCTATCTCCACCATCACCACCATCTCCATAAACACTAATAACCCTCTACTGTACACTCCCCTACTGTAATAAAGTTGGCTCAAGACTCCTATAAAGGGATATCATCATGGCCACCCATTTTGTCTTCTTCTTGTGTTGTGTGATGATGAGGCTCTCTCCGGATGTTATGAGGCGTGTCGAGAGCAGTGATGTGAGAGAGAAAGAGAGAGAGAGAGAATGATATCGAACATAGGTTATATTAGGTTAAGTTTGATCTGGATAGCTTTATTTAGGCTTAAAAATGTACTCATAAGCGTCTATATTTTGAGTTTATACCATGTCGTTTACATAATATGTACTATGTAATACAATAGGTGGCGTTCTGAAAGTGAGGGTTCGAGCCTGGGGGATTAGACATACATACATACATACATACAGACATGCCCAAGTTTAGACATAAATAGACATGTATATACATATCCATCTCCTAACACACACACACACACATATGTGTGTGTGTGTCAGGACGGGGAGGTAGGAAAGGTTAGCGGGCAGTGGCGAAGGCAGGAGGGGAGTCTGAATGAGGACGGGGAGGTAGGAAAGGTTAGCGGGCAGTGGCGAGGTAGTCCAGTAAATCTAGCAATCATTTAACTGGACCTAGAACAAATTGCAATAGAAGGTTTTTTGGCTTTAACTTGTTTATTAGGTCCCTCTGATGAACATATAAAAAGTCTCCAACTTTTGGACACTGGGAAAGTGGTTAATTTGCATAAATTCAAGATGGCCGCCGTCCAAAGCTTCAATTTACAGATAACTTTTTTCTGGTTGCTCCTAGACCCTATAAATGTATTACAAACAACGTTTTTTGGCTTTAACTTGTTTATTAGGTCCCTCTGATGAACATATAAAAAGTCTCCAACTTTTGGACACCTGGAAAGTGGTTAATTTACAGCCGAAAAACCTTACAGACAGGCTGAACTGTCTCTTTCACAAGGGGTGACACAGGCACTTTGTGCTTGTATGGGTTTTTTGACCTGTTGTCCCTCTTTTTTATAAAAAAAAAAAAAAAAAAAAACATGACGTAGTATGACGTCATTCAGAGCCAATTATGTAATTCATGATAGGAGTTCGTATTCACTTGGATCATCGGTGCTTGCATCAAAGTTGCTATTTTGACAGAGTCCTTTACATTGACCACATGCACTGGAACATTCAAGCTCATTCCGTTTGCAACTACAGCGTTGAGTGTCACAGTTGCCCTTACACTGACATCTGACCAATTTCAGTAGTGAATCAGGAGCCACTGGCGAATCCATCGTCTTCGGTTCAAGCTGTCCCTTCCGCAGACACCAGCCCCATTTCTCGGGGTCCACACAGTTCCCCATCCATTCCTGGACCTGACAATAAACTCGGAACGAGTGGTATTTGGCTGCATCGGTTGTTGGGGGAAGGCTGTGAACTTCAACGGTAGTTGAACTTTTTGCCACCTTGTTGCAAAACTTTGTCTTTCGCAGTCCGTCAAGGGTGTCATTTCCTTTTCCCCCGTACAAATAAACCAAGGCCTTTTCACCAGCTGATGATATCGCGTCTTTACTTCCACTTTGGCAACAGAATGCTTCTATACATTTCAAGAAACCGTTGTCTTCCCTCACTTTCCTCAAGGCAGCCCCTTTACCAATACCATACAGTCGTGAGGTTGTGTCACATCCACAGAGTGCATGGACAACTGGCAGGACACGACAGATGCTTTCACCGAGAGCTTCTGCTACTGAGTTAATATGCCAACATTTCCCACCTTCCTTGCTCGACTTGAAGTACAAATCATTCATCCCTCGTTCCGCATAATGACACAACAGCACCAACAATTCTGTGTCCTCACCTATCACATATGTCACGGTTTCCCTTGCATGCTCAATTCCCTTCTTCGCAATCATGACATCTGCATCTGCTGGCGCATTGACACAGTCAATTCCATTTGCCTTGAATGTTTCACACAATAAGTCAATGAAGTTTTGCTTATTGTCCGAGTTTGACAAGAAGTTTTCCTTTTTTGACCGAAGGGGCATGGTTGGAGTGAACATCACCTTTTGACCAAAGACTCCTTTTGATCGTCGATTGTGTGTAATGTCCTTGGTAGTAGGTCCTGATTTATAACCGTCGAATACAACCACCGGGTTGAGAAAGTTTTTGGAAACATGCTTCATGTACATGCTTGCAATGTCCTCAAATGTGTCACCCTTCTTCCATGGAATCCTTTGCAATAAGGAACCACCATCCAGAACATGGGTCACAGTCCTTTCTTCCTCAAATGATTCCAATGACGACTTGGGAACAACAGCAGCTATCTCATCTCCTAGCTGTGGTTTATTGGCTTCCCTGAGCCTCCCCCACTTATCGAACAGAGCAGTAGGGTAGCTAGACAACTCATACGCAAAGACCTCTTCAACACCTAAGTCCCTGTTATTAGCAAAGATGAGGAGCCTCTGGAAAAGGAGCTGTGGGTCGATTGGTACTTTTTCAGCACTGATTGTAACCTTTGCACCCAACGACTCAACTTGATCTTTCTTCCTAAATGAAAAGTCAAAAGCATTGCTACCTTCCATCTTCTGCACAATGTTCATACCAACCTCATACAGTAAATGAGGATTGGCCGAGGCTGGTCCTGTCACACCGTTGGCAATATTCCTGAGTTCATTTGATTCTTGAAATGGATCATAATCCTTGAAGAATGCGAGAACCTTCTCTGTGTCCTTCCTATCTCGTTCACGCCTTGCTTCAGTCATTTCTTTGTGCTGCTCAGAGGTGTGGAAATGCTTCCCTGTCAGTTCTTGCATAACTTCACTCACCTCAGCGCAGGCTGGCATAGCAAGTAACCAGCGCAGGCGTTGCGTTTCCTCCATGCCCCTACCACGTGTCAATCCACCATTCGTTTTCAAAGAGCGCATCAAAACCTGCTCTATAACCAAGTCGCTTGGCAGTCCTGCCCACAGCCGATCACTTCGGCGGATCACAAATAGACCGGAGTTCAATTGACAGAACATGTCTGGGTTGAGCTGCTCAAGTTCAATCATGTCTTGAATGTACACATGGGCTGACTTGGCATAATTGTTATGACCACACGCTGCAAAGTACGGCAACATCTCCTGGAGTGTTCCGAGGTACAGTAGGAAATCGCCCATTCTCAGTGCCCTCAGGAAGCGACGCAGCAGGTCAATCATGTCCATGTATTGAATCCATAGCTTTCCCATCTTATGCTCTGCTAAGGAGCTCTTCTCAGCTTTAAGTTTTTCAGAAATTCTGTTGAAAACGTCTTTACTGCAGACTTCATCCGGTGAAACGTCTTCACGCAACAGCTTATCCAAAAGATCTGCAGCCTCCTGGAAGTCCTTGCATGCATCACTTTCCTCATCTACCATTGAGAGGTTGACACCGTATGCCCTGCCTAACACAATCGAACTCAAGGCTGTGTCAACCAAGAAGTGGCCTCTGATTGCTCGTGCATAGGCTTTCCCACTCAGCATTTGGGTCACAGCATTTTCAGCGTATATAAGTTCCAAAACCTCCTTAAGCCCAGATGCTTCCATAACATGGCCCATGCATCCCAAAAAGCTCATCACAGAGTGAAAGCCACCAAGGTTCAAAACAATGGGTTTCAGTTCGCTTCCTTCCTTCTCATGAACAATGATCGTCTTCGCTTTCCAATAAAGCGGTTGGTCGAATGTCAGCATTGGCGTCGTTCCCTGGCGATGGCTTTCCGCAGCAACGAAGTGAAGTGTTGAGTAAATACAACTCATGTCCGTAGGGTCCATGTCAATCATGGGCAAGAAATGGACGGATGATTTCCCTGGGTTTGGTCCATGGCACACACTCTGCATTAAGCCGGACCAGCCTGGTCGTTTTGGTCGAAGCAACCATGACGTTTTCCACAGTATGTCCAGATTTTCAAGCTTGTCAGATGCTGAAATGGGGTCAAGCTTTCTAAATTCGAGAGGCCCACCCTTCTTGCGAACACTGCGGTAGTATTTGATTTCAATTTGAGCTGCCGTGAAGTTGTTTTCAGGTGACTGCAATCTTGGTATTGATGTTGTGTCTCTTACTTCAGGGGTGACAGCAACAATTATACCCATACCATGGTATGTTCCTCGCCCATCAAGCGTACGCAAGTTGTGATCAACATTGTCTGCAACGAACTGTCCAAACCTGCCTGCAGTGGATATGTTGGTGCCCCTGAAATTGGCAGCACACTTCGAAAACCTCAAAACTTCTGCGTAAGGCAGACAGAAGCCGTGGCTGTGTAAACTGTCCACAAGAAAGCGGGAACCAAAGTGCTGGTGCATTTGAACCGCCAATCCATACTGAATGGGTGCTACAATGGCCCTTGGTCTGGTAAGTTGCACGATACTTTGTCCAATTGATGCAACTTCAAGATCACATGACTTGCCACTGAACGTCTCTTGCAGCAATATACGAAGGGACTGCGGAACATACGCCACATTCTTTTCCAGCGACCGGAGTTCAGAAGGATCTGGATAGAAATCTCTACAAGTATCAATGTTCTTTATATCTGCTTTGATCAACCGTGCCGCAGCCCTGACTATCTTTCTTTGTTCTGCTTCCTCATCATCAGTCTGTGGTGAGTCTTTGAATTGTTGCAAAATCTTTGCAGCACTTTCTTTGACAGTTACAACATCGCTGCATCCATGCACGTTACTAATAACCAGTTCATCCCCAAAATATGAAATAAGTTTCTGTTTCATGTATTTTACACTATACGCTTCAACATCAGGGCACAACTGGGACATTCTATCAACGAGATCAACCACTGTAGTCTGTTCATCATCATTGCCACTGACTAGGTCCTCGATTGCGAGTAGAAATGCTTCCTCTCGTGAGGCATCTACTTTGCGACCCTTGCGAGGAGGTTCACTGTCTGCGGAATCACGATATTTGGAGGGGATCTGCCTATGTGTCTGGAAATTTGAGCTGCACTGCTTGTGATATATTGCGTCAGCTGCTGGAAGATCGCGTGCAAAGTTAATTCGGCCTCTAACAGTGTCAGCCCACTCATCAGCCCTGGCATCACATGCAGAAAGTATTGTCCTTTGAAAGTTGAAGGTGCGTACTGGATACACTTCTTCTGAATCATGCTTTGTGTCCAAATAGATTTTTGTACCACAAAAAAAGCAGTTCTCTGTAAAACAAAAGTCTGGTGTCTGAGAACGAAGAGCAGGTTTTTCAGGACGTTTCTTCTGCTTCCCAGGAATTCTATTTGGCTTCGTATTGACATGCTTCTTTCGGCAATCAATGTGCACCGTTTGGCCCTCGGACACGGTAATTGATGGCGTTCCACGTTCAGTACTGGCCTTGTTGATAGTATCTGCTCCCTTCGCCCTCAGCTTGACTGTTTCTCCTTCGTCTAACGTGTTTGAGCAAATGCCGCAGGGATTATGCACCACCTCTTCTTCCATGGCTTCGGTAGATGTCGCACCAATCTGTTGAAACAAGAAACAAGATGATGGGATTAGTATAGGCCTAGGCAAAATGTAATAGACAATAATGTGCAGTAAAGGTAGGGCTTGACCTAGAACAAATTGCAATAGAAGGTTTTTTGGCTGTAAGGTTTTTTGGCTGTAAATTAACCACTTTCCAGGTGTCCAAAAGTTGGAGACTTTTTATATGTTCATCAGACGGACCTAATAAACAAGTTAAAGCCAAAAAACGTTGTTTGTAATACATTTATAGGGTCTAGGAGCAACCAGAAAAAAGTTATCTGTAAATTGAAGCTTTGGACGGCGGCCATCTTGAATTTATGCAAATTAACCACTTTCCCGGTGTCCAAAAGTTGGAGACTTTTTATATGTTCATCAGAGGGACCTAATAAACAAGTTAAAGCCAAAAAACCTTCTATTGCAATTTGTTCTAAGTCCAGCCCTACTTTGACTGGTCTAAGGGCAGAAGGGGAGTCTGAATGAGGACGGGGAGGTAGGAAAGGTTAGCGGGCAGTGGCGAGGGCGGGAGGGGAGTCTGAATGAGGACGGGGAGATAGGAAAGGTTAGCGGGCGGTGGCGAGGGCAGGAGGGGAGTCTGAATGAGGACGGGGAGGTAGGAAAGGTTAGAGTCTGAATGAGGACGGGGAGGTAGAAAAGGTTAGCGGGCAGTGGCGAGGGCGGGAGGGGAGTCTGAATGAGGACGGGGAGGTAGGAAAGGTTAGCGGGCAGTGGCGAGGGCGGGAGGGGAGTCTGAATGAGGACGGGGAGGTAGGAAAGGTTAGCGGGCAGTGGCGAGGGCAGGAGGGGAGTCTGAATGAGGACGGGGAGGTAGGAAAGGTTAGCAGGCAGTGGCGAGGGCAGGAGGGCAGTCTGAATGAGGACGGGGAGGTAGGAAAGGTTAGCGGGCAGTGGCGAGGGCGGGAGGGGAGTCTGAATGAGGACAGGGAGGTAGGAAAGGTTAGCGGGCAGGAGAGGAGTCTGAATGAGGACAGGGAGGTAGGAAAGGTTAGCGGGCAGGAGGGGAGTCTGAATGAGGACGGGGAGGTAGGAAAGGTTAGCGGGCAGTGGCGAGGGCAGGAGGGGAGTCTGAATGAGGACAGGGAGGTAGGAAAGGTTAGCGGGCAGGAGGGGAGTCTGAATGAGGACGGGGAGGTAGGAAAGGTTACCGGGCAGGAGGGGAGTCTGAATGAGGACGGGGAGGTAGGAAAGGTTAGAGGGCAGTGGCGAGGGCGGGAGGGGAGTCCGAATGAGAACGGGGAGGTAGGAAAGGTTAGTGGGCAGGAGGGGAGTCTGAATGAGGACGGGGAGGTAGGGAAGGTGTTATCACACAGGGTGATGTGATGCAACTAGTGCAGTAGCATGTTGGTGTAGTGCTGATTGCTTGCATGCAATTCTCGCTTTCAGCTGCTGCCGCTGGCTAACCCTTGTGGTGAAAAGGGGAGCCGAGTGTGTAAGTCTCCCTCTGCCAGTACATAGCCTCTCCATCACCAAGACTCCTATTGTGCCTCCCCGGGGCCACACACAGTAACTGGGTGTCCTGCGACCCCAGGTTAAATCAATAGGGGATCTCGGGGCATGCGGTGGCCCCCAGAGGTATGATGTGCATCCTTGTCATCTACCAACAACTGCACACACCCACTGCCTTGTGGTTTAGTCTAGTAAGACAAAGGCTAGGGGAGCACACCCTGAGAGAAAAGCAGACGTTGGGATCACGCCCTGGCGGTTTCCGACAAACTGGAATCCCGGCAGTCCCCTGCAGTATTGAGCAGGAACTGGTCGTCTTGGGTCACCCCCTTGCCATCAGCAACCCCTGTTCAGTACCAAGATAGTGAAGTTGGAACTGTGCACCTCCCTCGGCACTCTAAACTCTTCTATGCGCAGGTTTTCTCTTCAGGAAGGGAACGTCATCATCGGACTACGATGGACTACCATAAGTGTTAGGAGATGGATATGTATATACATGTTTATTTATGTCTAAACTTGAGTATGTATGTATGTGTGTGTGTGTTTTAGGAGATGGATATATGTGTTTATTTATGTCTAAACTTGGGTATGTATGTATGTGTGCGTGTGTGAATATATGGGCATTTGTATATGTAGGTGCAGTCGGTCTAATAAGTCATGGCTCGGCACCAAGTATGTTTTGATCAATAATTGGTATCGGCAATATCTAAAAATTTATTTTTCATTTCGAGTGAGTTATACAAACATGATCTTACACTTATCCACCGTATCCAACATCTGACAGATATTAATACAGCACAGATAGAGTCAAGCGTAAAGAGAGCTGAGATATGACTTATTAGCGCTACCGTACAGTACGTGGCGATTTACGTGCACCAACTCACCTGTTGTATAATACACATAAGGGTGACGGTATCCCCTTCCTGTACGTGCAACTCCCTCGGCCCCAGGATGGCTGCACGGGGTGTACTCACGTGCAGGTTGACGAACTGGGAGAGCACGCCCGTACCTGTGTACATCTGGCACGGAAAAGATAGGAACAGGTACGTAAGAAACATAAACCTAGAACTTTATTTATACATCTCTTGGAATCGAACTCTGGACCCCAGGAATACCAGAGAGAGGGTCTACCATTGATTTGTAACCCCTTGAGGATCTGATGCGTTTTAGCAGTTTATTTTAGCGATCATTAGACGATTTTAGACAGCTTAGGAAGGATCTGTGGTAATTAGAAGAGTAAAGAATAGCTCAATCGACCCTCTGACTTCCATATACCCTTCCTAATCTGAATAAAATCGTCAAATATGAGCCAGAAAACAAAAAGGAAGTGCGTCATAGATCCTGAGAGGGTTAATAACTTTGGTAGTGGTAGTACAATGGTAGTCCCTCACTCTGATATTCTTAGGGTTCGATTTCCTGAGAGGTATTATGATGATGTTATGTTCACAGAATGCTAATCTATGTATACATTTAAACCTAGATTTGTGTTCCTTCTTATTTTTAAGCATGTTTCCATTTTAGCTAATACGAATCGACCCTTTTCATATTTTACTTCCAAGCATAAGTTGACCTCCTATGTCCCAAGAAGCCATATATCCACATTCTCAGCTACCTCATTCAGCAATAAAACAGCAATCTCCAAGCACTGTAATCAGATTTAATTAACTACCTACTTTAACCCTTGTCTATCGGGGCCCGACTTAAGTCCGTATCGAAACATTTGGACTATGTGGCGGGGCCCGACTTAAGTCCGAGTGCAATTTTGGCGCAATATTGGCTCTGAGAGAGAGACGAGCGATGGGAGGAGCATGGGTTACCTCATGACCACTCGCCACGGCCGCCATGGACCAACTGAGATGTACTCCACTTACATCCACCCTCACTCCCTCGCTACATACGTAATTATATAAAGAAATTACCGTATTTTAGCGATTTTGCCCTTCGGTTGCACGATCGTTGCAAGACAACCAGTGATCGTAGAAGGATGGTTCGGGTGTCATTGGAAAGCTCAGTTTACACCCTTTCAGGGATAAATACCTGTATTACGCTCTGGGTCTTGTTTATGCATGAAAAAGAGCACGGAAACAACCCCATTTATGGTAAAAAAAAAAAACGCTGGGCGGCACAGTGAAATATACTCCACCACCCGCTCGTAAGGTGTTAAAACAATCCTAATTAACTTACAAACAAACAACAAACATTGCTTTTCTTTTTACCTGACATTCATACGTCCCATTATCCCTCTTATCGATTTTTTTTATCTGTAGAGTCCAGTCGTCTGAATTTTGTTTATGGAGGACGTTGAAGCGAAGGTCTGAGGTGTAGGTGTAGACCCCTGTAGTGAGGATATGCCAGTCCCGTCGCCGCATCCATGACACCTGATTGAGGGATGGACGAACAAATAGAATGGTAAATACAACTCGATATTTTTTATTATTATTTTTGTTTAACTGGTGGATTTTTGTTTATTTTTTTATTTTTATTTTTTTTAACTGGTGGAAATCTCAAGCCTCTAGCAGTTGATTTTTCGTTACTGAATGGAATAATGTGAAACTGATATGTCTGCATCATATTATAGACAGGTTTTCACAGTTAACACCGTATTACACCGTATTTGGTTATACAAACTTTGTAATAGCAGAGTAACTGGGATGGAAATAAGCCAGTTTCTCGCAAGCTAAATAAAATAAAACTGTAGGTATACATGGATTGATCTGCTGATATTGATTGACTGAAGAAACCAGTATTAAGGGGAGGCAGACCGTTTGTTTGGTCTATTAATTCATTTATTCATATATTTTTCTTAGTTTCTTCCCTAGACCTCCATCAAGCTTAGAAAAACACACCCTAGACCCCCCATCAAGATTAATTTGTACATTTTTCGGTAGAATAACGTCCCGGCCGAAGGCCGGTTTCTCTTAAAATTGCAGGCACGCTATCGCTCACCAGGAAATAATCGACACCTAAATGGCACGAAAGGTCTTAAAATTGACAACGAAATGGGGCGAAAGCTGTTAAAATCGCCAAACTAATGGGCCGCACGTCTTATAATCTCAAAACTAGTGGGGCTAAACATTAGGAAGAAGGGGGTCCAGGAAAACGGTCTGTCTCCCCTACATACAAGCCACTATGATTGACTTGAGTCATGGCAGGTTAAGTTAACCCCTTCCGTACCGGCGACGTCTTCTTAGTTATAATATAGCTGTATTTGACGATGTTGTGCAGTTTAAGAAGGATCTGTGGTAGTAAAAAGGGTCAAGTGAGATAGTTCGAAGCCTGTTAATTCCTGGAGGCCCTTTTCAAGCTGAATAAAATCGTCTAAAAGTAGCAAGAATAGAGTTAAAAAGACGTCGCCGGTACAGAAGGGGTTAAGTGTCATTCACAGTACAGTACCTGATGTAGAGTGGAGAGCTGTGGGAATCGGCAGGGCAGGTAGGCCATCTCTCCAGTATTAACTCTAACATCTCTCACGGTATCGTTCTCTAGGTCAATGTTGGGTAGGATGTGGCGGATATCCCACACTGGGTCTGGGTCTTCTATTAAGTTATCTGAAAATAGAGATACAATAATATATAAATAGACTATAATAATATACATGTCTTTCAATGTGTCTCTGTCTCTCCATGTTTTTCTTTTACTGACACATATACACTCTTTCTCTTCCTGTCTACATGTTTCTCTCTGTGTGTATATATCTCTCTCTATGTATGTGTTGGTGTATGTGTACTTATGGCCATATTAGCGGCTCGCTTGGTGTAGTGACTAGTGTCTCGGACTTCCACCCAGAAGGCCCGGGTTCGCGCCCACGCTCGGCGCATTAAAGATTTTTCACAAGCACTAAGTCGTTACCATCCCTCATGAGCAAAGGGATGGGATAGTAGTACAGGACCCCAATGGAAATACGCCTAATCGGCCTTATTGAGCTATCCTTAGCTAGCTTAGCATGCACTAGCTTTAAGAACTATTATTATTATTATTATTATCTCCAGTATTAACTCTAACATCGCTCCCGGTATTATTGTATAGGTCAATGTTGGGTAGGATGTGGGGGAAGGTCGGGATCTCCAGTATTACCGCTAACATCGCTCCCGGTATTATTGTATAGGTCAATGTTGGGTAGGATGTGGGGGAAGGTCGGGATCTCCAGTATTACCGTTAACATCGCTCCCGGTATTATTGTATAGGTCAATGTTGGGTAGGATGTGGGGGAAGGTCGGGATCTCCAGTATTACCGTTAACATCGCTCCCGGTATTATTGTATAGGTCAATGTTGGGTAGGATGTGGGGGAAGGTCGGGATCTCCAGTATTACCGTTAACATCGCTCCCGGTATTATTGTATAGGTCAATGTTGGGTAGGATGTGGGGGAAGGTCGGGATCTCCAGTATTACCGCTAACATCGCTCCCGGTATTATTGTATAGGTCAATGTTGGGTAGGATGTGGGGGAAGGTCGGGATCTCCAGTATTACCGCTAACATCGCTCCCGGTATTATTGTATAGGTCAATGTTGGGTAGGATGTGGGGAAAGGTCGGGATCTCCAGTATTACCGCTAACATCGCTCCCGGTATTATTGTATAGGTCAATGTTGGGTAGGATGTGGGGAAAGGTCGGGATCTCCAGTATTACCGTTAACATCGCTCCCAGTATTATTGTATAGGTCAATGTTGGGTAGGATGTGGGGAAAGGTCGGGATCTCCAGTATTACCGCTAACATCGCTCCCGGTATTATTGTATAGGTCAATGTTGGGTAGGATGTGGGGAAAGGTCGGGATCTCCAGTATTACCGTTAACATCGCTCCCGGTATTATTGTATAGGTCAATGTTGGGTAGGATGTGGGGGAAGGTCGGGATCTCCAGTATTACCGCTAACATCGCTCCCGGTATTATTGTATAGGTCAATGTTGGGTAGGATGTGGGGGAAGGTCGGGATCTTCTATTTGGTTATATGAGAATACATGCAAAATGAATATATAAGAACTACAGTACATAATTTTGATATGCCCTTCATTGTGCATCCATCTGTCTATTGGTTCTGTTTATTCCTATATACCTATCGTGACTTACGAGTGTCCACGATAGACCTTTCTATTTCCAGTTGGGATTGGTTAAAAATAGGATCTATAATTCTGTATATACACAAAGTATCATGTAAAGTTAATTGGGTTTGTATATCAGATGAATAATATATAAGGGGTAATTAAGGTATAGGCTATGGTGTATGTGTATTCTATAAAGAGTTAATTCGAGAATATAGTATTCCATAAGTATTAATTAAGTACTATTTAATATAGTAATTAAAGTAATATGAGGAACGTTAGCAGCATCGAGAATGATTGCGCATGTCTAGCTTCACTTGTTACCAAGCTGACGTTCTAAGATTTCTCCCTATAAACGGTGCCACTCAATAACAACCCGCCTCACCATCGACACCGGCGATCGGCCACATCTATCGTCCCATATATAAAACATCCCAGCACCTACTATCCATCAACATGCTCCATTAACCAGCTAAGTCTATATATATTCACTGGTGGCCATTATAATATATGTAGACAATATACAGCATGTGAATTAACAACAAAGGTGAGACGATCTAAGCAGACCCTTAGGCAGATAATCCAATCCCTTTACTTGTCTAGTAACTAATTCCTAAATCCACTATACGATCCTAAGTCTTGACAATACCATAATATATAGTAGAGACATCTGTATTACTTATGGTACACTCGGATGCCATAGTCTCAAGCCCACTCATACATATTCGTGGATTGCACCTATTTTTATTTATGAAAATGTATATCTGGAAACAATTTTATGGACATAATTTTCTAAGCATCAACTAAAAAAATATATATTCTGTTTATTGAAAAGCAATTTCTATCCAAAAATCAATCCAGATAGTTATACTTGCATAAAATTAGAATTAGAAAATTCAGACTGCAAGAAAGATCTAGGTGTGTTTGTTAGCAATGATTTGAAGCCTAGAAAACAGAGTATAAGCGTTCGTGATAAGGCAAACAGGATTCTCGGGTTCATCTCTAGGAGTGTGAGTAACAGAACTGCTGATGTTATCTTAAAACTTTACTTGTCATTAGTGAGACCCCATATGGATTATGCTGTCCAATTTTGGTGTTCTTATTACAGAATGGACATAGATTCATTGGAGAGAGTACAGCGTAGAATGACAAAAATGATCCATAATATTAGAAATCTTCCGTATGAAGAAAGGTTGAAGAAATTAGGTTTACATTCGTTAGAGAGACGCAGAGTTAGAGGGGATATGATAGAGGTGTTCAAGTGGGTTAGTGGGATTAACAAACGGGACATGACAAATGTACTAAAGCTCAGTGATAGCGAAATACCAATGGTTTCAAATTAGATAAATTTCGTTTCAGAAAAGATATAGGCAAATATTGGTTTGGTAACAGAGTTGTAGATGGGTGGAATGGACTACCAAGTGCTATAGTGAGATTAAAAACGGTAGGGAGCTTTAAGATAAAATTGGATAAGCATATGGACGAGAAGGGTTGGGTGTGAAGGGGGATCAGCCGGGTTGGGCCAATCAGCGCTCTGCAGACCCCAGTAATCCTGCGTTAATCTCTAACCGTTTTGGTAAGATGATCCTCAGGGTATTAGAGTGTTGAGCCTATAATTGGCCTTTGTAATTGGGGTTGTGTGGGACAGGGATCTGCCTTGCTTAGGCCAATCGGCTTTCTGCAGACTCCCATTTGTTTATGTTCTTATGTTCTTATAAAGAAAAAGTGACATATATATTCACAACTCATTATCTTGATGTATAAAAAAACACTTAATCACATGATGCATTGTGTGTGCCACTCACGGGGCACACATACACGGTAGTTACAATACTACGCCACCCCAATGGCGGGCTACGACATTACTACCACAATCACCACCACCATCATTAACATGCCTACAATAACCATCAAGTTCACTACTGTGAGTGTGTGCCCCTACAGGGCACACACTCACAGATCCTCACTACACGGACACCACCATCATCACTGATGTGATGTGTGTGCCCACACTAAAAAGTGCAGAGACAGATGGACACGCACACGGAGCAATGATTACAATACTATGCCACCTCTACAGACGCTGCGTAAAACTATTCTGTAGGTGGTCCACGAATTCTTACGAGTGGGCTAGAGACTATATGGCATCTGAGTGTACCAACATTTCTATATTTGCTAATGCCATCATACTATATTGCTTAAGGGGAGAGGGGCTGGTTTTGGGTATAGTTATTCAGTTATTCATATAATTTCTAGTTTCTTCCCTAGACCTCCATCAAATTTAAAAAACATCCAGTCTTGATTAATTTGTAAATTTTTCGATAGAAAAATATCCCGGCCGAAGGCCGATTCTTCCAACATTACAGGCTCACTATCGTTCGCCAGGGAAAAAATCGACACCTAAATAGCACGAAAGGTCTAAATATTGACGAAGAAATGGAGCGAAAGGTCTGGTCTTATAATCGACTAACTAATGGGGCAAACATCTTAATTAACATCTGAAAACTAATGGGGCTAAGCATGAGGAAAAAGAGTGACCACAAAACCGGCCCATGTCCCCTTAACTGACCTGCAGAGCTCCTGGTTCTGTGTCTAGTATACACCGGTGGTAGAGTGCAGAGAACCACCACCACCACCACCACCACCACCACCACATTCACGCGACACCAACAATCCATCTCCAGAATCTGAAAAAATGGAAAGAGGTAACATTAGCCATTTCCGCTCCACGACGCCTTTCTTCCTAGTATCTTTACCATATGCTTTCATTAGTTTATTCAAGTACAATCGCGCTAATAATTCATGTCTCAGCTGTCATTACGTTTGGCTCGCTCTGTGCTGTATTAATGTCTGTCAGATGTTGAATAGGGCGGGTAAGTGTAGGAACATGTTTGTATATTTCACTCGATATGAAGAAATGAAGCTTAGATATTGCTGTTACCAATTATTGATCAAAACATACTTGGTGCCGAGACATCACTTATTAGCGCGACTGTACAATGGGGTTTGTAATTGATGATTAATGTTAAGAACGGGGTGTTACTTATCTTCACTATCAAAAACCCCTCTTTCAAAATTATTACATTGTCACCATACTGTATATCTTCACTATAATCTGTTTATTACATTGTCACCATACTGTATATCTTCACTATAATCTGTTTATTACATTGTCACCATACTGTATATCTTCACTATAATCTGTTTATTACATTGTCACCATACTGTATATCTTCACTATAATCTGTTTATTACATTGTCACCATACTGTATATCTTCACTATAATCTGTTTATTACATTGTCACCATACTGTATATCTTCACTATAATCTGTTTATTACATTGTCACCATACTGTATATCTTCACTATAATCTGTTTATTACATTGTCACCATACTGTATATCTTCACTATAATCTGTTTATTACATTGTCACCATACTGTATATCTTCACTATAATCTGTTTATTACATTGTCACCATACTGTATATCTTCACTATAATCTGTTTCTTTTCAACTGACGGTAAACTGCAAAGTTCCCATCAAGATTTCTCAGTTATTTTAATAATAATAATAATAATAATAATAATAATAATAATAATATTTATTCAGTTAGCAATTTACAGAGTTGGTACCACATAGTATATTACAGATATGACATGTACCAGCTTTGCATAATTCCAACTAGGATAGCCCAATAAGGCCGTTAGGCGTATTTCCATTTGGGTCCTTGTGGGATTAGGTTAGCTGGGCAAAAGGGGAGGATAAAAGAAATAGATACTTTAGAGAAAGTATTTCTAGGGGGTTATTTTAAGATACCTTACATCCTATAGTAAATATCAGTAATCCGTAATTTTGAAGGTTTTGTAGTGATATATGGCGTTAATTATATAAACTTGGTCTTAACATGATGCAGAGATATAGTAGTTTCATATGTTTCCATTAAGTATCGATAAATTAGCTGCTAAGGGATTCAATTTACCGTCAGATGAAATTAAACTCGTCAGCCTTGGTCGGCAACCTGTCTAGGGGAGTAAACCTGATACAAATCCGTACTGCTTATCTATGGATAAGGCAGGTTAGTGGATGGACTAGCCGATCACCACTGTAGAAAAAATAGTGCTAACAAAATACACAGAGGGCCTCGGAGTCGGACGGATCCTAAATTGAGTGGTCAATCCTGTAAGTCCTTCAGTAAACTGGCTCGGGTTGTTCCCTCTTACAGGGAATAGGTCCGCTTGGGGGCATTCTGTGTATGGCCACCCTCATTAAGGGGAGTAAGGCGTCCGGCAATAGATAGATAGATAGAGTATTTAATAAGAGAGAGAGAGGACATCTTTGGTGCCTCAAATGTCAAATAACGAAATGTTACTGTATTGTTGATGATGTGGAATGTACTGTACTGTATAACGAAAGACCAAACTATATATCCTGTACCCGTATTACCGAATGTGTCTTATGGGTATGGAGATATTTGAGTGTAGACCGGTATCACACGAGAGCTTTTATAGTCAACATTGGATGATCAACATTTTTCTGGCAACATTTTTGGAATATTTTGCACTGGTATCGGAAACTAAACTGATGATAGATGAATTTAGGTAACCGAAATTATCTAAATAATCTACTCATAAGCTGCCAGACCAGTGTTAAGGATAAATGTTGAGGGAAAAAGCGCTTGTGTGATACCGGCTTAAAGAGAGGAGAATATCACCAGTGGCACCAATAAACCGGAAGTGGACTTGTTATTATAGAATATCACCAGTGGCACCAATATACCGGAAGTTGTCTTGTTATTATAGAATATCACCAGTGGCACCAATATACCGGAAGTGGACTTGTTATTATAGAATATCACCAGTGGCACCAATATACCGGAAGTTGTCTTGTTATTATAGAATATCACCAGTGGCACCAATATACCGGAAGTTGACTTGTTATTATAGAATATCACCAGTGGCACCAATATACCGGAAGTTGACTTGTTATTATAGAATATCACCAGTGGCACCAATATACCGGAAGTTGACTTGTTATTATAGAATATCACCAGTGGCACCAATATACCGGAAGTTGTCTTGTTATTATAGAATATCACCAGTGGCACCAATATACCGGAAGTTGTCTTGTTATTATAGAATATCACCAGTGGCACCAATATACCGGAAGTTGACTTGTTATTATAGAATATCACCAGTGGCACCAATATACCGGAAGTTGACTTGTTATTATAGAATATCACCAGTGGCACCAATATACCGGAAGTTGACTTGTTATTATAGAATATCACCAGTGGCACCAATAAACCGGAAGTTGACTTGTTATTATAGAATATCACCAGTGGCACCAATATACCGGAAGTTGTCTTGTTATTATAGAATATCACCAGTGGCACCAATATACCGGAAGTTGACTTGTTATTATAGAATATCACCAGTGGCACCAATATACCGGAAGTTGACTTGTTATTATAGAATATCACCAGTGGCACCAATATACCGGAAGTTGTCTTGTTATTATAGAATATCACCAGTGGCACCAATATACCGGAAGTTGACTTGTTATTATAGAATATCACCAGTGGCACCAATATACCGGAAGTTGACTTGTTATTATAGAATATCACCAGTGGCACCAATATACCGGAAGTTGTCTTGTTATTATAGAATATCACCAGTGGCACCAATATACCGGAAGTTGACTTGTTATTATAGAATATCACCAGTGGCACCAATATACCGGAAGTTGACTTATTATAGAATATCACCAGTGGCACCAATATACCGGAAGTTGACTTGTTATTATAGAATATCACCAGTGGCACCAATATACCGGAAGTTGACTTGTTATTATAGAATATCACCAGTGGCACCAATATACCGGAAGTTGTCTTGTTATTATAGAATATCACCAGTGGCACCAATATACCGGAAGTTGTCTTGTTATTATAGAATATCACCAGTGGCACCAATATACCGGAAGTTGTCTTGTTATTATAGAATATCACCAGTGGCACCAATATACCGGAAGTTGTCTTGTTATTATAGAATATCACAGTGGCACCAATATACCGGAAGTTGACTTGTTATTATAGAATATCACCAGTGGCACCAATCTACCGGAAGTTGACTTGTATTATAGAATATCACCAGTGGCACCAATATACCGGAAGTTGACTTGTTATTATAGAATATCACCAGTGGCACCAATATACCGGAAGTTGACTTGTTATTATAGAATATCACCAGTGGCACCAATATACCGGAAGTTGTCTTGTTATTATAGAATATCACCAGTGGCACCAATATACCGGAAGTTGACTTGTTATTATAGAATATCACCAGTGGCACCAATATACCGGAAGTTGACTTGTTATTATAGAATATCACCAGTGGCACCAATATACCGGAAGTTGTCTTGTTATTATAGAATATCACCAGTGGCACCCAATATACCGGAAGTTGACTTGTTATTATAGAATATCACCAGTGGCACCAATATACCGGAAGTTGACTTGTTATTATAGAATATCACCAGTGGCACCAATATACCGGAAGTTGACTTGTTATTATAGAATATCACCAGTGGCACCAATATACCGGAAGTTGTCTTGTTATTATAGAATATCACCAGTGGCACCAATATACCGGAAGTTGTCTTGTTATTATAGAATATCACCAGTGGCACCAATATACCGGAAGTTGACTTGTTATTATAGAATCAACCAGTGGCACCAATATACCGGAAGTTGACTTGTTATTATAGAATATCACCAGTGGCACCAATATACCGGAAGTTGTCTTGTTATTATAGAATATCACCAGTGGCACCAATATACCGGAAGTTGTCCTTGTTATTATAGAATATCACCAGTGGCACCAATATACCGGAAGTTGACTTGTTATTATAGAATATCATCAGTGGCACCAATATACCGGAAGGTGACTGTTATTATAGAATATCACCAGTGGCACCAAGATACCGGAAGTTGTCTTGTTATTATAGAATATCACCAGTGGCACCAATATACCGGAAGTTGACTTGTTATTATAGAATATCACCAGTGGCACCAATATACCGGAAGTTGACTTGTTATTATAGAATATCACCAGTGGCACCAATATACCGGAAGTTGTCTTGTTATTATAGAATATCACCAGTGGCACCAATATACCGGAAGTTGACTTGTTATTATAGAATATCACCAGTGGCACCAATATACCGGAAGTTGACTTGTTATTATAGAATATCACCAGTGGCACCAATATACCGGAAGTTGTCTTGTTATTATAGAATATCACCAGTGGCACCAATATACCGGAAGTTGACTTGTTATTATAGAATATCACCAGTGGCACCAATATACCGGAAGTTGACTTATTATAGAATATCACCAGTGGCACCAATATACCGGAAGTTGACTTATTATAGAATATCACCAGTGGCACCAATATACCGGAAGTTGACTTGTTATTATAGGTTCACTAGTTCCTACAACACAAATTGACCACTTGCGAGTTTCAGGCTATACAGAAGTTGGAGCTGTAAGCATCTATAGTAAACACAAATACAATAATCATGTAGGTTTCTGATAGATAAACAGTATGTTGAATTGGGTTTTATGTGTTTATAAATTTATTACAACCATATTGTAGCTGGTAATTCTGCTAAATATCGATGTCAACAGCTCCAACTTCCTTATAGCCTGAAACTCGCAAGTGGTCAATTCGGAATAGTCAGTAGAGCGACGGCTGCTGATCAAAGGGTCGGATGATCGAGCCCGCACTGTTAAAATGTTATTGGTAGATGTCAAGCCCGGGCAACTTGACCTGGCGATTCGTGACAAATGCCTAATTTTCATGGCCACTTCTTCTCGGGAATTACGGCGTTTGGCAAAACAAGCAACAACAACTAATTATAATGCGTAAGTTATTGTGGATTCGGCTATAAATACCTATAATTAATCATGGCCGATCTCTGTTACAATAGGATCTCTAATATTGACTATGCTCATATAATTATATAGTATATAGCTTGTCCTCACCGAAGCCTTGTCTAAATTCCTATACTCCCAAGGCAATTATAATATTACCCACACACACACACTCAGTCTCACTCTCTCTGTCTCACACTCCACTACTATATATATATATATATACTGTATACATACATATATACAGCGGAGCTCTGGAACTCTCTCCCAGAATCAGTCTTTCCCTCTTCCTATGATTTAAATTCCTTCAAACTCCGTGTGTCCAGGCATTTTGGCTCGAACGTCCCTTGATTTTGGCCCTGTCACTCTTTCGACTCTGGGGGAGGAACTCGATGCAGGCAGTTCTGCCTTTTGCCTCCCTCACTCACATAGAAAAAAATACATATCAAAATTAACCCAATAATTCTAAACCAAGCTGATCTATTAAGGTCATTTCATTCTCACGTCCATGTTAGCCATTATTATAACACAGTAATCCAAATATACATACCAATACTTTAGTTTATCGTCACTCTACATCTCTACGTGGTGTGGTCCAGGGTATAGATGTGCTGGAGCCTGGGAAAGAGGAGGAGAGAGAGTTTACAAAAGAGAGTATTAGGAGTTTAAGGGCTGGTTTTTAGTTCGTTCCTTAGACCTCCATCAAGCTTAAAATTACACCCCCCTTGAGCCCTATCAAGATAAATGTGTACAATTGTAGGCCGGTTCCTCTTATATTACAGGCTCGCTATCGTTCGCCAGGAAAAAATCGACTCCTAAATTATACGAAAGGTCATAAAATGCACAGAAATGCGGCAAAAGGTCTGAAAATCTCCAAACTAATAGAACGAACGTCTTATAATCTCAAAACTAATGGGGCTAAACATGAGAGAGAAAGGGGTAAAGAAAATAATCCCTCAAGTGGAAATCTCCCCTTATCTCTCGTGTTGTTGTCGAGGTTACAAAAGAGAGTATTAGGAGTATATTTGTGTGTGTGTGTGTGTGTGTGTGTGTTTGCGTGTGTGTGTGTCTGTCTGTGCGTGTATGTATGTGTGTGTGTGAGTGTTGTAATTGCTTTGGACACCCTACTACTATAAGCCTTTAGAGTATATTTATGTGTGTGTGTGTGTGAGTGAGTGTGTGTGTGTGTGTGAGTGAGTGTGTGTATCTGTGTGTGTGTGAGTGTTGTAATGGCTTTGGATATCCCTACTACTATAAGCCTTTAGAGTATATTTATGTGTGTGTGTGTGAGTGAGTGTGTGTATCTGTGTGTGTGTGAGTGAGTGTGTGAGTGAGTGTGTGTATCTGTGTGTGTGTGAGTGTTGTAATGGCTGTGGATATCCCTACTACTATAAGCCTTTAGAGTATATTGTTGGAGGCAGAATCTACTTTATACCAACATTACTAATTTACCTTCAATAATATCCCCACCTCTCTCTCTCTCTCTCTCTCTCTCTCTCTCTCTCTCTCTCTCTCTCTCTCTCTCTCTCTCTCTCTCTCTCTCTCTCCTCTCTCTCCTCTCTCTCTCTCTCTCTCTCTCCTCTCTCTCTCTCTCTCTCTCTCTTCTCTCTCTCTCTCTCTCTCCTCTCTCTTTCTTCCTCTCTCTCTCTCTCTCTTTCTTCTTCTTCTTCTTCTTCTTCTTCTTCTTCTCTTCTCCTTTTTTGTTTACTTTAGAGGGCAAACTAAACACAAATCGCTCGAAAATGGCCAAATCGAAAATGGCTAATCATAAAAAACAATACCCCCACAATAAAGACACCAACGTCAGTCAGACACTGACTAGCAAGTTAAATATGCTGGTCATTGATACTCATACTCTCTCCAGCAGTATTTCTTTATCTTTAACCACAGAATAGTATAGCAGTGTTCCAGCACAAGTCTCTATGCATTTTACACTCTATAATATATATTTTGTTTTAATATATATTTTTTAGGTTATATCTATTTTGCATAGATTATTATTATTATTTGTTTTGCTTAGGTATTATTTATTTGTTTTATTATTATTATTATATATATTATATATTATAAGTTCCGCCCCCCCCCCCCCCACCCTCTAGTAGTAGTATATTTACGATAGTATAAATAATATTATTGAGTTAGGAGAGTTCTTTACTATGCAGTGGGACAAAGACAGTGGGGGAGCAAGCTATATTGAACTATCCTATTTTACGCCCGTATTCTGACCATCTTCCCCTCATCCTATGACTTAAATTGCTTCAAACTCTGCGTGTCCAGGCATTTTGGCTCGAATATACCTTGTTGTGGCCCTGTCACTCTTTCAAATGTGGGGGAGGCACTCGTCACATGCAGTTCTGCCTTTTGTCTCCCTCATACACATAACAAAAAAAAAAGACTCTAGATCAAGAGTGAACCGATATCCTAGTCTTTCTTCCATAAAAGGACTAAAAACACATTATAATGAAAGAATTAAGTACGACTTCAACGGTCCAGTGTTGCCAATTTAGTTACTTTCCCGCTAGATCTAGAGGTATTTCCTTCGATCTAGAGGCAAATCCATTTTAGGTATATGGACTAGAGGGGTTGGGTTTGAAAGGGCTCTGCCTTGTGTGGGTCAATCGGTCTCTGCAGACTCTCGTTTTCTTATGTTCTTAAATGTTTACATCCAGTGACATGAATTCTAGCGAGCGATATTCTGGAGATGTAAGCCACTTGCGAGCGACATTGTAAGGATTGTGGCATTATTCTACCGATTGTCGGCATTTATTTACTAAGATATTGTAGAGATTGTGGCATTATGCTAGCGATTTTCGGCATATATTTACTATCTAGCGAACTTAAGGGGGGTGACCTGTTTTTGTTCTGTCATTGTCTTTCTCTGGCTTGTATCCATTTGGCCCCATTCAGCCTCCTGTTTTAAGACTTTTTTCCCCATCCAGGTGTCATTTTTTTAATGGTGATCGGTAGCGAGCCTGCATATTTTTTATTTTTGTTTGACAGCATGCTAAATTTGTAAATTTTTCAATAGAAAAATTTCTCCGGCGAAGCCGGATTTCTTCATATAATGCTGGCTCGCTATTGCTCGCCAGGAAGAAATCGACACCTAGATGGGGATAAACGTCTTAAAATAGTTGGCTGAATGGGGCCGAATGGATACAAGCCAGAGAATGAGAGAAAAGGACAGAAATAACAAAAAGCAGGTCACCCCCCTTAAGGGAGTTCAGACGGTATTGTGCAACATAATTTACTGGTTAGGCACAATATGGTTTAATAAGGGGGCTTAACCCTTTCACGCATTCATATGTCGGAGAGGGTTAATTTGCTTTCTAAACCTCTATCAAACTTTTTAAAAAACACCCACAAGACCCCCTATCGATATAAATTTGTACATTTTTCGGTAGAAAAATTTCCCGGCCGAAGACCGATTCCTCTTCAAATACAGGCTCGCTTTCGCTCGCTAGGAAAAAATCGACACCTAAATAGCACGAAAGGTCTTATTATTGGCAAAGAAATGGGGCAAAATGTCTGATAATCGCCAAACTTAGGTGTCGAATTTCTCCTGGCGAGCGATAGCGAATCTGTAATTTCTGAGGAACCAGTCATCGGCCGGGACAATTTTCTATCGAAACATTTACAGATTTACCATATTCTGGCAACAATTAGACGATTATATTCAGGTTAGAAAGCACGTCTACCCATTAAGGGGGGTGACCTACTTTTTGTTATTTATATCCTTTTCTCTCTTTCTCTGGCTTGTATCTATTCGGCCCCATTCAGCCAACTATTTTAAGACGTTTATCCCCATCTAGGTGGCCAGCATTATATGAAGAAATCCGGCTTCGCCGGAGAAATTTTTCTATCGAAAAATTTACAAATTTAGCCTGCTGTCAAACAAAAATAAAAAATATGCTAGCTCGCTACCGCTGACCAGTAAAAACTTGACACCTGGATGGGGATAAACGTCTTAAAACAGTAGGCTGAATGGGGCCAAATGGATACTAGCCAGAGAAAGATAGAAAAGGACAGAACAAAAACAGGTCACCCCCTTAAAAAGCTGCAGACTATCTCGATTAATCCTTTTAGCTACAATATAGCCATCGTAAGCTTCATGAAATCGTCTAAATATAGCTAACATTCAATTAAAAACCGGTACTGAAGGGGTTATTGATTGAGAGAGTGGTTCAGTTATCGAGAGTTTATATCATACAATCAGCGTCACTCACCACAAGGGCCATCCTGCCTTGGGTGCGTGAGGGAAATTGGCCCTAACGCCTTCTGTACGGCCGACGTTTTTATATTTCGATCTAGCTATATTTAGATGATGTTGTGCAGTTGAAGAAGGATCTGTGGTAATAAACATGGTTCAATGAATAGTTCGAAGCCTTATAATTGCTGGAGGCCCTTATTAAACTGAATAAAATCGTCTAATAGTAGCCAGAATAAAGGCAAAAAGACGTCGCGGTACAGAAGGGGTTAATGGCTCAGGACGTTACTTTGGCGTTAGTTTGAATAATGCTGCCGTGTTCGTGTACAGTTGCCCACATAAGTTCGGTTCCTCTCTGTGATCTTGTGTGTGAGAGTAAAAGTATAGTATGATTTAATTGCTAGTGTGGTTTCTTTTAAGGGGGGTTGACCTGCTTTTTTTATCTTTCTTGGTTGTATCCATTCGGCCCCATTCAGCCTACTGTTTTAAGACATTTATTCCCATCCAGGTGTCGATTTCTTCCTGGATAGCGATATTGAGTCACCATTTTATGGAAAAATCCGGCTTCGCCGGAGACATTTTTCTATCGAAAATTTTACATATTTAGCCAGCTGTCTAACTCATTATCCAAAATATGGCGGCTCGCTATCGCTCGCCAGGTATAAATAGACACCTTGATGGGGATAAACGTCTTAAAACAGTAGGCTGAATGGGGCCGAATGGATACAACCCAGTGAGAGAGAAAGAGCAGGTCACTCCCCTTATTTATCAGTTGACCAGTCAGATGAATTAACCACTGCATCAGAAACTAGACTCGCCGGGTTCTCTTAAATCACAAGCTCAAAATGTGTTGATAGAGAGGGAGGGGGGTGGGGGGGGGATAGAAAGGGAAAGAGAAGGGGGGGGGGGGGAGGAGAGAGAGGTTTAAGGGGGGGGGGAGGAGAGGGAGGAGAGGAGAGGGTCTACGGGGGGGGAGGAGACGGGGGGGGGGGGGTCACACAATATACTATATACAGATCCCTTGATGGCCATGCTGAGCGGTCCTGGCTTAAGTACGATTAGAAGGACGAGAGGGAGAGAGAGAGAGTGTGTGTGAGAGTGTGTGTGAGAGTATGTGTGTGTGTGTGTGTGTGTGTGAGAGAGAGAGGGGGGGGCGTAAATAAAACGATAGAAAAGGCGAAAGAGACAGTGTGTGTGTGTGTGTGTGTGTGTGTGTGTGGGTGTATGTGTGTGTAATTCACTTGCTTGTTCGTCAAGGGGAATCCACGCAATGCAAGCTAAGCTCATTATTATCGCGCCTCCTTAACTGGGAATGTATTGCGTGAAATGCATGCTAAGTGTTTATGTATCGTTGGAATGGCTGTGGATGTGTGTGTAGTCTGTATTTTAGCCAATTGGCGACATCTGGAAACGAAGGCTTAGGGTTAATCTGTACGGTACCATTCTCACTACGGTACCAGTCTCACCCGAAGGTTTAGGTTGACCAGTAGCTTAGGTTGACCAGTACGATACCCATCTCACCTTGTAACCGATCACCAACCCCAGATGGGACGTCACAACTTCGTCCACTTATACCAGGTTCCTATTTATACTGCTAGGTGAACAGAGGCTACACCGTTAGGAGACTTGCCCAAATGTCTCTTCCCCGCCCGGGTCTCGAACCCGGGACCTTCTGGTTGTGCCAGACGCGCTATCAGTTACGCCACGGGGAGGTGTTATGTGTGTGTGTGTGTGTGTGTGTAGAACGAAAGAGGGAGAATGCAGACAAAGGGATAATAGAGTCCTATATTATTTCCATTGAGAGGGAGGTAGTCGTTTATTCTGGACCCCCTTCTCCCTCATGTTTAGCATAATAGTGTTATGATTTTAAGACGTTCGTACCGTTACTTTGGCGATTTTAAGACCTTTCGACCCATTTCTTTATCAATATTAAGATTTGTTATGTCATTTACAGTAGGTGTCTGTAATTTTAGAAGGAATCGGCCTTCGGCCGATTCGTGTGTTTATTCTCCCGAAAAACTTACAAATTATCTTGAAAGGGGGTCTACTGGGGGTGTGTTTTAAGCTTGATGTAGGTCTAGCAGCGAGGAAACTAAAACATTAATTAATAAATAAATATATAGACAAAAAGCAAGCACTACCCCCTTAAAAATCGATTAATCAGTTTCTAAGGGATTCAATTTACTTCAGCCATTAACCCTTTGAAGATTATGACGCATTTTGACAGTTTATGCTGGCTATCATTAGACGATTGTATACAATTTAAGAAGGACCTGTTGGAATTATAAAGGTTTAAAGACTATCTCTATCAACCCTCTGACTTCCATATACCCTTCCTAATCTGAAAAAATGTGTCTATTAATAGCCAGAAAACATAAAAGAAATGTGTCATCGATTCTTTTTTGGCTTAACTTCCAGCCATGATCGCGTGTTTTATTCATATTGAGGCTAAGCAATTTATAAGCCCAGCCTCGGAGGTGTGAGAAAGGTCACATTGATTTATAGATCTTCACATTCAATTCACCTTTAATATTCACGAGTAAATGTATTATTGATAGTCACTGAAAATATATGACCCAAATTCATGGATTATCTACATATTTTCCGCTCTAGTTATTCTATTGACTACATGTATGTTCTGGGTAGAAATATATATGGCTGAATAAATATCCTCACCTACTAGTATATTATATTTCTCCTTCTATCTATCTATCTATATGCTCAGGCCCAATCCCCATTTTGGGGGTAGCCGACTCAAGACAGAGCAAGAACAGGGAAAAGACAAAAACAACATAAAACAACAAATAAACACAGATAAAAAACACAAACTCACACACATCCAGGTCACCCAGAAGAAGACCCAGAGACCAGGGTCACCAAGGTCGCTCCAGCACTCCCCCGGCCCCCGACCACCCGGAGAGGTTCCAATCTCGGCAGGCAGACATGCAGCGGATTTCTCCTTGGCTGATGTTAATTGCCTTTATTACTCAACTGATATAAAGATTGTGTAGCAAAATATAGTTATGAAAATGTATTACACATTGATTAATAAAAGTACATATGCAATTCAACTTAAAATATTCACGTGTAAATGCATTATTGATAAGCATGTAAAGTTATGCTCCAAATTCGTGGATTATCTACATATTTTCCGCTCTAGTTATTTCATTGATTGTTGCTTTTGAATGTTTGAGCTCTTGCTTTATGTGGGCAAACTGTTATATGTGTTCTTCTCCTGTCACCTCTTTTTCCTTTCTCGTGTCTCTTGCTGATCCTCCCTACCCCTTGTGAGAGTAAGAGCTGGCTACTGACTGACTGACTGACTGTTATTTCATTGATTCAGGTATGTTCCAGGTAGAATCATATGTATGTATGTATGTACAGTATGTATGTATTTATATCCTCACTCACAAGAGTGGCCGACTCAAGACAAAGCCCGAACAGAAACAAAAATTAAAGTTCCAATTCTTAGGGTCCGGAACTGTAGCTGAATATATATCGTCACCTACTAAACCATATTTCTCCTTAACCCATGCAGTACCAGGGACGTCCTTTTCATCATATTCTGGCAACTATTAGACGATTTTATTCAGCTTAGGAAGGACTTGTAGCAGTAATAGGGCTTCAAACTATCTCAACCAACCCTTTTACCTAACACAGATCCTTCCTAAGCTGCAAAATGTCGTCTAAATATAGCTAAAATATAATATAACACACGTCGCTGGTACTCAAAGGGTTAACTGGGGGTAAATTGTCATGTTTCTACCTTGTTTACTCAGCTGATACGAAGATTAAGGGGAGATTTCCACATGAGGGATTTTTTTTCTGGACCCCTTTCTCCCTTATGCTTAGTCCCATTGTTTTTGAGATATTAAGACGTTCACCCCATTAGTTTGGCAATTTTAAGAACTTTCGCCCCATTTCTGTCAATTTTAAGACCTTTCGTGTCATTTAGGTGTCGATTTTTTTCCTGGCAAGCGATAGCGAGCCTGTAATTCAAGAGGAACCGACCTTAGGCCGGGACATTTTTCTACCGAAAAATGTACACATTTATCTTGAAAGGGGGTCTAGGGGGTGTAATTTTTAGCTTGATGGAGGTCTAGGGAACAAAGTAAAAACTCCCCTTGATTATAAAACTTGGCATTGGCTAAGCAATTTATTACACATTGATTTATAGATGTTCACATTCAACTCGCCTTGTAATATTCACGGGTAAAATTAATGTATTATTGATAGGCACGGAAAGTTTTATGGTCCAAATTCATGGCTTGCCTACATCATTCCTTCTTCGTTAACCCCTTCAGCACCAGGACGCCTTTTTACCTTTGATTCTGGCTAAAATTAGAAGATTATATGCCGTTTAACCCTTTGAGTACCAGCGACGTGTGTTATATTTTATTCTAGCTATATTCAGACGATATTATGCAACTTAAGAAGGATATGTGGTAGCTAAAAGAGTTGGTTTAGATATTTTGAAGCCTTATTATTGCTAAAGGTCCTTCTTAAGCTTAATAAAATAGTCTAATTATTGCCAGAATATAATGAAAAGGATGTTACCGGTACTGAACGGGTTAAGAAGGACTTATTTTAGTAAGAGGGTTTATGAAGATGGTATTTACCAATTTGATTCGTATAGGTAGATTACAAACTAAAGAATACCGTCTAATGGTAACCAGAATATGATGAATATTACGTTATGGTGGTGAAGGGGTTAAAGTCACTTAATTGTTAAAGTTGAAAAGTCCTGAACACACACGAATAACACCTTTACATTCGAACGTTCTTTTGTTATCGTTTGTTATACCAGGGTTTTTACCAGGTTTGCTTATTGGCCGTGGTGAGTTCTACTTGACTGCGGAATTCCAAGATCATACAAATACATGCATAGAAGACAATAGAGGGTACATATAACACCAAGTGTAATTATAAGAACAGTTTTATTTAGCTTAAAACTCTTATGTAGATGATCATAGATAGTTATACAAGAATAAAATGGTAATTATTTATACAACAATAACTGTCCGAGCATGTGCGAGGATCTAGAAGGAGCTTAGGTATTTGATTATAGCTTGCCTATTAATATACATAGGATAGATACATTTAAGAGTTAGTACAAAGTAAGGTGCTTGTTCAACATTTATACAATACTATAGACCTTGTACATTTGACGAGGATTTTACTAAGTCACTCAAGGTAGACTTATGCGTCGGCGTATTAATAACAAATCATTCAGAGTCAATAGTGTGGACTCTAACTAGGTATATTCACTGGCGTCTGGTTTATTTCAGACAGAGTCAATAGATGGGGACTCTGCGTATATTATGGACACCGACGCACTGGTGTGTAAAAAGACAGAGTCGCTATGGTGGGACTCTAACTATTTTACTAGCACCGTCGCACTGGTGTGAATTTGGTAGAGTCGATATAGATTGGGACTCTAACTATTTTATCAACACCGACACACTGGTGTGAATTTGTCAGAGTCAATATGTGGGGACTCTAACTATTTTGTTAGCACCAACGCACTGGTGTGAATTGAACAGAGTCGATATACCTGTATATTGGGACTCTAACTATTTTATCAACACCGACGCATTAATGTGAATTTGGCAGAGTCGATATGTGGGGACTTCTAACTATTTTGCTAGCATCAACACACTGGTGTGAATTCGGCAGAGTCAATATATATTGAGACTCTAACTATTTTACTAACACCGACGCACTGGTGTGAAGGTAGAGTCAATATGTGGACTCTAACTTTTATACCTCGTCACTGGTATCTCTTGGTATCTATTATTATTTGTAGCAGCTTGAAGTCTTCTAAGTCTCCGTTGGGCCGTCCAGGTTGGCCTGTCATGTGGATCAGTTGTTTACAGATGTGTTGATGGGTATAGGGTCGTAAATGAGGCTCCGAACATGTCATGACACTGGGCACATCATCGGACGAACGCAAGCATAAACTAGCACAAGGCTATAGAGGCTTGACTATCCTGACCGTTATATTAACCGGTGGTGAAGTTCTGTTGAGGTACTCTTGGTGTGGGGTCTTTAATAGAAAGCCTCAAATGTCATTACACAGTGACGATATATCGGGCGAACGCGAATTAATAATATGGTCATGACCTATACTATTGTTTCGACTGCCTCTGACCTTTATAAGAGGTTCAAGGAACTTGGGGCGGTGTTTAAACCTTTTAACTACAAGTGTCTGCATACCATGTTACCGACAGATGTATTAACCCTTAACTGTCGGCGCGCAACTTATGTCGTGTGAAATAAATTTGGACTAAGTGGCGGTTCACAACTTATGTCGTGCGCCATTTTCAGCACGTAATGTTGCTGAGAGAGAGAGCTGAGCGGTGTGAGGAGCCTAGCAACTCTATGACCGCTCACGACCACTGCGGTGGACCAACTGAGGTAATTCCCACCCTTTCCTCCCCTCTCTCACTCGCTACACAGGGAATTATGTAGGGAAATTACCTAATTACAGGGTTTTTGCACTCGTGTTGCACGATCGTTACAAGAGAACCAGCGGTCGTACAAGGATGGTTCGGGTGTCATTGGAAAGCTCTGTTTACGCCCTTTCAGGGATAGATACTTGTTTTACGCTCTGGGTCTTATTTAGGCATGAAAATGATCACGTAAACAACCCTATTTAGGGTAAAAACACCCCGCTGGGCGCTACGGTCCGCTAGACCGCCTAGCCCGCTAATAAGGTGTTAAGGACTTCTTTATGCAGAGTGCCTGTTAAGGTGTCTCGCAGAGCTCTGGACTAGATGAAGGACCTTTACATGTCAAGTATCTTCGAAGAGTTCAGGAGGTGCTAGATTTAATAATAAAAGTACGATTCAGGGTATACCCATATATTCTACTTTTAATATTAAAAGTCGCCGCCTACTGGGGATTATTATGTTAGTACAATACCATGGCACATGTAACAATATTTCCTCAATAGGAAAAAGAACTCCTCAGACCTTTCAAGATATTCGGCATGCCGTTCAATCTTTACTTGAATGGGAGGGTAATCCTAGGACTATCACTACTAGCATGCCAGTATTATGAAAGCCTTAGAATTGCTGGCCCTGTTCAGCTTTCGTCGGGATAGTGACGATTTGAAGTGAGATGTCCCGGGATATGTCTTCTGAGGTTAAAAGGTCATAAATCTAGTCAGGATCAATCTAGGGGATTAGGAGACCTCCCCTAGAAGGATTGCGGGCAGGTGATCCGGCCCTTGAGGATAAGTAGGGCGCAAGTCCTTACTACGGTGTTGGTACTGGGAGTCCTTCTTGGTCTGGCTGAAGACAATACGCCTTTTTGGGGCTTCTTGATAAGGAGAACGAGTCTTGATAAATTTCCCAGGTGTTGATGGACATTGTGATGAAACAGTTGCAATTCGGGCATCTCTTCCGGCGTTCGTGGTAAGTCTGGGAGTACTAGTTTTACGGAGATATTGGGGTAGAATATTCTGGTCATTCTGGTGGTAATTTGGTACATGTGGTATTCCTCCACGTGCATGTTTCCTTGTTGATGTATGTTTCTTCTTTTCTGTTGTTTCGCCTTTTCTTTTCTCTTGTTGGTGTTGTTTATTGAAGTGACGGGGTTGAATGGAACAGGGTTAAGCAACACCTGTAGGATTGCTAGCCTACAGGTGAATAGGAAGGAGAGAAGAAGAAACCAACAGCAGAGATGCAACTCCACACCAGTTTCTCAGGCTATAGAGAAACAAGAAACAGAAGAGTGCCCCATATTACCAGGTCATTCCCGTTTTCTAACTACCAGGAAGACGGGTCACCTAGGTCAGTCACCCCTACAAAAGAGTGGGAGTTTGAGCCAATCACCATCCAGCTTTCAAACCCTCTCCACCAATCACCAGCCTTCATTCGACCAGCAGCCAGATTTGCAGTACAACGAGCAAATGTTTATGCAAGTTCCGCATCAAAGACCTGAGTGCTACCGAGATAAGTGGGGATATTAGGATCTACAGTGCAGTACCATTACGGAGAACTCTGGATCAACCCAGGAACATAGTGAAGAACAGAGTTATCCACTGCATCACCAATAACCCTCAATTATAATAAAATCACCAGAGTTGCTATTATGTCCTTCCTAGACTTCGTGACTCCCACCAGAGTATTAAATAAAATACTTTAAATGATTAGGTACCAAATAATAACTACCATGTATTTTTAAGCTAAGTATTTACTTCACTATTGATGTCACAACGATTCACTATATCCTCTTAACATTGAGTCACTATAAGTTAAAGCTAAGAAATAACTTGAACATACTCTCAATGAAATTGGTAAGAAAGTAAGCACTTCCACCTCGGTAATGTTCTTAAGGCTGAAAAGTCCGGAACATATAACTAAAAGTGGTAACTGCCTCCCCCTCCCCCTCCCCCTCGAGACTACAACGAGCCCTGTTGTGTTCCCTCTAATGTCTGGATGTTGGATTCCTGATCGTGAGAAGCAGCTCCCCCTGAAGTCTAGCCCAGGCGAACCTACGTTCTACGTCGGCCAGACTTGTTCTTGAACCACTACCCCCCAAACTTACTCTAAGTGTCTCTGAGTGTCTTACGTTGTGATTATTGTTGTGAAGGTAAGGTAAAATATGTGAATATTCATTGCTAATTTCTATGTAGATCTGTGCCCAAGATCGTTAATTGTTGCGTATACGTTAATCCTTCAGAAACCATATTAAACCTTGTGTAGATCTGTGTCCAAGATCTAGTGTTAATTTCTCTTATAATGTCATATAAAACGTTCTACGCATACATCACATACTTGTGTAAATTAATAACCTAGCCGAACACTCACAGATTTTCCTTGTGTATGTCCATTCTATTTATGTATGTAACAAGTTGAAGTTGAAGAGTATACTGTGTATTTATTCCCTTCTAAAGTCTCACTTTTACCTAGAACCTACGCTCAATTTCATATTTAATTAATCTCAGTCCCTCATCCTTTAGAATTATTATTATTGATGATTATCATAATTTAAATCTAATTTCTTCGAGAGAAACCCCTGTTTACGCCTTATTTTGCCGTGCGTTAACTGTGTAATTTATGAATAATGTATTTGTTTATTCTATTATGAAATAGATCATTTCGATCCCTCTCGTCTAGGAATTCTAGTTTCGTGTAGATCTATTGTCTAACTATTTCACCCACTCGAATACAACGCCAATTTGTTCTGTATTCCATATAGGAATCTGTTAACTAGTTCAGACCTCCTTCATACCTTATCAGGTATTTCCATCTAAGTGCAACTTCGTCGTGTATGCCTTATTTCACTTGTAGTATTCTTATAGCTACTAGTACACGCTAATCTATTTATGCGTTTTCTAATCCTCTGTAATCTATTGACTGATTCAGTTAGGTTATATTCAACCTTTGAGTATTCTTCAGTAGATATATATCATTAAATCTGAATTCCTCAACCCGTGAGATTATAATTGCATATAAGAATTAATTATTTGTATGTTCAAGATATAAATTGTCTCATAATAATCTAAGTACATTGTTAATTGTAAAAACAATTTAACTCCCCTCTCCTTTGAATTTCAATACCTTCCTCCCCTTATTCAGAAGAATATCGCACTAACCGTAAATACGATTTTGATCATCGCAGTGTAGCGAATGACCTGAGTGACCTACCTGGTCAGAATTATCTGTGTACGATAGCCCTTTAAATTACCCGTACGCTTCTCGCCACCCGTGAGCGAGCGTTCACTTCAGAGATCTTCGTACGTTTCCCTTTTCGTTCCGTCCCAGCTTATTTATACGTACTTAGAGATTTCGTTCACCCTGTCAGAAACTTATTCAGAATACCTCACAGTAGATACTCAACTCCCACATATATTATTATCAAGGGTTTAATCTATGTGTATGTCTGTCTATATATAATTGCATAGTTCCATAAATATACTATCCTTTAATTCATGTTCATTGTTATGTTATCCAGAGACTTTTGTGTGCTATAAATGAACTCCCTTATTTGCTTACTATTACTTATAATAGTTAAGTTGAGGATATATTGAGTCTAAAAGTCCATAGTTGGATTTGAGTAAAGACCAAAACAAAGCTAAGTTGTATTACAACCCGGCATAACACTTATTTTGGTTGAAGGGTAACTTCGGGATGCGTGGCATTGTAGATATTATTTCTTGCCTGGTTCTCGGGGATGGTACATCTTTCTTTTCTATCTTAGTTACTCCTTTCATTTGGACCGGAAGTCGTGTTTCTTGGTGGTGGCCATCTTGTCGTCCTCGTTTCGTTGTTATTTTCTTGTCTTTTGTCTCCTTTACTTTCTTCTGTTGTCGTTGTCTTTCCCGTCTTCTTCTTAGTTGTTTTCTGTTTGTCGCTGTTGTTCTGGTTGATGAGCTGGGAATCTGGAATGCTGTGTTTGGTGATCGATTGTTTCCTGTTTCCTCTGTTTGTAGTTTTTATCCTCTTCTTCTGTTTTTCTTTTTTCTTTTTTTTTCTCTTTTTATTAAAAGACCTCCGTCAACGTATTGTGAAAAACCTGATATCCTTCGGTAAATTGCGGGGGTGAGTGAGTGAAGTGAGAGACAGTGAATTATTTGAGTTTGTCCCTACGTTTCTATGTCGCGTTTTCTTGTCTGCTTTGTTTGTTCTTCTCTGGTGGTTCTCTCTTCTGCGTTCACGGGAGCCTTATTTAATTTGGTTATTTTATTATCATTATTATTTTTTATGTTTAATTCGAAAGTTAAGAGTTGAAATTGTGGAGTGGTAACATGACTTTCGAGCATAGGTTAAAACAACGTACTCTCTCACTCACACACACACACACATTCACACACACATACATACACACACACACCCATAAATACAGCCCGTAGCCTAGTAGGTAGAGCTCTCGTCTCACACACGAGGGGTCGGGGGTTCAATCCCCGGCCGGGCGGAGACAAATTGGGCTTGTCTCCTTTCATGTGTTAGCCTCAGTTCACCTAGCTGTAAATAGGTACCTGGAATAAGTGGACGACGTTGTGACGTCCCATCTGGGGTTGGCAAAAATGGTACAAGGCGAGATGGGTATCATATGGTTCACCTAAGCTGATGGCTACCTAAGCGGGCGAGACGGTACCGTCTATAGTGAGAATGGTACCATACAGATCCACCCTAAGCCTTCGTTTTCGATGTCGCCAATTGGCTAAATACAGACTACACACATATCCACAGCCATTCCAACAGTACATAAAACACTTAACATGCATTTCACGCAATACATTCCCAGTTAAGGAGGCGCGATAATAATGAGCTTAGCTCGCATTGCATGGATTCCCCTTGACGAACAAGTAACTGAGTAACACACACACACAGACACACATACACACGCACACACACACACAGACTCTCTCTCCCTCTCCCTCTCCCCCTCTCTCTCTCTCTCTCTCTCTCTCTCTCTCTCTCTCTCTCTCTCTCTCTCTCTCTCTCTCTCTCTCTCTCTCTCTCTCTCTCTCTCTCTCTCTCTCTCTCTCTCACACACTCACACACAACTCATACATCTCCTGAATAATCATGTTTCACCCCTGAAGCGTGTGATACCTCCTCCTCCTCCTCCTCCTCCTCCTCCTACTGGCTCTCACAAAACAACCAACCAATTAGTAAAGGCGAGTTGGTGTAGTGTTCGTCATTTTCACACACGTATATTATGTATAGGTTTTGAGGTGGTGCTAATTATATAGATAAATAGATGCGTAGGTATATATGTGGAATGATAGATAGATAGATAGATAGATAGATGTATAGATACATAGATAGATACATTGGTCGATGGATAGATAAAGATAAGCGTTTTGTGTACACATAATTATACTGTGTGCATGCGTGTGTTCATGTGTGTGTGTGCGCGTGTGTGTGTTCATGTGCGTGTGTGTGTGTGTGTGTGTTTCATGTGTGTGATTACGTTAATCAAACCGTGAAGTACCCGGTACTGTATATTTCTTTAGGGTTACATGCATATGTATTTTCCTTATGCTACATAATACACATCTACAGTATATATTTGTTTAAACCGGCTGCGCACATACACACACACACAGTCAGAAATAACTCTCTCCACAACGATTGGATGGTATTGAAAGTTAAATGAAGAAATTATCCCATTATAATATACTGTATTATATTTGGGAGTTCACGAATAACACGTGAATACACAATTGTCAACATGTATTATATTTGGGAGTTCACGAATAACACGTGAATACACAATTGTCAACATGTATTATATTTGGGAGTTCACGAATAACACGTGAATACACAATTGTCAACATGTATTATATTTGGGAGTTCACAAATAACACGTGAATACACAATTGTCAACATATACACAATTGTCAACATGTATTATATTTGGGAGTTCACGAATAACACGTGAATACACAATTGTCAACATGTATTCGCACGAACACAAAGGAACACATTTATTAATTCACATCCTCTGACTTTCATTGCATAACATTTTTTTCATTAAGACTATGTGACAATTCCGTAACATGCTCTCATAGATACATACAGTATGTTGTTGTTGTTGTTGTTGTTTATACATACGTAGATTAAAGGCTTTGCTTTCGCAGCATACACAAATAGAACGTCGGGAACAGATATGTATTCTGTATCTCTCTCTCTCTCTCTCTCTCTCTCTCTCTCTCTCTCTCTCTCTCTCTCTCTCTCTCTCTCTCTCTCTCACTACACAGCCAGAGGGCGGGTGTGAAGGACTGCATGGCGTTGATAATTAAACTGTCTGTGTGTGTGTGTGTGTGTGTGTGTGTGAGAGAGAGAAAGAGAGTGTGTGTGTGTGTTTATGTGTGTGTGTGTGAGAGAGAGAGACTGTGTGTGTGTGTGAGAGAGAGAGAGAGAGAGACTGTGTGTGTGTGTGTGTGTGAGAGAGAGAGATAAAGATCAAAAAAGTATACTCTATAGACTGCAGCACTGTTGAAACCTTCAGAAATCGCTTAGACAAATATCTCGCCCTTAATCCCCGACTAACTGCGTTTACTGATGAATAACAAGACATGCTCACATTGCCTCTTTTGGTAGAATAGATACAGTAAGATATTTCTACTTTCTTATATTCCTGTCGAGTACCATGTCATCTAATCTATTCTACATGGAAAAGATAAATCCTGTCCCTTTTAAGCCATCTTTTTTCTCATAAATAGCAAGCTAGGTAGTTTAGATAAAAGCAGCTTCGTAAGGAAAAATAGATATGTTGTTGCTTACTTTCCTTTGTACTCCTTTGTACTAAGTCTCTAAATCTTTCTATTGTCCCTGTTACAGTAATTGAAGACTATGTACATGTACAGTATGTGTAAGTATAATTATATAAAAAAAAATTGTTTTAATATTCAACTATAGTTACCGTCGAGATTGTAAATGATAATGAAACAAAAATTATATGTAGTTTATCAACGAAATATAATTCATTGATTGATTGACATTCACTTCCAGATTATTATACGATGTTATTCAATTTAGGAAAGACCTCTAGCAATTATAAGGCCACACACTATCTCAAAGAACCTCTTTGACTACCATATCCCCCTCCTAAGCTGCAACAAATCTTCTAAATACGGCTACAATAAAATAAAAGAGACGTCCCCCGCTCTGAAAGGGTTAACCTCTTGAGGACCTAAGATGCATTTATCCATTTTATTTTGGTTATCAGTTGACGATTTTATGCAATTTAGGAAGGCTATCTAGGTATTAGAGAGGTCAATACTATCTAGGTATTAGAGGGGTCAATACTATCTAGGTATTAGAGAGGTCAATACTATCTAGGTATTAGAGGGGTCAATACTATCTAGGTATTAGAGAGGTCAATACTATCTAGGTGTTAGAGGGGTCAATACTATCTCAATTAAGGGGGGGTGACGTGTTTTTGTTCTGTCCTTTTCTATCTTTCTCTAGCTTGTATCCATTTGGCCCCATTCAGCCTACTGTTTTAAGACGTTTATCCCCATCCAGGTGTAATTTTGTTTACTGGTGAGCTGTAGCGAGCCAGCATATTTTTTATTTTTGTTTGACAGCAGGCTAAATTTGTACATTTTTCGATAGAAAAATTTCTCCGGCGAAGCCGGATTTCTTCATATAATGTTGGCTCGCTATCGCTATCGCCAGGAAGAAATCGACACCTAGATGGGGATAAACGTCTTAAAATAGTTGGCTGAATGGGGCCGAATGGATAGAGCCAGAGAAAGAGAGAAACGGAGAAAAATAAAAAAAGCAGGTCACCCCCCTTAACTCTTTAGCAGGTCACCCCCTTAACTCTTTAGCAGGTCACCCCCCTTAACTCTTTAGCAGGTCACCCCCTTAACTCTTTAGCAGGTCACCCCCCTTAACTCTTTAGCAGGTCACCCCCCTTAACTCTTTAGCAGGTCACCCCCCTTAACTCTTTAGCAGGTCACCCCCCTTAACTCTTTAGCAGGTCACCCCCCTTAACTCTTTAGCAGGTCACCCCCCTTAACTCTTTAGCAGGTCACCCCTTAACTCTTTAGCAGGTCACCCCCCTTAACTCTTTAGCAGGTCAACCCCCCTTAACTCTTTTAGCAGGTCACCCCCTTAACTCTTTAGCAGGTCACCCCCCTTGACTCTTTAGCAGGTCACCCACCCCCCCCCCACCTTAACTCTTTAGCAGTCCACCCCCATTAACTCTTTAGCAGGTCACCCCCCTTAACTCTTTAGCAGCTCCCCCCCCCTAACTCTTTAGCAGGTCACCCCCCCTTAACTCTTTAGCAGGTCACCCCCCTTAACTCTTTAGCAGGTCACCCCCCTTAACTCTTTAGCAGGTCACCCCCCTTAACTCTTTAGCAGGTCACCCCCTTAACTCTTTAGCAGGTCACCCCCCTTAACTCTTTAGCAGGTCACCCGCCTTAACTCTTTAGCAGGTCACCCCCCTCACTCTTTCGCAGATCACCCCCTTTATCACTTGAGCAGGTCACCCCCCTTAACTCTTTAGCAGGTCACCCCCCTTAACTCTTTAGCAGGTCACCCCCCTTAACTCTTTAGCAGGTCACCCCCCTTAACTCTTTAGCAGGTCACCCCCCTTAACTCTTTAGCAGGTCACCCCCTTAACTCTTTAGCAGGTCACCCCCCTTAACTCTTTAGCAGGTCACCCCCCTTAACTCTTTAGCAGGTCACCCCCTTAACTCTTTAGCAGGTCACCCCCCTTAACTCTTTAGCAGGTCACCCCCCTTAACTCTTTAGCAGGTCACCCCCTTAACTCTTTAGCAGGTCACCCCCCTTAACTCTTTAGCAGGTCACCCCCCTTAACTCTTTAGCAGGTCACCCCCTTAACTCTTTTAGAAGGTCACCCCCCTTAACTCTTTAGCAGGTCACCCCCCTTAACTCTTTAGCAGGTCACCCCCTTAACTCTTTAGAAGGTTCACCCCCCTTAACTCTTTAGCAGGTCACCCCCCTTAACTCCTTAGCAGGTCACCCCCCTTAACTTTTTAGCAGGTCACCCCCCCTAAACTCTTTAGCAGGTCACCCCCCTTAACTCTTAGCAGGTCACCCCCCTTAACTCTTTAGCAGGTCACCCCCCTTAACTCTTTAGCAGGTCCTCACCCCTTAACTCTTTAGCAGGTTCACCCCCCCCTTAACTCTTTAGCAGGTCACCCCCACTCTTTAGCAGGTCACCCCCCTTAACTCTTTAGCTGGTCACCCCGCTTAACTCTTTAGCAGGTCACCCCCCTTAACTCTTTAGCAGGTCACCCCCCTTAACTCTTTAGCTCCCACAAGTTCACCTTACGGGGGAGGTATTCGCTTTTTCTGGACCCCCTTCTCCCTCATGTTTCGACCCATTAGTTTTGCGATTTTAAGACGTTTGTTCACTAGTCTGGTGATTTTCAGACCTTTCGCCCCATTATATTGTCAATATTAAGACCTTTCGTGCCATTTAGGTGTCGATTTTTTTTCTTGGCGAGCGAAAACGTGCCTGTAATTTTTTAAGGAACTGGTCATCGGCCGGGACATTTTTCTACCGAAAAATGTACAAATATATCTTGAAAGGGGGTATAGGTTTTTTTGTTTAAGCTTGGTGGAGGTCTAGCGAGTATAGGCCTACTCAAAATTCAATAAATAAATTAATAAGTAGCCCCCCAAAACAAGGAATAGCCCCTTAATCTGTATAAAATCGTCTAATGATTATCAGAATAAGCTGTCAAAATACGTCATGACCCTCAAAGGGTTAATAAATCTTTAACAACATCATAATAACATAACCCTTTCGTAACAGGGTACCATGTGTATATTCTGGTAACTGTACATATGAGTTTTATAGGCATAACAGTTTAATTCCTTCACAGAGAGAGAGAGAGAGAGAGAGAGAGAAGTGGAAGTGCGTGTGAGAGAGAGAGAGAGAGAGAGAGAGAGAGAGATGGCACAGTGTGTATTGACCAACAGTTCCACTACAATTCTGTTGTCTAGTGTTGTCTCTCTCTCTCTCTCTCTCTCTCTCTCTCTCTCTCTCTCTCTCTCTCTTTAACTGTCTTCGTGGTGCGATGCATAAGGTGTTGATTTTCGGTGTGAGCATCCTGGATTCGAATCCACGGACTGCCACATGTGTTTAAATTTCATTAATCGATTTTGGGAGTATAGTTGGTTGTTGGAAGGAACATAATAATTGATATTGGTTCAGGGGTAATTTATCGAGAGGACTTCCCTAGTGGTTAAGGCCACATTAATTGCTCTTTCCATTCACATATCCATAACCTACGTGAGTTGCAGTTGGGATGTGTGTACATGCTTAGATTGATATGCAGGATTCGAAGTTGCATAATAAATCGTAGGCAGTGTCCACCATTCTTTAACTGTCTTCGTGGTGCGATGCATAAGGTGTTGATTTTCGGTGTGAGCATCCTGGATTCGAATCCACGGACTGCCACATGTGTTTGTAAATTTCATTAATCGATTTTGGGAGTATAGTTGGTTGTTGGAAGGAACATAATAATTGATATTGGTTCAGGGGTAATTTATCGAGAGGACTTCCCTAGTGGTTAAGGCCCCATTAATTGCTCTTTCCATTAACATATGCATAGCCTACGTGAGTTGCAGTTGAGATGTGTGTACATGCTTAGATTGATATGCAGGATTCGAAGTTGCATAATAAATCGTATGGCAGTGTCCACCATTCTTTAACTGTCTTCGTGGTGCGATGCATAAGGTGTTGATTTTCGGTGTGAGCATCCTGGATTCGAATCCACGGACTGCCACATGTGTTTGTAAATTTCATTAACTCGATTTTGGGAGTATAGTTGGTTGTTGGAAGGAACATACTAATTGATATTGGTTCAGGGGTAATTTATCGAGAGGACTTCCCTAGTGGTTAAGGCCCCATTAATTGCTCTTTCCATTCACATATGCATAGCCTACGTGAGTTGCAGTTGAGATGTGTGTACATGCTTAGATTGATATGCAGGATTCGAAGTGGCATAATAAATCGTAGGCAGTGTCCACCATTCTTTAACTGTCTTCGTGGTGCGATGCATAAGGTGTTGATTTTCGGTGTGAGCATCCTGGATTCGAATCCACGGCACTGCCACATGTGTTTGTAAATTTCATTAATCGATTTTGGGAGTATAGTTGGTTGTTTGAAGGAACATAATATTTCATATTGGTTCAGGGGTACTTTATCGAGAGGCCCGCCCGAGTGGTTAAGGCCGCATTAATTGCTCAGTCCATTCACATATGCATAGCCTACCGTGAGTTGCAGTTGGGATGTGTGTACATGCTTAGATTGATATGCAGGATTCGAAGTTGCATAATAAATCGTAGGCAGTGTCCACCATTCTTTAACTGTCTTCGTGGTGCGATGCATAAGGTGTTGATTTTCGGTGTGAGCATCCTGGATTCGAATCCACGGACTGCCACATGTGTTTGTAAATTTCATTAATCGATTTTGGGAGTATAGTTGGTTGTTGGAAGGAACATAATAATTGATATTGGTTCAGGGGTAATTTATCGAGAGGACTTCCCTAGTGGTTAAGGCCCCATTAATTGCTCTTTCCATTCACATATGCATAGCCTACGTTGAGTTGCAGTTGAGATGTGTGTACATGCTTAGATTGATATGCAGGATTCGAAGTTGCATAATAAATCGTAGGCAGTGTCCACCATTCTTTAACTGTCTTCGTGGTGCGATGCATAAGGTGTTGATTTTCGGTGTGAGCATCCTGGATTCGAATCCACGGACTGCCACATGTGTTTGTAAATTTCATTAATCGATTTTGGGAGTATAGTTGGTTGTTGGAAGGAACATAATAATTGATATTGGTTCAGGGGTAATTTATCGAGAGGACTTCCCTAGTGGTTAAGGCCCCATTAATTGCTCTTTCCATTCACATATGCATAGCCTACGTGAGTTGCAGTTGGGATGTGTGTACATTGCTTAGATTGATATGCAGGATTCGAAGTTGCATAATAAATCGTAGGCAGTGTCCACCATTCTTTAACTGTCTTCGTGGTGCGATGCATAAGGTGTTGATTTTCGGTGTGAGCAGCCTGGATTCGAATCCACGGACTGCCACATGTGTTTGTAAATTTCATTAATCGATTTTAGGAGTATAGTTGGTTGTTGGTAGGAACATAATAATTGATATTGGTTCAGGGGTAATTTATCGAGAGGACTTCCCTAGTGGTTAAGGCCCTATTAATTGCTCTTTCCATTCACATATGCATAGCCTACGTGAGTTGCAGTTGGGATGTGTGTACATGCTTAGATTGATATGCAGGATTCGAAGTTGCATAATAAATCGTAGGTAGTGTCCCCACCATTCTTTAACTGTCTTCGTGGTTCGATGCATAAGGTGTTGATTTTCGGTGTGAGCATCCTGGATTCGAATCCACGGACTGCCACATGTGTTTGTAAATTTCATTAATCGATTTTGGGAGTATAGTTGGTTGTTGGAAGGAACATAATAATTGATATTGGTTCAGGGGTAATTTATCGAGAGGACTTCCCTAGTGGTTAAGGCCCCATTAATTGCTCTTTCCATTCACATATGCATAGCCTACGTGAGTTGCAGTTGGGATGTGTGTACATGCTTAGATTGATATGCAGGATTCAAAGTTGCATAATAAATCGTAGGCAGTGTCCACCATTTTTTAACTGTCTTCGTGGTGCGATGCATAAGGTGTTGATTTTCGGTGTGAGCATCCTGGATTCGAATCCACGGACTGCCACATGTGTTTGTAAATTTCATTAATCGATTTTGGGAGTATAGTTGGTTGTTGGAAGGAACATAATAATTGATATTGGTTCAGGGGTAATTTATCGAGAGGACTTCCCTAGTGGTTAAGGCCCCATTAATTGCTCTTTCCATTCACATATTCATAGCCTACGTGAGTTGCAGTTGGGATGTGTGTACATGATTAGATTGATATGCAGGATTCGAAGTTGCATAATAAATCGTAGGCAGTGTCCACCATTCTTTAACTGTCTTCGTGGTGCGATGCATAAGGTGTTGATTTTCGGTGTGAGCATCCTGGATTCGAATCCACGGACTGCCACATGTGTTTGTAAATTTCATTAATCGAGTTTAGGAGTATAGTTGGTTGTTGGAAGGAACATAATAATTGATATTGGTTAAGGGTAAGTTATCGAGAGGACTGCCCTAGTGGTTTAAGGCCCCATTAATTGCTCTTTCCATTCACATATGCATAGCCTACGTGAGTTGCAGTTGGATGTGTGTACATGCTTAGATTGATATGCAGGATTCGAAGTTGCATAATAAATCGTAGGCAGTGTCCACCATTCTTTAACTGTCTTCGTGGTGCGATGCATAAGGTGTTGATTTTCGGTGTGAGCATCCTGGATTCGAATCCACGGACTGCCACATGGTTTGTCAATTTAATTAATCGATTTTGGGAGTATAGTTTGGTTGTTGGAAGGAACATAATAATTGATATTGGTTCAGGGGTAATTTATCGAGAGGACTTCCTAGTGGTTAAGGCCCCATTAATTGCTCTTTCCATTCACATATGCATAGCCTACGTGAGTTGCAGTTGGGATGTGTGTACATGCTTAGATTGATATGCAGGATTCGAAGTTGCATAATAAATCGTAGGCAGTGTCCACCATTCTTTAACTGTCTTCGTGGTGCGATGCATAAGGTGTTGATTTTCGGTGTGAGCATCCTGGATTCGAATCCACGGACTGCCACATGTGTTTGTAAATTTCATTAATCGATTTTGGGAGTATAGTTGGTGTTTGGAAGGAACATAATAATTGATATTGGTTCAGGGGTAATTTATCGAGAGGACTTCCCTAGTGGTTAAGGCCCCATTAATTGTTCTTTTCCATTCACCTATTCATAGCCTACGTGAGTTGCAGTTGGGATGTGTGTACATGCTGAGATTGATATGCAGGATTCGAAGTTGCATAATAAATCGTAGGCAGTGTCCACCATTCTTTAACTGTCTTCGTGGTGCGATGCATAAGGTGTTGATTTTCGGTGTGAGCATCCTGGATTCGAATCCACGGACTGCCACATGTGTTTGTAAATTGCATTAATCGATTTTAGGAGTATAGTTGGTTGTTGGAAGGAACATAATAATTGATATTGGTTCAGGGTAATTTATCGAGGGAACTTCCCTAGTGGTTAAGGCCCCATTCATTGCTCTTTCCATTCACATATGCATAGCCTACGTGAGTTGCAGTTGGGATGTGTGTACATGCTTAGATTGATATGCAGGATTCGAAGTTGCATAATAAATCGTAGGCAGTGTCCACCATTCTTTAACTGTCTTCGTGGTGCGATGCATAAGGTGTTGATTTCGGTGTGAGCATCCTGGATTCGAATCCACGGACTGCCACATGTGTTTGTAAATTTCATTAATCGATTTTAGGAGTATAGTTGGTTGTTGGAAGGAACATAATATTGACATTGGTTCAGGGGTAATTTATCGAGAGGACTTCCCTAGTGGTTAAGGCCCCATTAATTGCTCTTTCCATTCACATATGCATAGCCTACGTGAGTTGCAGTTGGGATGTGTGTACATGCTTAGATTGATATGCAGGATTCGAAGTTGCATAATAAATCGTAGCAGTGTCCACCATTTTTTAACTGTCTTCGTGGTGCGATGCATAAGGTGTTGATTTTCGGTGTGAGCATCCTGATTCGAATCCACGGACTGCCACATGTGTTTGTAAAATTTCATTAATCGATTTTCGAGAGTATAGTTGGTTGTTTGGAAGGAACATAATACGTTGATATTGGTTCAGGGGTAATTTATCGAGGAGCGGACTTCCCTAAAGTGGTTAAGGCCCCATTAATTGCTCTAGTTCCATTCACATATGCATAGCCTCACGGTGAGTTGCAGTTGGGATGTTGGTGTACATGACTTAGATTGATATGACCGGATTCGAAGTTGCATAATAAATGCGTAGGCAGTGTCCACCATGCTTTAACTGTCTACGTGGTGCGATGCATAAGGTGTTTATTTTCGGTGTGCGACATCCCTGGATTCGAATCCACGGACTGCACACATTTGTGTTTGTAAATTTCATTAATCGATTTTAGGAGTATAGTTGGTTGTTGGAAGGAAAATAATAATTATCCCCTGTTTCAAAGAGGTAAGACAAAAAATCGTGAATACTACCTCTGTCATACTCCAGAAGGGCTAGAAGCGAATGGGTTGTAAATTTCCACCAGCACTATTTTCACCCTGTCTGACCTTTCCAAAATGGTAGAATTTATTAGCTTGATTACTTTAGGCGTTTGTGAGTTATAAGGTCAACGTGTTGTGAGTTATAGAGGTCAACGTTTGTGAGTTATAGAGGTCAACGTTGTGAGTTATAGAGGGCAACTTTTACGTGTTGTTTGCATCCGTAGTCTGGAACAGGTTTAGTGTGTTTTGTCTTTTTTTCCGCCTCCTCTTTTACTTCTCCCCGCACAGCCTTTCTCCTCTTCTCTTTCCTTCTCTTCTTCTATTGTTTTTTTCCTCCGTCTACTATAAAAAGTGTCCTCAATACTTCTTTGTATAATTACTTACTCCTGTAGAGAGGGATGTACGTCGTTTGGTCTAAGCCCCATTCTCTACTTCTTCCTCGGGCTTAGTCCCATTAGTTTTTGAGATTATTAGACGTTTGTCCCGTAGGTCTCAGTATTAAGACATTGCCGCCAACCATTTCATTGTAACTATGTTACGAGACCTTTCGTGCCTTCTAGGTATCTGATTTTTTCCTGGCGAGCGAAAGCGAGCTTGTTAATTTTTGGGAACTGGTTTTGCGGCCATGAAACTTTTCTACCAAAAGACGTCCACATGCAATCTCAAAATACGTACACATCAATCATCAAAAGACGTAACACATCAATCTCACAAGGGATCTTGAGGATGTTTTTTTTAAGCTTGATCGAGGACTAAGGAGGAGACAAAAGTCTTAATAAATAAATAATAATATCAATAAATAAATACATAAATATCACTGTACCCTATTCATTGTGTCTTTATCTTACAATAGTATCTTTATTCTACGCATCAATTACATATTCTATGTCTTTTTTGTTTATATCTTTAAGTACGTTATGCCTTTTATTTTTTCGGATTCGGAATAGTTGTCCTTCTTTCTTCTGCTCTCATATTGTCTATATATTCTAGTGTCGATCTGTTGTTTTCATATTTTGTCTTATAATAACACAGACATATGTCCATATTTTCATACGATTACAACCTTCTTCTGCATTTTTTATCTCATTGTTTACATCACTTCGTTGACCTCATAAATAATATAATTCAGAATATAGTCACAATCAACGGGAAAATTATTTGAATAAAATATATAGTGTGCTTAACAATAAACTATCTACACACACACACACCACACACATATAATATAACATATATATATATCTGTATTAAGATATATATATAACAGATATATATAGGACCTCCCTTGTATTGAGTATTGTTCACATGTGGGGTCTAGGGTTTCCATCTCACACCGCTCTCCTAGACAAATGTTGAAAGGAAGGCCTCTTCGTATCATTAACACCCGTTCCCACTCCACCAAACTCTCTGCAATCTCTCTCTCTCCGGGGCCGCAATGTTGCACATCTCTCTCGCTATTCTATCGCTACTATAATAATCATTGTTCACGCAGAGCTATCCCAGGTGCATACCACCTTCTTTACGTAGTGCATGTGGTACCAGTCGGCAACTCAATCCCCAGCCTTACACTGTGACAACTCTCCAACCCAAGAGTGAAACGTTACTCCGCAAACTTCCTTCTACTCAACAGCTGAGATCTGGAACTCCTCAATCCCCCAGGCTCAGTTTTTTCCCGCTTCCTATGACTTAAATTTGCTTCAAACTCTGTTTGTCCGGTGGATGGGACTCGTTAGCCTTGGTCGGCAACTCATCTAGGGAGACAACCTTAATACCAAATCCTGTGGATGGGACTCGTCCGCCTTGGTTGCAACCGTGTCTAGGGGAGTAACCTGAAACAAATCCGATACTGCTTCCCTACGGGTACAGACAAGTTAGTGGATGGAGTAGCCGAACACCCAGCTGTAAAACAAAAAATATAGTGCTAATCACCGAGGGCCTTGGAGTCGGAACGCGATCCTAAATTGATTGTTCAATCCTGCCGTTCCTTCACAAACTGGGCTCGGGTTGTCCCTCTCACAGGGAATTCTGTCCACTTGGGGGCATTCTGTGTATGGCCACCCTCGAAAGGCGTCCGGCAATAGATAGATAAGAGATAGAAACTCTGTGTGTCCATCATTTATGGCTCGAACGTCCCTTGATTTTGGCACCTGTCAACTCTTTCAACTATGGGGAGGCCCTCGCTATAAGCAGTTATGCTTTTGCCTGGCCCTCAATCACACTGAAACAAAAAAAGATATATATAGTATCTATAATAAAAATCAATAAACTATATTAATCCTTGTAAGGAATTATCCACACGGATGGTATATGGAATACTACAACTATACTACTTGAAGGAAGTGAATACTGCTTGGGGGATGGTGCCGACTTGAAAACATCATCAGGGACAAATAAAGACTGAATCAATAAATCAAACGGCTGAGAATGCGAGGAACAAAAATATAAAGCAAAGGTGTGATGGTAAATATGCTTTTGGTAACTACCAGCACTTCTCAAATAACATAAGCTTCCCTGCATATTGAACAGTATACACATACATGTATATGTAAAAGAACAGAGAAATCAGAGAAGAACCGAGGAAAATCTATGTTGTGGAATAAAATACCGGTCATAGCCCTACGTGCGTCACATATCCTTCGTGATGGACACGTGTCGAGCAAAAGCCATAAACATTAACCCCTTTACCACCATTTACTTACTTGTCATCCTTTTCTGGTTACCATATACAATTTTCTTTACTTTATCAGCTACCTCTTCGACACAAATGGTTAAATACAATCTCAATACCCCTCCTAATAACATAGCTCTCTCTTAAACTGCATTAAATCATCTAACTTTAGCCAGAATCATAGGTAGAAAGGCGTCCTGGTGCTGAAGGGCTTAACAATACACCACATTATCGAATGTATAGCAACACAGATGTGTGGAAAATAAGTCACAAAATACCTCCTAAATCATACCTGCGTTCCAAAGCTTCATTACATTGTGTACCTGGAATGACTTTCACATTATAATGTCACTACCACCAAAGAAACAACACACATACGGCATATCCTCCTTAGCTCAGTAAACTAAGTGCCGTTGTTAAAGAATGTATCGTTATACATACATGTATTGTGGTATAATATTGTTTTTCCTATCCTATATACTATTTTGGTGTAAGGTTGTTACACATATATGGATTAATATATATATATATCTCTATATATAATTATATATATATATATACTATATATATATATATATATATATATATATATATATATATATATATATCGATAAATAGACTAGGTAAATATAAATGGTTTGACCATAATTGGTGGCTAGAGTAACTGAACAAAAAGCAATAGCCACTACAATGCATTCACGAGATCAAAAACACATGAAGCCTTTAATTACTTTAGAAACAATCAGAAATCATGCCAAAACTGTATTCAAACTCTAACTAAATCAAACTTTCTCCATAAGCAGGCAAATAAACTTTCTAAATACTCCAAATGATAACAAAATAGTGGGTCGAACTCTTAACTCAGACAAATCCAACTTCCCTACTGCTTCACTCATTCCCCCATTAAAATCTTCCGGACTGGCAAGCTTTATAAGTAGACCCACGATGTAAAGCTAACCTTCTTGCGGATATTTACTCCACCAACTCAACCTTAGGTGAAATAAATCAAGATGGTCCCGGTACGTAATTTTAATTCGCACTGAAATTCCCTCACTTCAGATCCACACCAGACATGTCAAAACTATTTTGCAGAATCTCTCAGTAGATAAGGCTCCTGGTCCAGAGGAAATGCCTCCAATAGTACTAAAGAATTGCTCCTTGGTGCGTGCTCCTGTATTGGCAACATTTTGCCGTCTGTGTACTCATACCTCATTCTTCCCAGTCCCCCTGGAAATACAGCAAAACATCCATCCAGTTCCTAAAAAAGGTGCCTCTTCAGATCCATCAAACTACAGACCAATAGCGATAACTTCCCACTCATTGCAAATTTTTTTGAAATTATATTAAATAATCCCATAATTAAGCATCCTGGAGAATACTAAATTGATCAGTGATAGGCAATAATGGCTTTAGGACTATGTCGATCAACTGCAGACATTCCTTTGCCTTCTTAACGCATCAAATCAACCAAGCTCCAGACCAACATGCTTGAACACATACAATAGCACTGGATATATCAAAGGCATTTGATAGAGTCTGGCATCAACACTCCTTATTGTCGAAGATCGTCACACTACGGCCTTGCATCATTAGTTTCCACTAATTTCTTTCTTATCTTCATAACAGAAAAATCAGTGTAATGGTAGTGGGCCTTTATTCTCAATTTCACTCAATAAATGCGGGTGTTCCCCAGGGATCAGTTTTGGGCCCAATTCGGTTCCTCATTCATATCAATGATCTCATATCTACTCACTCATAATCCAATACATTCCTACGCAGATGAGCAACACTCCACAGTTCCTTCACATTTACCAATTCTTTCACCCAACCCGATCTTATAAATTCAAAAATAACCACTGCACTTTCTCCTGAAACCAGGACCTTTCTAGACTTAATGAATGGGGAGACAAGGAGAATCTAGTTTCCTTTAATGCACAGAAAACCAAAGTACATTCAATTTTCTCTACCGACAGAATCTCACTGACTCCCATATATGTTTTTTATTAATGTAAATATTCCCACTTCCCCTATTATTGACCATGGTCGGTGTAACACATAACTACTAACTTGAGCTGAACACATTATGTTAGAAGCATTTGTAAGAATGTCTCTAAAAAACTGGGTTTTTTTTTTCCACCCCCCCCCCCCCCTCCTGTACAGAGTTCTGAGAATTCGTTCACTGCGGAGCAGTTGGCCGGGTAATATATAAAAGTCATGTGCGCTTCTCAGATATGGATTTACCTTTCACCTCTGTGGGGTGGAAGTGGAGTGGTTGCAGTGAGGCAATTGGACAACATTCAGAATAAATCTATTAGATTAATCAATAACCCTGCAATCACCCCGGACCTTCCTCACATTAGCAATAACAAACGAAGACACGTTGCATCCCTTGCACTTATTCTACAGATATTTTCACAGCAATTGTTCCGAGGAACTTGCTTCAATTGTGCCCGACCTCTCCACATCGTTCCCCGTAGAACTAGGGCAGCTGCGAGCGCCCATGAATTTACACTTTGGCTCCTCCACCAATGCATAAACCATCGTGCATTATCCGAATTCAGCATCCACCAGAGGCTACTACTCTTTGGAATTCACTTCCCTCGAATTGTCTTTCCTACCCACAAACTTACAATCTACAAATAGTTTAAATCCAGTTGTTACAAACATTATTATATGCTAATGGAGGACGACCTTTATGCACATGGACCTGTTGTGTGTTTTGAATCTGTGTTTTTTCCTTCCTCCTGTCATTGTCTCTTAAAAAAAAAAAAAAAAAAAAAAAGGTAACCATCAAATGCTACACGTACCCTGTAACAATATCCATTAATATTTTATCCGTGCATGCAACAACCATTAACCAATGTATCGGTACCTCACTACGCTATATTAAACACAACAATATATAATAGCCTACTATTTTACTCGCGTTTTATAAGGGGCGGTCCAAGTCTCATTTCTTGGAGGTCCTTACCCAACCTATCCATGGTCTGCCGTCAACCTTCTGTAACCTACACTCCATCATATAAGAGCCTCTCCACTCATCTACTACTCTCAGTCTGTTGTCATCACTCGTGTTTAATATATAACCTCTTACATATAAAAGCCTCCCACTCCTCTACTACTCTCAGTCGGTTTCAATCACTCTTGTAACATATAACCATCGTAACATATAAGAGCCTCCCACTCTCCTACTACTCTCAGTCTGGTTCAAGCACTCTTGAACATATAAACTCTACCAGAAAGCTTCCCACTCTCTACGACTCTCATCCTGGTTCATCACTCTTGTAACATATACCTCCCACATAGTAGAGCCTCCCACTCTCTACTACGAATTAGTAAGAGTGTGAGGCCTTATAGTGGGAGGTTATATGTGACAGAGGGATAGACACCAAACTAGAGTAGTAGAGAGTGGGGAGCTCCTATATGTAGAGTTTATGCTGTTCCAAGAGTGATGAACCAGACATGAGAGTAGTAAGAGTGTGCTCTATAGTCAGGTGATCTGTTAAAGAGTGATGAAACATACTGAGAGTAGGTAGAGAAGTGGGAGGCTCGTATATGTAAGAGGTTTATAGTACAAATGCTGAACCAGACGGAGAGTAAAGTAGATAGTGTGAGCCTCTTATATGTAGAAGTTATGTTACACGGTTGACCGGCAGAACATGGATATGGTTGGTAGAGACTCCAAGAAATGAGCCTTGACCGGGGGGGGAGGGGGGGGTTATAAACGCGCGAGTAAAATAGTAGCTTATTATATATTTGTCTGTGTTTAATATAGGCTAATTTAGGTACCGAGACATTGGTTAATGTTTTTGTTGCACGGATAAACTATAATGGATATTGGTACAGGGTACGCTTGTACATTTGATGGTTACCTTTTTTTTTTTTTTATTTTTTTTTTAAGAGACAATGAACGGAGGAAGGAAAAACACGAGATAAAACAAAAAGGTCCTGGTGCCAATAAAGGCATCCTCCATTCATAAAATGTTTGTAACAACTGGATTTAAACATGTGCAGATTGTAAGTTTGTGTAAAGCAATTCGAGTTAAGTGGAATATCCAAAGAGTAAGTAGCTCTGGGGATAACATTACTTCTGATAAGCAGAAGTTTCTGCTTTGTGGAGGAGAAAGTCGATAAATTCAGGGGCGCTCTCAGCTGAACCTAGTTCTACGGGGAAAGATGATGGAGAGGCGGCACAATTGAAGCAAGTTCCTCGGAACAATTGGCTGTGAAAATATCTGTAGAATAATGCAAGGGATGCAACGTGTCTTCCGTATGGCTAATGTAGGAAGGGATCCTGTGTGATTGCAGGGTTATTTAATATATCTAATATCTTTAATTTCAGAATGTTGTCCAACTTGCCTCAATCCGGCAACCACTCCACTATCCACCCCACAGAGGTGAACAGTTATCCATCTGAGAGCGCACATGACTGTTATCAAGTACGGCCAACTGCTCGTCAGTGAATATATCTCGAACTCTGCTACATGAACCCAGTTTTTTAGAGACATTCTTAGCAATGCTTTCTAACCTAATGTGTCCAGCTCAAGTTAGTAGTTAATGTTCAACCGAAAATGTCAATACTAGGGGAAGTGGGTAATATGTACATAATGAACCAAATATATGGTTCAGTGAGATTCCGTCGGTTAGAAAATTGAATGTACTTGGTTTTCTGTGCATTAAAGGAAACTAGATTCTCTTAGTCCCCCTTCAATTCCTTCTCGTAAAGGTCCTGGTTTCAGAGCAAATGCAGTGTTTATTTTTGAACATTTATAAGATCGTTTTGGGTGAAATAGTGGTAAATGTGAAATGAACTGTGGAGTGTTGATTCATCTGTCGGAGGAATGTCTTGGATTATGAATGGTAGATATGAGATCATTGATATGAATGAGGAACGAAATTAGGGGGCACAAACGGAATCCCTGTGGAACACCAGCCATTTATTGAGTGAATTTGAGAATAAAGGCCATCTACCATTACACCTTTTTCTGTTATGAACAGATAAGAAAGAATTAGTGGAACTAATGATGCCAGGCCGTAGTGTGACATCTTCGACAATAAGGGATGATGGCAGACCTCTATCAAATGCCTTTGATTATATCCCGTGCTATTGTATGTGTTTTCACCATGTTGGTCTGTAGCTATGGTTGATTTGATGCGTAAGAAGGCAAAGAATGTCGGTCAGTTGATCGACATCGGTCCTAAACCCATATTGCCTTATCACTGATATAATATTATTATTCTCCAGATGCTTAATTATTTGATTATTTTTAATATAATTTCAAAAATTTTGCCAATAGTGGAAGTTATAGCTATTGGTCTGTAATTTTGATGGATCGAAAGAGGCCCCTTTTTTAGGAACTGGATGGATGTTTGCTTCTTTTCCAGGGTACTGGGAAGCATGAGTTATGAAGTCCACCGACGGCAAAATTTGGCCCATACAGGAGCGAATCACCAAGGCGCAATTCTCGTACTATTGGAGGAATTTCATCTGGACCAGGAGCCTTATCTACTGAGAGATTCTGCAAAATAGTTTTTGACATGTCCCTGGTTTGGATCTTCAGTGAGGGAATTGCAGGCGAATTCAAATTAAGTACAGGGACATCTTGAATTATTTCATCTAAGGTTGAGTTGGTGGAAGAAAATATCCGCAAGAAGGTTAGCTTTACCTCGTGGGTCACTTACAAGATTTGCCAGTCCGAGATTTTAATGGTGGAATTGCTGAAGTCCTTAGTGAAGTTGGATTTGGATGAGTTAAGAAGTAGACCAAAATATTTTGTATATCATTTTGAATTGATTATAGAAGTTGTATATTCCTGCTTATGGAGAAAGTTTTGATTTAGTTAGGTTTAATACAGTTGTTGCATGATATCGGTGATGTTTCTACAGTAATTAAAGGCTTCATGTGGTTTTGATCTCGTGATGCTTGGGACAAATGGTAGGCCTATTGCTTTTTGTTCAGTTACTCTAGCACAATTATGGTCAAACCATTTATTTATTTACCTATTCTATTTATCGATATATAATATAATATATATATAGTATATTATAATTATAGATTATATATATATATATTGTATATACATTATATCTATATATATATATATATATATATCCATCCAAATGTGTAAAACCTTATCACCAAAATAGTATATAGGTTAGGAAAACAATACTTCCAACAACATGTTGTCCTAACGATCAACACAGGCACTTAGTTTACTGAGGCTAAGGAGGATATGCCTTATGTGTGTTTTTTCGTGGTGGTAGTGAAATTATAAGTGAAAGTCATTCCAGTTACACCATGTTAAGGAAAGCTTCATGTAACGCAGTTATTAATTTAGTATCTTATTCCCTTATTTTCCAAACTCCTTTGTTGCTCTAAAATTCGATATTGTTTGTGTATGATTTAAGCCCTTCAGCACCATGACGCCTTTCTACTAATGATTCTGGCTAAAGTTAGATGCTTTAATGCAGTTTAAGAGAGATCTATGTTATTAGCGAGGGGATTATTGAGATCGTATTTACCCATTTGATGTCCCGAAGAGGTAGATTATAAAGTAAAGCAAAAATTCGTCATAATGGTAACCATAAAAGGATGACCATTAAGTAATTGGTGGTAAAGGGGTTCATGTTTTAAATGCTTTTGCTCTACACTTTGTCCCTCAAAAAAAAAAAAAAACACAGAAGGATATGTGACGCACGTAGGCTATGACCTGTATTTTATTCACAACATAGATTTTCCTCGGTTCTTCTCTTTTTTCTCTGTTCTTTTACCTATACATGTTGTATACATTTGCAATATGCCTGGCAGCTTATGTTTATTTGAAGAAGTGCTTGTAGTTTACCAAAAACATCTTTCCAGTCACACCTTTGCTTTATATTTTGTTAATCTCATTCTCATCGCTTTTATTTATTTATTCAGTCTTTATTTTTCCCTTATGATTGTTTCCTTCTTCACCATCCCCACGCAGTATTCAACTTACCTCAGTATATGTGAATTATTCCAACTACCACGTGTGGATAGTAATCCTTACAAGGATATAATATATATATATATATATATATATATATATATATTTTTTTTTCTATGTGATTGAGGGAGGCAAAAGGCATAACTGCCTATAACGATGCCTCCCATAGTTGAAAGAGTGACAGGGCCAAAATCAAGGGACGTTCGAGCCAAAATGCCTGGACACACAGAGTTTCTATCTCTATCTATCTATTGCCGGACGCCTTACTCCCCTTACGAGGGTGGCCATACACAGAATGCCCCCAAGTGGATCTATTCCCTGTGAGAGGGACAACCCTAGCCATTTTAGTGAAGGACTTACATGTTGACCACTCAATTTAGGATCCGTCCCGACTCCAAGGCCCTCTGTGTTTAGCACTATTTTTTTTTTCACAGTTGGTTCGCTAATCCTCCACTAACCTCCTTACCCTTAGGTAAGCAGTACGGATTTGATTTCAGGTTTCCTCCCATAGACGGTCCAACCAAGGCTGACGAGTTCACATCCACCCCGGATTTGTATAAGGTGTCTCCCCTAGAATGAGTTGCCGACCCAAGCTAACGAGTCCCCATCCCCCCGGAACCACAGAGTTGAAGCAATTTAAGTCATAGGAAGCGGAAAAACTGATCCTGGGAGCAGAGTTCCAGAGCTCAGCTGTTGATTAGAAACAGTTTGAGAGTAACGTTTCACTCTTGGGTTGGAGAGTTTTCACAGAGTAAGGGCTGGGCTTGAGTTGCAAGACGGTAACCACTGCATACTAAAGGAGTGTATGCACTGGGATAGCCTCTGAGAACACTGATTATTATAGTCAGCGATAGAAATAGCGAAGAGATGCAACATTGCGGCGGAGCGAGAGAGGATGCCAGATAGTTGTTGAGTGGACGTTGTTATGATACAAAGAGCTTCCTTTTCCCAACTATGTCTAGGAGAGGTGTAAGAAACCTCCCCCCACATGTGAACAATACTCAATACAAAGGCGATATATAATATAATATTAGATATTATAATTAATATATATATGATATTATATTGGTGGTGTGTGGTGTGTGTGTGTGATAGTTTTTATTTTAACCACTCTATATTTTAAATTCAAATAATTTCCAGTTTTGTGACACTAGATCTGAATTATCTAATTATGGAGAGATCAACGAATTGATGTAACATGAGATAAACTGCAGAAGGTTGTAATATTTGAAAAATTGACATCTGGTCTGTGTTATTATAAGCCAAATATAAAACATTCTCGTACCCAGACTATATAGAACGATATGAGGAGCAGAAAGAAGGACAACTATTCCGAATGACAAAAATAAAGAATAACGTACGTAGAATATAACAAAAAAGACATCGATAGTTAAGTTGTGGCGTAGAATAAAGATAATTGTAAATAAAGACACAATAAAGAGGGTACGTGATATTTATTTATTTATTTATTGATATTATTATTTATTTATTATACTTTTGTCTCCTCCTTAGTCCTCGATCAAGCTTAAAACAACATCCATCAAGATCCCTTTTGAAGATTGATGTGTACGTCTTTTGAGATTGATGTGTACGTCTTTTGAGATTGAAAGATGTGATACGTCTTTTGGTCGAAAAGTTTCATGGCCGAAAACCAGTTCCCAAAAAATTACAACCTCGCTTTCCGTCTCGCCAGCGTAAAAATCGATACCTCAGAAGGCCCTAAAGGTCTTACCGTTACAATGAAAAATGGGGCGGAATGTCTTTATACTGATAAACTCATGTAACACACGTCCAATAATCTCAAAACTAATGGGACTAAGCACGAGGAAGAAGTTATAAGAATGGGGCATTAGTACAAAACGACGTACCTCCTCGTAACGAGTAAGTAATTCATCAAATGCAGACTGATGAACACTTTTTTAATAGATACGGAGGAACAACACTAGAATAAAGAAGAAGAGAAGAGGAGAAAGGCTGTTTATTGGGAGAAGTCAAAAAGAGGAAAACGCACAAAACACTAATCCCTTTCCCAAATACGTATGCAAACAACACTTAAACGTTGACCTCTATAACTCCACAACGTTGACCTCTATAACTCACAACGTGACCTCTTAACTCATAAACGACTAAAGTAATCAAGCTAATAATTCTACCATTTAGAAAGGCCAGCCAGTGAAAAATATGTGGAAATTTACAACCCATTAGGCTCTAGCCCTTCTTGAGTGACAGATTAGTATTCAACGATTTTTTGGCTTACCCTTTGAAACATGGTATCATTATTATGTTCCTTCCAACAACCAACTATAACTCCTAAAATCGATTAATTAAATTTACAAACACATGTGGCCGTCCGTTGATTCTGAAGCAAGGATGATCACACCGAAAATCAAAATCTTAGGCATCGCACCACGTAGACAGTTAAAGAATGGTGGACACTGCCTACGATTTATTTACTGCCATCTTCGCATCCTGCATATCAAACCTAAGTCATGTACACACATCCCAACTGCAACGCACGTAGGCTATGCATATGTGAATGGAAAGAGCAATTAATGGGGACCTTAACCACTAGGGAAGATCCTCTCGATAAATTACCCCTGAACCAATATCAATTATATATGTTCCTTCCAAACAACCAACTATGACTCCTACAATCGATTAATGAAAATTACAAACACAATGTGGCAGTCCGTGGATTCGAATCCAGGATGCTCCACACAGGGGGGGGAAAATCAACACCTTATGCATCGCACCACCGTAGACAGTTAAAGAATGGTGGACACTGCCTACGTAATTTTATTATGCAACTTCTGCATCCTGCATATCAATCTAAGCATGTACACACATCCCAACTGCAACTCACGTAGGGCTATGCATATTGTGAATGTAAAGAGCAATTAATGGGGCCTTAAACCACTAGGGTAAGTCCTCTCGATAAATTACCCCTGAACCAATTTCAATTATTAATGTTCCTTCCCACAACCAACTATACTCCTAAAATCAGATTAATGAAATTATACAAACACATGTTCAGTCCGGTTGATGTCGAATCCCGGATGCTCACACCGAAAATCAGACACCTTATGCATCGCACCACGTAGACCGTTAAAGAATTGTGGACACTGCCTACGATTTTATTATGGCAACTTCGAATCCTGCATATCAATCTAACCATGTTCACCCATCCCAACTGCCCCTCACGTAGGCTATGCATATGTGAAGGGAAAGAGCAATTAATGGGGCCTGTAACCACTAGGGAAGTCCTCTCGATAAATTACCCCTGAACCACTATCAATTATTATGTTCCTTCCAACAACCAACTATACTCCTTAAATCGATTAATGAAATTTACAAACACATTTGGCAGTCCGTGGATTCGAATCCAGGATGTCACTCCCACCGAAAATCAACACCTTATGCATCGCCCCACGTAGACATTTAAAGAATGAGTGGACCCTGCCTACGCTTTATTATGCCCTTCGAATCCTGCATATCAATCTAAAGCATGTACAACACATCCCAACTGCAACTCACGTAGGCTCTGCATATGTGAATGGAAAGAGCAATTAATGGGGCCTTAAACCACTAGGGAAGTCCTCTCGCGATAAATTACCCCTGAACCAATATCAATTATTCTGTTTCCTTCCAAATCACCAACTCTACTCCTAAAATCGATTAATGAAATTTACAAACACATGTGGCAGTCCGATGGATGTTCGAATCCAGTCAATGCTCACACCGAAAATCAACACCTTATGCATCGCCACCACGTAGACAGTTAAAGAATGGTGGACACGGCCTACGATATTAATTAGGCAACTTCGAATCCTGCATATCAATCTAAAGCATGTACACACATCCCAACTGCAACTCACGTAGGCGATCCATGTGTGAATGGACAGAGCAATTAATGGGGCCTTAACCACTAGGGAAGTCTCTCTCGACTCAAATTACCCCCTGAACCAATATCAATTGTATTTTCCTTCCAACAACCAACTATACTCCTAAAATCGATTAATGAAAGTACAAACCCATGTGGCATTTCCGTGGATTCGAATCCAGGATGCTCACACCGAAAAATCAACACCTTATTCAGCGCACCACGTAGACAGCTTAAAGAATGGTGGACACTGCCTACGATTTATTATGCAACTTCGAATCCTGCCTATCAATCTAAGCATGTACACACATCCCCCCTGCGACTCACGTAGGCTATGCATAATGTGAATGGAAAGAGCAACATTAATGGGGCCTTAACCACTAGGGAAGTCCTGTCGATAAAATACCCCTGAACCAATATCAATTATAATGTTCCTTCCAACAACCAACTGACTCAACTCCTAAAATCGATTAATGCAATTTACAAACACATGTGGGCAGGCCGTGGATTCGAATCCAGGACTCTCACACCGCAAATCACAACACCTTATGCATCGCACCACGTAAACAGTGAAAGAATGGTGGACACTGCCTACGATTTATTTATGCAACTTCGAATCCTGCATATCAATCTAAGCATGTACACACATCCCAACTGCAACTCACGTAGGCTATGCATCTGTGAAATCACCAGAGCAATTAATTAGGGCCTTCAACCACTAGGGAAGTCCGCTCGATAAATTATACCCCTGAACCAGATCATTATTTTTTTTTTATTATGTTTCCTTCCAACAACCAACTATACTCGCTAAAATCGATTAATGAAATTTACAAACACATGTACCGTCCGTGGATTCGAATCCCATGCATCACACCGAAAATCAACACCTTAATGCATCCGCAGCCCCGTATGACATTTAATGAATGGTGGACCCTGCCTACGATTTTATTATGCAACTTCGAATCCTGCCATATCAATCTAAGCATCGTACACACATCCCAACTGCAACTCACGTAGGCTATGCATATGTGAATGGCAAAGACAAATTAATGGGGCCTTAACCACATAGGGAAGTCCTCTCGATAAATTTGAACCCCTGAACCAATATCACTTTATTATGTTCCTTCCCAACAACCAACCATACCATCCTAAAATCGATTAATGGAAAGTTACAAACACATGTGGCAGTCCGTGGATTTGAATCCAGGATGCGCACACCGAAAATCAACACCTTATGCATCGCACCACGTAGACAGTTTAACAGCATGGTGACCACTGCCTACGATTTATTATTCAACCTCGAATCCTGCATATCAATCTAAGTCATGTACACACATCCCAACTGCAACTCACGTATGCTATGCATATTTGAATGGAAAGAGCAATTCAATGGCGGCCTTAACCACTAGGGAAGTCCGCTCGATAAATATAACCCTGAACCAATATCAATTATTATGTTCCTTCCAACAACCAACTATCCTCCTAAAATCGATTCAATGAAAATTTACAAAAACACATGTGGCAGTCCCGTGGATGCGAATCCAGGATGCTCACACCGAAAATCGAACACCTTATGCATCGCACCACCGTAGACAGTTAAAGAATGGTGGTCACTGCCTACGATTTATTAGGCAACTTCGAATCCTGCGTATCAATCTAAGCATGTACACACATCCCAACTGCAACTCACGTAGGACCTATTGCAATATGTGAATGGAAAGAGCAATTAATGGGGCCTTAACCACTATTGGAAGTCCTCTCAATAAATTACCCCTGGAACCAACTTCAATTATTATGTTCCTTCCAACACCCAACTAAATACTCCTAAAATCGATTAAATGCCTTTCCAAACACATGTGGCAGTCCGTGGATTCGAATCCAGGATGCTCACACCGAAAATCAACACCTTATGCATCGCACCACGTAGACAGTTAAAGAATGGTGGACACTGCCTACGATTTATTATGCAACTTCCGAATCCTGCATATCAATCTAAGCATGTACACACATCCCAACTGCAACTCACGTAGGCTATGCATATGTGAATGGAAAGAGCAATTAATGGAACCTTAACCACTAGGGAAGTCCTCTCGATAAATTACCCCTGAACCAATATCAATTATTATGTTCCTCCCAACAACCAACTATACTCCTAACATCGATTTAATGAAATTTACCAACACATGTGGCAGGCCCGTGGATTCGAATCCAGGATGCTGACACCGGGGGGGAAAATCAACACCTTATGCATCGCACCACGTAGACGTTTAAAGAATGGTGGACACTGCCTACGATTTATTATGCAACGTCTATCCTGCATATCAATCTAAGCATGTATCACACATCCCAACTGCAACTCACGTAGGCTATGGCATATGTGAATGGAAAGAGCAATTAATGGTGGCCTTACCCTAGGGAAGTCTTCTCGATAAATTA